>JALJCO010004572.1:342500-387500 GCA_023101725.1 Atherinomorus stipes
GATGGACTCAGACCTAAACTTTAAAAAACACATCAAGGTAACCACTAAATCAGCTGAAGAACATCTCAAGGATAAAAGATCCATGCGTTCACTTTCAGTTGGCTTGACTATTGTAACAGCATCTTTACTGGTCTACCTAAAAAAGCAGTGAGACACCTGCAGCTCACAGGGTGGCCAAGAGTTATTAAAGGATATCTTTTGTGTCATTCAACCTGGAGCTTATTTCTGGAATTTGTACGTGCATTTACTCACCAGTAACATTTCTGCATCACTCTGACTCCTTTGGATGCCCCTGTATTCAGATTAGTCTTAGATCCGCGTATACTCATATAATGGACGTGAAGGAGGCAGAATGAATGGGCCTCTATATAAGACATTATCTGCAGCAAAACTCCTTTATTTCACCAATATTTAAAGTAGAATGAGTGAATGAACGAGGACTATTGTCCTGTGAGCTCAGATTTGGCTTGTTGTAGTTTTGGGGGGAATTCTCCACACGTCTACTAGCTGTGTGACCACAACACTGTTATCAACGGTGTTGATAAAACGAAGAACAGGTAAATCACAAGCTCAACTTCCTCCATTATTGTTCAGTGTGTGTGTCAAAAACAAATGACTTCACAAAACGTCACTATGACGACCTCATTCACACTGAACACCAGAGCTGAAGACGCCTCAGTTGTAATGTGAACAAACTAAACGGAGGTACTGTGGGGTTGGCCCAGTGGGGGCCGGGCTAAGTAGGTGCTAATGTGAAAGGGACATCAGAAACTGGTTAGGGCAGTTCTGGATGAATTTGCAGAATAAAGGCTGAGTTAATTAGGCGTGACAGACCCGTGGGAGACACCAATAGCAGAAAATGGTAGGTCTAGTGTAATATTTTTTATTTATTTTATTTTTATTAGCTTATAAAGATTTTGACATTCATATATAAACAAACCATGTTAATGGTTAATGTGTTAATAGTATATAAAAGTTGATATAAATTAAAAAAATATAATTTTTGCTGGGGTGGCCAGTTTCTTGTCCAGGGTGGCCATGGCCACCTCTTGTGCGCAGCCTTGACTTTACAGTAAAGTCCTGTTGATGGTCTCTGAAGCTCTGAATGGTTCTATGGGGAACTCATTCTGCTGACATACTGACGCTTATATATATTTATTCCTGAACCTGAAGCCTGACCCGGGTCACAGAGGGGCCCAGATGCTGCAGTTCTCAGTTCTGGTCCAGAAACATTTTACTTTCCTTTATGTCACCACAACAAACAAGCAGATGAAATGCTTTTGATTGCATTTAAATAAGCATTTTATAAAAGCAACTGCAGTTATTGCAACAGGTTAATGAGCTCTCTGCACTTTATACAGTAGTTTTTTTTTATTACTAACAGGAAGGACACAACTGCATGATTGAGCGTCGTCGCCTGTTATTTATCGGATAAAAGTCGCATTTCTGGCTCTATGAGTTCCCTGATGTGGAAAATAAGAGAAGAATCATGGAATCTGCAATTAATAGTAAAACTTGGAAGATTGTGGAGTTTGCTTATATCTGCTCTCCGTCCCCATCCAGGAGTTTTCCAGAGGACCTGAACCACGTAAAGAAAAGCTGGATGAGTTTTAGGGGAAATGCTGCAAAATGACAGCAGCCTCTGTCAAAGTGACGCTCAGTGTGTTTGAGCTGCAGGCCGACCTGCTGCAGCTCTGAGGGAAAACAAGTCACTGTCAACCAGAAACTGCAGCGTCCCCAGAAAGTCTGGACGATTCCTGCTGGAATCTTATTTCCCCGTCACAGGGTCAGACACATCACCCTGGAGAAGATCGTCACCCACAAAACTGCAAATTCAGGAAGGAAAAAAGAACCAACGAGGCAGTTCAGGAAAAAATGATGAAGAATTTGGACAAATGTAATATTTTAGACTCATCATCTTCATCCAGTTTAATCCAAGTAAAACTAATTATTTACAGATTAGTCCAGTTTATATGCCTGCGTTACTGAGCTGCAGCAGGAGACAGTGGAGAGGAAAACCAGGACCAGGACCAGGACCAGAACCAGGACCAGGGCCAAAAACCTCCACCAGGACCGGGACTAGGACCAGGACCAGAAAGGACCAGAACCAGAACAAGGACCAGGGCCAAAAACCTCCACCAGGACCGGGACTAGGACCAGGACCAGAATCAGAACCAGGACCAGAACCAGAACTAGGACCAGGACCAGAATCAGAAAGGGCGGGGGGCCAGGACCCAAAACCTCCACCAGAACAGGAAAGGACAGAAAAGAACAGAAAGGGACAGGACAGAAAAGAACAGGATGGGACAGGAAAGGAAAGGACAGAACAGGAAGGACAGCAGAACAAAAAGGACAGGGCAAAACCCCCCCCACCAGGACCAGAACCAGAACTAGGACCAGGACCAGAATCAGAACCAGGGCCGGGACTGGGACCAGGACCCAAAACCTCCACCAGAACCAGGACAAGGACCAGAACAAGAACCAGAACAGGGACCAGGACCAGAACAAGAACCAGGATCGGGACCAGGAACAGGACAAGGACCAGAACCAGGACCAGGACAAGGACCAGAAGCAGAACCAGGGCCAGGAACGGGACCAGAACCAGGACCAGGACCAGGACCGGGACCAAAAACCTCCACCAGAACAAGGACAGGGACCGGGACCAGGACCAGGACCAGGACCAGGACCAGAACCAGAACCAGGGCCGGGACCAGGACCAGAACCAGGACAAGGACCAGAACCAGAACCAGAACCAGAACTGGGACCAGGACCAGGACAAGGACCAGAACAAGGACCAGAACAAGAACCAGGACAGGGACCAGGACCAGGACCAGAACAAGAACCAGGATCGGGACCAGGACCAGGACAAGGACCAGGACCAGGACCAGGACCAGAACAAGAACCAGGACCGGGACCAGGACCAGGACAAGGACCAGAACCAGGACCAGGACCAGGACCAGGACAAGGACCAGAGCCAGAACCAGAACCAGAACCAGGGCCAGGACCAGGACCAGGACCAAAAACCTCCACCAGAGCAAGGATAGGGACCGGGACCAAGACCAGGACAAGGGCCAGAACCAGAACCCAGAACCAGGGCCAGGACCAGGACCAGGACCAGGACCAGGACCAGGACCAAAAACCTCCACCAGAACAAGGATAGGGACCGGGACCAGGACCAGGACAAGGGCCAGAACCAGAACCAGGGCCGGGACCAGGCAGGAAGACCTCCAGATGAGACGGAAATGATTTTTCTGACAAAGTTGAAATCTGAGGCTTCGTGGATCTCGTCTCACACCAGCCTCCCAGTTTCTGACCATACTTACAGTATGATACCTGTGGCAGGACGAAGGAGGGATTGTGGGGGGTGGTGGTGGGGGTGGGGTATAACCCAGTCTCCTGGTAAAACTGTTCCAACAGGAACAGCCAGGGGAGGATTTCCCATGAAGTCTGTTAGGACTCCGGGCTGGAGGGGTTTATTCTCTGCTTTTATTTTCACCTCAACTTCAGAACTTTGTTTCGACGTGAAGGTCTGGCAGCTTTGCTCCTGTAACAGTCCCGATTTCAGGAATCTTTATGAACACCCATTTGTTCCATGTTGTTGCTGCTTAGTTTGGCGCATATTTACTGCTGTCTCAGCTTATATATCATATTAATAGTTGGTGTGCTTCACGTGTGCTGCAGAAGTGAACTTTCTTAGCTGCAGTGGTGTTGGAGATAAAGATTATTTCAGCTGTGACTGCTGTTTGTGGAGCTTTTGTCTCTGCAGAGGCAGAAAGGGTGAAGAGAGGATCGTATATCTGCCTCGGAGTCGGAGCTGTCCGTCACTTCGCTTCTCTCCCGCTCCGCCGAGCAGCGGCCATCAGTCACGTCCGCCCCGGCTGTAAAGGCCGACTCTCTGCACCATGGGGAGACTGCAGATTTACAACTTTAGCCTTTCTGTCCAAACTTCTGGCTCTCTCTCTTTATCACACACGAATCAACGGAGCGAAGCACAAACATGCAAAGAAAAACTTTTTATAATCTCCACTAATGGCGCGGACGTCGATTACATTGTGGAAGCATCGTGGTCTTGCTGGGACAGGGATTAAAACCTCCCTGGCACCAGATCAAAGTTCTGCTGTGGATTATAGCTGCTTGACTGCAGACAAACCAGCAGATCCAGCAGAGGAAGAAGCTTTGAACTGGTCAGCCTCGTTTATCTGATCAGTGACAGAAAATGCTTTGTTCTACGAACTAATGAGGCGCAGCTGCAGTTTTAGTGCTGGTATCTTTCTGTTTGCTCTTATTTCTTTCACTAAACTTGTCCTGGAGCAGGTTAGGCTATATGTTGCCATGGTAACACAACCGGTTGCAAAGCTTCAAGAAACTGAAAATCCAAAGTTGAACTTGGATTTACTTCGAAAAGTCACAAATGCAAGAATCACTTCCAGTTTAAATGGTTCTAAGGGCCATTTTAAAAGGCAGGATCCAATTTGCAAAGGACAGGGGAAGTTAATAAACACATTCATTCAGTTATTTAATTTTAAAAATGAATAAATACTCTGTAGGGATGCTCAATATTGGATTTTTGGCTGATATCCGACTTGGTGATATTTTTCAACTCATTTGGCCGATAACTGATACCGATATTAAAGCTGGGAATGATGTACTTATTCAGTCTTTGTGAAAAATTAGAAATATGCTGCTGCTGCATCTGCTGCAGATCCAATAGTTGCCGGAGATGTGAGAATATTGCACGGTGGGCGTGGCCTAATGTTGTTTCCATCCCCCAGTAATTAAAAAAAAAGGAAAAACAACCAACCAAACAAAAAGCAACATCCACGAGGTCGTCACCAAACAGCGCCTGTTATACATTGGTCAATTATATTGGTGAATATCTGACAATATCTGACCGATATCTGCCGATATCGATATTCGGTTTCAGTATATTCACGTTCATGGATATTACATCCTTTATTACATTTAAACAGTTCATTCCTACTCACAAAGTCCACCAAGGGGCAGTCGACACTAGCAGGCTGTGTATAACAGAGATTTGAACAGTTTTTTTTACCAAAAAGTGAAGCAGCAGGTTTCAGAAACAATTTACCATTAGACTCGAAGAAGAAATGCCTCAGTCCTATTTTATGCTTTTATTTAGCTAAAATATGACAGATTCTGGTATGAGACTAACAAGCGCTCGCTCACATGTTGCAGAGATATTATTAAATGGTTAAATTCATAAATAAAACCAATGTCCTGGATTAAATAGAGATTAGAATTACAGATTAAAAAGAAAATACTATCACATTTTTAAAAGTCCAATCAGTGCTTGACATGACCAGGTTATATTCTGGTTATCTGCTTTAACTAACCTGGATTATCCTCATCCCTCAGATCCTGGATCCTTTCTAGGCCCTCGATTCCTGGATCCTGCTTTGGCCCTTGGATCCTGCCTCAGCTCTCAGATCCTGGATCCTTCTTCAGGCCTTGGATCCTGCCTCGACCCTTTACAAATTGGATCCTGCCTGGGCCCTTGGGTCCTGGATCCTGCCTTGGCCCTTGGATCCTGCCTTGGCCCGCAGATCCTGGATCCTGCTTTAGGCCTTGGATCCTGCCTGGGCCCTAAGATCCTGGATCCTGCCTCGGCCCTAAGATCCTGGATCCTGCCTTGGCCCTTGGATCCTGCCTTGGCCCGAAGATCCTGGATCCTGCTTTAGGCCTTGGATCCTGCCTGGGCCCTAAGATCCTGGATCCTGCCTCGGCTCTCAGATCCCGGATCCTGCCTTGGCCCTTGGATCCTGCCTGGGCCCTAAGATCCTGGATCCTGCCTCGGCTCTCAGATCCTGGATCCTGCTTTAGCCCTTGGATCCTGCCTGGGCCCTCAGATCCTGGATCCTGCCTCGGCTCTCAGATCCTGGATCCTGCCTTGGCCCTTGGATCCTGCCTTGGCCCGCAGATCCTGGATCCTGCTTTAGGCCTTGGATCCTGCCTGAGCCCTAAGATCCTGGATCCTGCCTCTACTCTCAGATCCTGGATCCTGCTTTAGCCCTTGGATCCTGCCTGGGCCCTAAGATCCTGGATCCTGCCTCGGCTCTCAGATCCTGGATCCTGCCTTGGCCCTTGGATCCTGCCTGGGCCCTCAGATCCTGGATCCTGCCTCGGCTCTCAGATCCTGGATCCTGCTTTAGCCCTTGGATCCTGCCTTGGCCCGCTGATCCTGGATCCTGCTTTAGGCCTTGGATCCTGCCTGGGCCCTAAGATCCTGGACCCTGCCTCGGCTCTCAGATCCTGGATCCTGCCTTGGCCCTTGGATCCTGCCTGGGCCCTAAGATCCTGGATCCTGCCTCGGCTCTCAGATCCTGGATCCTGCCTTGGCCCTTGGATCCTGCCTGGGCCCTAAGATCCTGGATCCTGCCTCGGCCCTCAGATCCTGGATCCTGCCTTGGCCCTTGGATCCTGCCTTGGCCCGCAGATCCTGGATCCTGCTTTAGGCCTTGGATCCTGCCTTGGCCCGCAGATCCTGCCTCGGCCCTCAGATCCTGGATCCTGCCTTGGCCCTTGGATCCTGCCTTGGCCCGCAGATCCTGGATCCTGCTTTAGGCCTTGGATCCTGCCTGGGCCCTAAGATCCTGGATCCTGCCACGGCCCTCAGATCCTGGATCCTGCCTTGGCCCTTGGATCCTGCCTCGGCTCTCAGATCCCGGATCCTGCTTTAGCCCTTGGATCCTGCCTTGTCTCTACATCATGGCAGCAGACTGATGGTCTGACTGACACATTTGATAATCATACTTTTATGAACATTGTTTATGAACGTCTTCTAAACAGTAAGAAAGTCTAAAAACAAAATCTATTTAAATGAATCTTAGAGGACTTGGTGATACTACTTGACTTGCTCTTGTACAAACCGGACATCTAAGTTTAAAGTTTTAAGTACTTTCCCAGATCGGGCTGCAGTTCCTGAATTATTCCTGGAACTGGTGAACTCTGAAACCGAAAGTCTTATCCAGATGTGCCAGGTACTGATCTGATGTTGTGAGACACCAAAACAAACTTCGAGGAAGACGACCCCCCCAGGGGGAAGATTCCCGGATAATCCGGCTGTGCCGCTGACGTCTGGGCCAGATAACCGGCGTTTTTGGCTTCCAGTGTCAGATTGTGCACCACCATCTGTGTGGCTTACTTTACAAAACACACCATTAACCTCTTTGTTTCCATGGAAACGGCAGGCAGAGCCAAGATTGCGGTGGTACCCGTTTGCTGATAAATCTACACTTATTGATGACCAGATTTAAATGAGAATGCTCAACATGAATCTAACAAAGGGATAATTAATGAACATATTCACAGTTTTTTTTCTCCTTTCTGTTTCACATGAGCTCCACACGTCTCATCTTTCCCAGCTGTAATCCAGATTATACTCACTTTTCATTCTGCTTTATCAGGAGAGAAACTCCTTTCAGCCTCGAAACATAAACAACAACAAGCTGACGAAAGAGTTTGGTCCATTATCTAAAGCAGGGTCCAGGAGAGAGGAGGGTCCGCCGTGTGGTTTCCATCCTGGTCTTGGAGCAGTGGATGAGCTCATTTCCATTTAAACAAAGTGGTTTAAATATTTTCTCCTGTTTGGATGTTGAAGTGTCACTATGAGCATGCAGGACAATACAGGAAGAGACTCAACCACCACCAGGTTTCTCAAATTTTAATTTTCTCTTCTAAAGGGTTAAGTTATTTTGGAGGAACGCTGATGAGGACGGCTGCCAGACAGAGTTGTAGATTAGGAAGGAAGCGTGAAGCAGAGGTTCGGGTATAATAAGCTGCAGGTCAGAAAGCAGCCGCAGCTCTTTACCGAGCGGAAATCAGGAAAACGCAGGGATGAGCTGGTGTGTTTACCGGGAACACACATAGCGGATCCTGGTGCTGTCTGTCGTCACAAACACAGATAACGGCTGATTTTCATGCTCAGGAAAAGTCTGTGCTGGACATAAAGAATTCCAACCATTGCAATCTGGGCTGAGCGTATCCGCCAATACCCGGTACCGATCCGATACCTGTATACCTTGCTACGTGCGTGAAGGCATCAGGCTTGACATAAAAATTTTGCCTCTTTAAAAAAAGGAAAAAATGAACAGATATTAACATTATTCATTAACAAATAATAAAGTGTCGAGTAGCCAAGTTGGCCAAGTAGCCAGGGCACATGATCACTCGGAGGCATAGTGACAGGACCATCAACTGCCACAGTTAGTTTTAGTTTTGGGGGGTATTTGTTTGTCAATTATACGTATTAGTCTGGTGTGACATTCAAAATCATCGGAAAGTCACCCGGAGTAAAACAGGTAGAGTGAAATAAATAGATTAAATAGAAATAGATTTCATATAAACCCAAAAGGCTTTTGCATTAAATAAATTTACTATTATTATTATTTATTTATTTAAAAACTAAAACAAAGGATGTTTTGCAAGAATACTAGTTAGTTTTAGTTAGTTTTGCAAAGACACAACATTTTCAGTTAGTTATCGTTTTTTTAAAACTGTTATTTCTATTTTATTTCAGTTAACGAAAATGTTTTTTCAATTTTAGTTTATGTTTTTTTTTTTTTTTTTAGGTTTTTTTAGTTTTAGTTTTAGTTAACTATAATAGTCTTGGATCAGCCACATTCATCAAATATCCAATTCAGCTAATATGTCAGTATCAAAGCTGATATCTGAATCGGTGCATCTCTAACGTTGAACTGTTAGCTATTAGTCGTTAAATTGTGTTCCGGCTAATTTAGGTGTTTTTTAATGTAGTTATTCAACTGGTTGGCCCCAGTAAGATCGGCCACAATAGTCCTCTTGGAGTTTAAGAAATGAAGCAATTAAACCAATTTGCTGGACAGCTTCAATGCTTCATGAAGCTTCAGGCAACCTGAAGGCCGAATTTAGAGAATCCTGCCAATGAAAACCACAGGGATGAGTTTGGTTCATGATTTCAGGTCATTTAAAGTTTGTGATATTCTCATAAGTGAATATCAACCCAATGTTGGAAACTTTTTGGGATGACTGAAATAATGACGCAACATCTGATACTTCTTAGTTTGTAAAGCACAGGAGGACCTTTGGCCTGCAGGTTCGGGTAAAAGGATGTTCCAGGTCACGAGCTGAAGACCAGAGGCGTAAGAGTCCCGCAGAACTCAGACGGCAGCCGCTCGGCTGATTGATCCCACCACAACACCGGTGAAACAACACGATTGTTAATACATCTCTATCAACACGTCACACACACCACTGTCAGCAATCCATCCTGAGAAAATTTGCATAAATGTCATTTACTGACCAAAATAAAGCCAACACCTCCTCGCCACCCCCAGCTTCCCTCATCCAGACGTGTAATTGGAAAAAACACAAGCAGGTGAAATCTGCTGAGCGTGGAATTGATTCGCAGGTCATTTTCCCTGCAAACTGCTGCTCTTTATTTCCAGCGTGTCAGAGCCCAACAAGGTGATCCACTGAATGAAATCCAGGTACGAGAGGCTGCGGCAGGAAGCAGTCGTGTGGTGATGCTTTCAGTGATGCCCTTCATCATCTGCAGCATCTTATTTACAGCGTAGATCAGTCTTAGTGTGGAAGTACACGTGAAGACACAAATCTGTAACATCTTAATCTTGAAATATCTGTTCTAATGTGATGTTCGTCCAGGGCTAGACCGGGACAAACGATCGACCTGGCAATTTTGCCCGGACCTGCTATATATGATCGTACACACCACATTACTTTGTACTTCCCTAAATGCGGGAATCAACTGAGCAAAGCCACTAAAGTCATCAGTTAGCAGAAAGCAGAGAGGAGACATGTTAAATACTTCGGAAGAGTCATTAGATAATCAAACATCTATTCTCCAGCACAGTAATCAATATTAGAACAGCATCCATCCCAGTTTGGGTTAAAAGGGAGAAATAAAATACAGGAAACAGTGATGAGAAACGATGGATCAGATGATCAAACTGTTCAGAAACAGTGTCTCTGAGTCTGCTGCTGCTTTTCTCTGCTGAAAATGGCACCTAAACCTTGTTCTAAACAGACTAAGTGGAGTTTTTCTTGTTGTCTAAATGGTTCTGTCGGGTCCAGAGCTACTGGTTTCCTGATAAAGAGACCAACAGCTGCACCAGTACAACACTGGGACAAAATATAAATAAATAAGCAATCTTAAAAAATGTTTATTCCTGTATATTGTCCATAAACACCTACACAGAAGCTGCCTCTAAAACATTTTGGCTCAAAAGTATCCGACTATCAGCCCACAACCAACAACAGACAGGCTGGATGATAAAACAGAAATCTGCTGAGTCACTGTTAATGTTGGTCAATAATGGTTAAACATCATCTTCTCATTTTCAATAAGATGGTTTAGTTTAGGAAGACAGAAAAACTGCATCCAATATCTGCTGATTTAACCAGATAACACATCCAGTTTATATCTCAATACAACCAGTTAACCACTTAACAGAAACAGTTAACCAGTAAGTATGACCAGTTAACTGTAGTGAATAGAACCAGTTAACCAGCACAACCAGTGAACTTGTAAACAGAACCAGTAACAAGCAAATACGACCAGTAAACTAGTGAAAAAAACCCACTTCTCGAGCAAATACAACCAGTTGACCAGCAAATACAGCCAGTTAACTTGAATACAACCTGTTAAGTAGTGAATAAAACTGCTTAATCAGGGAATATAACCAGTCAACTAGCGAATACAACCAATTAACTAGGAAATACAACCAGTTAACCAGCAAATACAACCAGTTAACAAGTGAATACAACTACTTAACCAGCAAATACAACCAGTTAACTAGTGAATACAACCACTTAACCAGCAAATACAACCAGTTAACTAGTGAATACAACCAGTTACCTAGTAAATACAACCACTTAACCTGCAAATACTACCTGATAACTAATGAATAAAACCGCTTAACCAGCAGATACAACCAGTTAACTTGTAAATACAGCCAGTAATCCGGCAAATGCAACCTCTTAACTAGTGAATACAACCATTTAACCAGCAAATACAACCAGTTAACTGATAAATAAAACCACTTTACCACCAAATACAACCAATTAACTTGTAAATACAACCAGTTAACCAGCTAATACAACCAGTTAACTAGTGAATAAAACCACTTAACCAGCAAATACATCCTGGTTAAGTTAACTTGTAAATACAACCAATTAACCGGAAAATACAACCAGTTGACCAGCAAATACAACCAGTTAACTAGTGAATACAACCAGTTTAACAGCAAAAACAACCAGTTGACCAGCAAATACAATCAGTTTACTTGTGAACACAACCGGTTAATCAGCAATTACAACCAATTAACTGGTGAACACAACCAGTGAACCAGCAAGTACAACCAGTTAACTTGTGAACACAACCAGTGAACCAGTAAATACAACCAGTTAACTTGTAAATACAACCAATTAACTAGGAAATACAAACAGTTAACCAGTGAATACAACCAGTTAAACAGTGAATACAACCAGTTCACTAGTAAATACAACCAGTTAACTAGTGAATCAAACCAGTTAACTAGGAAATACAGTTAACCAGTGAATGCAACCAGCTAACCAGCAAACACAACCAGTTTACCAGCAAATACAACCAGTTAACTTGTGAACACAACCAGTTAGCCAGCAAATACAATCAGTTAACTAGTCAATACAACCAATTAACTCAGAAATACAACCAGCTAACCAGCAAATACAACCAGTTAAACAGTGAATACAACCACTTCACTAGTAAATACAACCAGTTAACTAGTGAATAAAACCACTCAACCCCCAACGTTGGTGGACTGGTGGTCAGGACATACAGCTCTGTGCTGACATTCTGGATGAACGAATGGCCGGCATGCTGGATGGCCGGTCCGTCCCTGGATTAGACGTAATCTGTGCAGACCAGATTCCAGTCCTTCCTCTGTCCTCGCCTTATTTACAGGTAAGGTCTCCCTCTTCTTCTACGAGTCAAAGAGCGGTGCCCCTCTAACCATCTAAATAACCCCCAAAGCTCCAGCTGAAGGTCTGGCTGTGGTGTCACCTCTGAACGAGCCGTTGTGATGCAGAACATGACAGAAACAGGGTGTACCTGCGCCGTGGAACCAGTGAGCTAAAACGGTCGTGAAACAGTTGGTTTCACTTTGTCTGCAACACGGAGCTCGTTGTTCAGAAGTGGTTCCTTCACATGTTCATGCTTTCATGTTGACAGCAGCATCTGTCACCGCTCATGTAATTCAATTTCAGATGTCTTTACTCCAGCTCTGAAAATGGACTAAAACCCAGGAGGACTCTGGTCATTTCATGCTTCTTTTCATCCTCAAAATGTCTCCAGACATCCAGGTAGGTTCTGATGAGGCGAACAGCTGCCACCTTCAGTACGTGCATCTTCTTTCTTCTCTTTGTGTTTGGACGAAACCATTGCTGTCAGAGCCTGAGAATGAATTAACATGTAGACTTTAAACCGAGCAGAAACCAACACGTACACGTAACTGATGGGGTCCAGATTTCTGCTGTAGAAAACAATCTCCTCACTCATCAAGGCTCTTTCCTGCTCGTTTTTATAGCTGCTGATGTAGCAGCACAGGTTTTTCAGACACTACCAGCTCATGCATTGTTTTATAGAAAAATAAGGAACATTTTTCACCTTCATAGACATCGTTACACAAAGGACAGTGATGCCATCCCGTCCAGGAAGGACCTTTATTTACAAAAAGCCCAAACTGAGATGAAAATTAAAGTGATTTGCATCAAAACTGAATGACTATAACAGAAATAACCCACCAAGCAGTTTTTGGTCTAACCAGTGGTTCTCAAACGTGTATTTTAGTGTGTACCACCTGAGAAAACATCAAGCTCTCCAAGTACCACCATCATAACCAACCTGAACATACAGGCTTACCCTGTTCACAGAGGAGGCATGAGAATATGAGATGACCATCCTCACAAGTGGGACCAAAAACACACACCCGCCATCTTTCATTTCAAATCTGTTGTGATAATAGTATCTTTGTGCTAAACTAGATACACTTTTACTGCACTACACCTGCTGTTTTGTGCTGTTCTGACTTCTGTTTGTGAGGTTTTTACTCTAGCATGCGTTTTTGTTTTGAGGTTGGGGCGGAGAAAGAATTCACATCCATCATAAATGAGAAGGACGATGAATTTTCTTCATCAGGAGTGCTGAGCTCCACTTCAGGTCTGCTGAAAAATCATCAGCCATAACTTTCCTTCTGACCTCTGTTTTTTTAAATTCCAACTGTGAGGCTTAGCTAACGTCCCAAAAGAGTGTTTGCGTGCATCTCCAGTTCACCCCGTGAAGCTGAATCTTCTTTTCAAATTTAGCGTTTTGTCTCCAAGATATGCCCAAATTCAGTTTTTTTACTTTCTGTGTCACCTAATTCTTCCTTATTTATTATGTCTATGATAGTGCCCAAGGCCCACACATTAAAGGTGCAGTATGTAAGAATTACTGACATCTAGTGGTCAAGATGGATATTGCAAGAAAAGATGTTTTTGTTCAAATAATTTCATATTCTAACCACTGTAGTGAATGTATGGTGGCTGTCAGTGGCCAAAATTCTCCCAGACATCAAGATGTTTTTATCTGCGAGTAGTCTCGGGTGTAGCTATAGTACTATGAATAACTATTTTTATGTATTTTAAGGCATTACTGATCCGAAACAGTCTTTAACCCCCATTAAACAAAGCTGGTACAGCAGTTTTAAAGTTCAGTGGGTTCTTACTTCACACACATTCTTTTGTCCATTCAGGGACACCTTAGTAAAAATGGTGGAACAAATATGGCAGCCTCCATACATGCACCACCCAGTAAGTAGATATAAATGACTCATTCTAAGAAAATAAACATATAACAGCTATTCTAGTGCAGTGATTACACATCAATAGAAACAGTATTGAATTATACATCACATTTTTCTGCCATTGACCTTTGATTTTTTACACACTGTACCTTTAAATCTTCATCACCCACAGCCCACAACAAGGGTTAACACTGCGACCGTGTTGAAAATGCAAATTTAAGCGTATTTCGCAAAGAGAAAGTGTATGAGAAATGAAGCTCCTGCATGACGGGGATGACCTCATGTCCAACATTTGAACCGTGTGTTAGATTTAAGTCCTCTTTGGCCCGGTGATACTTGCTGTCATATAGAACTGTTCTGCGCGCAGGACTTCACATTCGCTTCATGGCAGTTGCCATGAAATTCCTGCCCTGCTTTCCTCTGTGTACCACTAGAAGGATTTCACGTACCACTGGTGGTACACGTACTACAGTTTGAGTATGAAGGCTCTAAACGATGTGTAACTGTAAGTTTGGACCATAGACTGTATATAATTACTGGACGTAGCTTTCGGTCTCTTCTGAATAGAGAAATGTGAAGCCAGGTGGGCGTGTCTTACCGTCGCCATCTTGCCGTGTCACGTACGTCGTCACTCCAGGAAAATCCTAAAATGGGCACAGCGCGGCCGTGGGACAAATGATTGACAGCTGACGTACTGTGGGCTAAACGCTAACTGAGCTAACACGAAACTAAGAGGAGCTAACAAAGATAAGCCCCCTAAGCGGCATGGTTAAGGTAAGACATGCTTAGACTTGCAATTCGCTGACTAAACACCGCCGTTGTGCGACTCTGTAACAAACTGAGACCTTATTAAGAGCAAAAGAAGGAGCTAACTGTGGAGCCTCCGGTCGGCAGGCGGAGCTTCCGGTCTGCCGCATGTCAATCATAAGGATACGCCCCTTAATTATGTGTAATTTGAAGAATAAATAACATCTAAACGAATGAGTTATAAAAAAATTCACCCCCTCACAGTTGACATGAAGGTAAACGTGACCTAATAAACCTAAAATGATTTTTTGAACCAGGCTGTAAACCTGTTTATTTCTGCTGTGAAGTTGGCGTTTTTAACATGGGAGTCTATGGGGATTTGCTCGCTCTTGGAGCCAGCCCCTAGCGGATGAAGGGAGGATTACACTATTTACAACGCGGAAGAGAGCTTCACTGTTCTGAGGCGGAGTTTGCCCCTTGGTTTGGACCAAAAGTGACAAAAGCGTCAAAGACGCTGGAAGTTAATATATTTTCAACGAGAGTCAGGCGTCCTGAGTGACAAAGGCATCTGCTGCCGTCTGCCGTGCGCCCAAAGCGTCCAAAGCAGAACCAGATAAGAAGCTGAGCTTCGATCACTTTATGCTAATTAGCTATGACGCGGTTCATTGGCGGCAACCAATCAAAGTAGAGGTGTCCTTCGAATAACGAATGTATCTTTGGCTCCGAGAACACACTCGTACACCTCACCTGCAGTTGAGCACCTGTGACTGCCAGACTGCCTGCTTAGAAAAGGACACGATGTCACGGCGAAGTGGAAAGGCCTCGTCTGCCACAAAGACGAAGCGTCCCGGTCCCAAACGCTCAGCCCTGGAAGAACAGCGTTTTCTGGCAGGCCACGGCTTCCGTGCAGCAGCTTCTGCCCTAATGTGGAGCTGGCCAGTACAACGTCATCACTGGTCCTCCCGTAGCCCTCCGGGTCTTCATTCGCCCTGTCCGTCAGTATTTCCCAATAATGACCTGCGTTCCATACGTTATCCCTTACTTATTTCTGCTGTGAAGGTTGCCATTTTAACATGAGAGTCTATGGGGAGCCGCTGAACAAGAAGGAACTACAATTATTAAACTAATACGTTTTATCTTTTGGCCACTAGGGGCTACAAACCTTCCCACAGCCCACACAGACCGATAAAACAGTCTATCTGTGTTTCTGGAATCGTGTTTCCAGACCAATTTGATCAGCTGATAGTGAAGTCATGGATCCATAAAGCAAAGCGCTCCAGGTCACATGATCCAATGAGAGACGGATCCGCTCCTGAAAAGTTACCCTGTCTGGTTTTTGAGGAGGGCAGCCCCCCCTCAGAGCACCCACACGTGTCAAGTGTTGAATATTGACCCCAGAAATCGTTTATGAATATTCACATTAGGCTGATGTTTGGGTCAAAAGTTACACAATGTCCCTTTAAAGTGTTTGTTTTGATGCCACACGACATCCACTTTGTTCAGAAACTGGTGGGCTTCATTCAGGGTCACATTCAGCTGCCCCGTGCTCAAACATCACTTCTGTACAGCTGTCAACCCGTTTCCTGCTCACGCCGTTCCCTCAGCGTGGGGTAGAAATGTCCAGATGTTGGTGGTGTTAATCACAGCTGTGACATCTGGAGATTTCCCATGAGGCCCGTTCACCTTCCATCCAAACCCTAAAACCTGTTCTTTCAGTTTGCAGAAGACGAGAGCTGACATGAAAATGTCTTTTTCAAAGCTTGCATTCTAATTTTTGGTTTGTTTTTTAGTTTTATGTTGTCAGGCAGTCAGAAGTTTGACCAGCAGGAGCTGCTGATGTAGCATGTTCTGCTGCCATGGAGGAAATAAGTTCACAACTTTGTAGAGATTGGACATTTTCACGGAAAATCTGAAAATGTGACGATGGTGCAGCTGCTGCTGCTACAGACTGACTTGCTCTGAAGCTGCTTATAATATGTCTGGTTAAGTTGTTTATTAAGTTACCAAGTTGTCAGAAACATTAGAATTAGCCACATGTTGGCAAATACCTGCTAGTATCTGATATATGGTAGTATCTAATACCTGCTAGCATCTGATATATGGTAGTATCTGATACCTGCTAGTATCTGATATACGGTAGTATCTAATACCTGCTAGTATCTGATATATGGTAGTATCTAATACCTGCTAGCATCTGATATATGGTAGTATCTAATACCTGCTAGCATCTGATATATAGTAGTATCTAATACCTGCTAGCATCTGATATATGGTAGTATCTAATACCTGCTAGTATCTGATATATAGTAGTATCTAATACCTGCTAGCATCTGATATATAGTAGTATCTAATACCTGCTAGCATCTGATATATAGTAGTATCTAATACCTGCTAGTATCTGATATCTGGCAGCTAGATGTCCAAAATAAACTCCTCTGGCTAAGTTAAGGAGATTTTGGGATCTTTGCTTTCAGAGCAGAATATGGTTGTATCTCTCAGAACATGAGCGATAGGGCCGGGAAGAAATATTGATACACTGAAAAATCGTGATATTTTTATATGCTGATATCAAATCGATAATTAAAAACGCGGTATCGATCTATTTTACTGACAAGATCTCGCGAGATTTCATTATTCTGTTACAAACTCTTGCGATATTTTGTGAATTTTCACGAGATTTTGTTAGTAAAATAGATCAATACCGCATTTTTAAATGTCAATATATCAGCTTGTAAAATACTGTGAAATTTTTGTGAATTCTCGTGAGATTTTGTAACAGAATGATGAAATATCGTGAGATTTCGTTAGTAAGATAGATCGATACCGTGTTTTTAAATGTCAATATGATATCAGCATATGAAAATATCACAAAATTTCAGTGTATTGATATTTTTTCCCACCCCTTGTCTTTAGAAGTTTTAAAGTCTGTAAAAAAGAAGTTTTTGAATAAGAAGATGATTTGGGGTTTTTTTAGACTTTAGAAACAGCGGTCTGATCGGTTAAATATCGGTGGGGTGCCCGATGTCCGATACTGCCGATATAGGCCAATACCAATACGGGGCTGATTATATCCTGCATCCCGAATAAACACCCAAGAAGATAGAAAAAGATAAGAAAATAGTAAAGCAAAAGAACATAAAAACATGCATCCCATTGGAGGAGCACTGCTCTGCAGTTGCCCCCCTTTACCCCATGTAGATCCGCCTCTGCGCATTCATGCTAAGCACAAAAAATGGATGTGATTGTTTCTGGACTTTGAAAGTGAAACTATGGCTGATAGAAAAGTTTTAAAAAGAGTTTTTGTCAGAAACAGATGTGTAAATGCTGTCAGTCCTCCTCTGGTCTTGTACTCCAGCCAATGTGACATTAGCACGACTGCTGAATTAGGATTAGGCTCATGTAAGACGAGGCAAGTTGTGCTTATGTAACATCCCTAAAGGATCGTCACAGTCCAGAAAACACACTGAGGAACAGTCAGAAGAGTTTCTGCAACACTTTGTTGGCTTTAAATCATTCAGACATGAGAGAAATGTTGGTGTTGTCATGACAACATCGATGAAGACCTGTGGCACAGTTAACGTTTCAGAGTTTCTCCTACAAAATGTTGTAGCCGTGGTGGTTCTGATGTCTTAAAAGCATCACATTTAGTATTTTTACCATCAGGTGTCCAGAAACGAAGTTATTACAGGAGCCACTTTAAAAATCCCAATTTGCCATTATCTCAGCGAGAGAAGATGTTTTTTGGTATGTAGGACTCTGACAGCTTTCCAGCTTTAAACCAGACAGTGTCAGCTTGATCAGCCTGTGTTAGCGTTAGCATCACGTTTGCTATTCATCATTAAAGAGAGCTGGCAATGTTGTAAAAACAGTTAAAGCAAGCTACATTAGAAAAAAAAACACGAAACGAAACCACGCCTTCAGAGCACAGGAACGTGCACAGCAATGTTTTATGAGCAAGTTGGCGATAACAGCTGAGTGGATAGCTTGTTAGCTTGCGAGTAAACAACTGACAAACCATGTTTCTAAAAGCCTTAATTCACTCACTTCCAGTTCCTTCTGCAGTGTAAACAGTCCACCCTGCAAACCTCCAAGACTTGATCCTTATCTGTTTTTTTGTTTGTTTGTTTATTTAGGTTTTTTTTGGTGCAGCAACAGTTAGCTGTCCGTTAGCCCTAATTGTTTACAGTGAGCGGCACACAGAGCGATGTACGTGGGGAGGGACAGAGACGAGACATAAAGGTGTCAATTGGTTCTTTCTATATGCTGGGAATGACCAGTTCCTGCCGTTCGGTGCAGATGGCAGGGATTGGTCAGAGTTTTTACAGACCTGCTGCTCTTTATTGGAATGTCTACTCTAAAGCACCGAAAGCCCCACACCTCAAATCTTCATCATCCACTGCCCACATGAGGGTTAACACTGCGACTGTGCTTAAAATCTGAATTTAAGCAAATCTTTATGAGAGAAAGCGACATCGAAAAGGACGACGTGACGGGGGAGATCCTGAGCCACATCCAAACCACGTGCCCTTCTCATTTTGGACACAAGCTACCACCTACATTTGGAATGTGCGTTAGATTTAAGTCCTGTTTGGCCCGGTGATAGTTTGTGGCACTGGGCTGCGTGCAGCACTCTGCATGCGGCCCACGGCCATCGTGGCTGCTCCACTTCCTCCACGTACCTCTGGAGCAGGGGTGGCCAAGTTTGGTCCTCGAGAGCCACAATCCTGCAACTTTTAGATCCACCCCTTCTCCAAAACACCTGAATTCCCTCATGTGCATGTCACTCAGCTGTGCAGAGGCCTGATAACGAGCCATTCATTTGATTCAGGTGTGTTGGACGATGGGCGGTCGAATTCAAGTTGTAGGTTTAAGATGAAATTGTTACAAAGACTGTAAAAAATGGACGTGGTATCGGGTCATGTCTGAATAGAGGAAAGTGAAGCCAGTTGGGCGTTTCCCACCGTCGCCGGACAGTTTAAAGGTAAGACACGCTCAGACTTGCTGTCAACCAGCTAAAAACCACCGTTGTGCAACTCTGCGACAAGTTCAGGCCTTCCTGGGAGTTAGCAGGAAGCTAACTGTTAGCCTCCACGGCAAAAGTTGGCATCTGGTCTGCCACCTGTCAATCAAAAGGACACGCCCCTAATTATGTGGTATTTCATGATTAAATAACATCTAAATGGATGAGTTACGAACCCCCCCCCCCCAGATGACATGAGGGTGAACATAATGGTTTAAACAAAATGATGTTTTGAACCAGATTGTAAACATGTTTATTCCTGCTGTATACATGTTTATTGCTGGTGTAGACATGTTTATTTCTGCTGTAAACATGCATATTTCTGAGGTAAACATGTTTATTCCTGCTGTAAACATATTTATTACTGTTGTAAACACATTCATACCTGCTGTAAACATGTTTTTCCTGCTGTAAACATGTTCATTACTGCTGTAAATTTGGGTATTTCTGCTGTAAACGTGTTTATCACTGCTGTTAACATCTATAGTTCTGCTGTAAATATGGTTATTTCTGTTGTAAACATATTTATTCCTGCTGTAAACATGTTTATTTCTGCTGTAAACATATTTATTCCTGCTGTAAACATGTTTATTTCTGCTGTAAACATGCTTATTCCTGCTGTAAACATCTATATTTCTGCTGTAAACATATTTATTTCTGTTGTAAACACATTCATACCTGCTGTAAACATGTTTATTCCTGCTGTAAACATATTTATTACTGTTGTAAACACATTCATACCTGCTGTAAACATATTTATTCCTGCTGTAAACATGTTTATTTCTGCTGTAAACATGCTTATTCCTGCTGTAAACATCTATATTCCTGCTGTAAACATATTTATTTCTGTTGTAAACACATTCATACCTGCTGTAGACATGTTTATTCCTGCTGTAAACATATTTATTACTGTTGTAAACATATTCATACCTGCTGTAAACATGTTTATTTCTGCTGTAAACATGTTGATTCCTGCTGTAAACATATTTATTACTGTTGTAAACGTGTTTAATTCTGCCGTTAAGTTGGTGTTTTCTTCGTGGGAGTCTATGGGGATTTGCTCCGTCTTGGAGCCCCTAGTGGATGAAGAAAGAACTACAATTATTTAACGTCATTTCCGGGTTTTACGTTTCCCCGGCAGTTTGACCCTTGCGTTGTTATTCTGGTTCATTCAGAACTGTACAGGCAGGAAACGGTTAAATCTTAATTATTCAGACGGACATCGTGGATTTTCTGTCTTATGGAAACAATTTACTTTATGAAGAAACTCATGACGTCGTCTCAGCTTTAAGTTAATTATGTGAGAAAATAAGACACATGCACTGATTAGAAGAATCTTGGCAAGTATGATGTAAGTAAGTTTTCAGGGTGTTTTGGGATTCCTGCTATGTTCAGTTTACACGCGTTCAGGCTGAAACAGGACCGTCAGCAAGTTTGTCCTGAACCTGTAAAAGTAAAACAAAAGCAGAAAACGCTGAAGTTTAGACTTTCTGGCATTTACAATCTTGAAGTGGCAGCAGAAGATGAGTTTGGAGAGGTGTGTGTTTATAACAGGGGTGTGTAGAGGCTGTTGTTGTTGCACCCCGGGGCGTATTGCGTTACCTGCTGCCGCAGTGAGCCGTGGCAGCTCGGACGTCGTGATCTACTTGCTGGTAGAATAATTTAATTCAGACTGCAAACAAAGCTGGGGCAAACCCACAGATGGTCCCATATATCCGGTGGGAAATCTTGTCAGGGGCATCTATCCAGCAAAGTGCAGGTGTGCATCTGAAGCCAGGAAGGAGGCGGCTCTGCTTCGGGAGCCTGAAAGAAAAGCATTTATGTGGAGATTAAAAAGCTAAAATACGCCATTTCTTATGGATTCAAAGGGTTTATGGTATGCATATTTAATTAGCTAATGGCAAATAAGAGTGACCTTTAAGTTGGATTTATTTGTAATAAGACATTTAGGAAAGTGAAATATGCCAGAACTTCAGGTTTAAACTGAAAAAACAAAGAAGGTCCATATTAGTTATAAAAAGATAAAAAGGTACAGCAACAAACATAAAGAAGACAATCAGTTCATCACATTAATTAAAAGTCTCTCCATCCAGTGACTCTTCAGAGCAGATGTGAACCTACAAATGCTTAAATGAGGATTTGTCAAGGTCTGAATAACCGAGTTCTCCGACTCCTCGAGTCGCTGCATAAATCTAAACAGTAAATGTCTTTGCAGGGCCTCACAGGTGGTAAGAGCGTCCACATCGGGCACCCCACCGATGGCACTGTGCCACCTGGACACGCTCAGCAGCAGCATAAACGTGTCGTAGGCCAGTCAGTCTGCGGATGGTGCACTGACTGTAGTTCCACCACAGGGGGGCTGTGTGCTGTGGCGTATGAAAGCCTTTAAAGGTACAGTATGTAAAAAAAACAAAGGTCAATGACAAAAAAAAATTATACATAATCCAAAACTGTGTTTCTGTTGATGTGTAATCGCTTCACTAGAACAGCTGTTATATGTTTATTTTCTTAGAATGAGTCATTTATATCTACTTGCTGGGGGAGCGTGTACATGGAGGCGGCCATATTTGTGCTGCCATTGTCACTACGGTGTCCCTAAATGGACAAAATAATGTGAGTGAAGTGAGAACCCTTTGAACCTTAAAACTCCTGTACCAGCTTTGTTTAACTCATTACCTGCCAGACCTTTTCCCAGCATAGTACTCCATATTGCCAGGGTTTTTAAGCATTTTCACTGATTTTTGGAGAGTCACAGAATATTGTGTACTATGCCAATGCAAACACTGAATGTACCAAAGGAAAGCTTAGACTCTCTTCTTTTATCAGAAAAAAAACATTTGTTTCTTGCTTTTTCCATTCTTTGGTAATCTGCAGTAGATCATGGGTTTGTTGCAGTGAAAATACCTTCTTTTGAACAAAAAGCTGAGAAAATGAGCTTTAAATGCTGCAATGCGCTTCAAGTGGAAAAGTGTCTTTGTTGCCAATATTTTTTTTACTTTAGTAACACCTTCATCATCTGAACAGCTGTTTACTTCTATGAAACAACAAATACAACACTGAGAAAAGAGTTTTGGAGACAAAATAATTATTCACGAGCTACATAAGATGCAAGAAGTTTGTTTCACAACGTAACGTTAGACAGAAAGGTCTCTTTTTCACCATCACTCCCTCCTTCTACTCAGCCAGTTTTGTTTAGGTGCTTAATTCTGAAAACTACAGAATTAAAGACGTTCAACGCTCTGTTCTCTCTGACAACCTCTGCCAGAGATTAAAACAGCTCCCCTCATTAAAACCCGCACTTACCGTGTAAAAACGTGATTAGCAGTTAATGTTCGGATTTGAATTAACCTGTTTACACGTGAATGGCAGCCAGTGAGTTCATGTCTGGGATGAGAAATGCCTGAAAGATTAAAAGTAGTTCCTTATAGTCCAGTCATAGCTACACCTGAGACCACTGGATCCACTCACAGATGGAAACATCTTTATTTCTCGGAGAATTTTGGCCACTGATGGCCACCGTATATTCACAGCAGTGCTTGGAATATGAAGTCATTTGAAAGAAAACACTTTTTCTTTACAATACCCATCTTTACCACTAGATGTCAGTAATTCTTACATATCGTACCTTTAAATAAGGTACATTTCATATTGGGAGAACACATTAAATTTACGTAAAAGCATATTTGCTTGGGTGTACAGTTGCAGTATTGCCTCTGAATATCTCTGTCATCACACCAGTGATCAGTAATAAAATGTTCCAGGTACTTTACGTCACTAGCATGCATAATAGGCTTTTCACATAAATAAAATACTGGGACGGCCACATATTTGTCCTCCTTACTTCTCACAATCATTGTGGGGTTATACAAAATATCATGTTCTTTCCCGAGCTCAGAGCATATTTTCATGCATCCCTGCACTGTACGGGCTGATTATCACCAGATCACCCGCATACAGGAGATGGTTAAGGACCGATGTACCAAAGACACACCCTGTTTTACAACTGTTTAACTGTGGGGACACCATTACAAACACGAAAAGGCTCAAAGATGGCATTGTCCCATCTTACAAACGTGCTGGTTTGCATACCAAAAGACAAGGATGCGTACCAAATATCTTGGCACACCTCGATTGATTAATTTCATAAATAGTTTAGAATGGGTTACTCTATCAAATGCCTTTGTGGCATCAATAACGCGCAGAAACACAGAAGTGCTCAAGCTCAGATATTTTCCCACAATGTCTTTTAGCACATACACACTCAAAAACAGAGGTACGAGACAGGAACATTTCTGTACCTGTAGGTATGTTTTTAACAAATATTCTCTCAAAAGTACAATATTGGTCTTTATGAGGCCAGAAGTACCTATATACTATGAAAAAGGGTCCAAAGTAATATAAAGTACAAATTTGTACCATTTCAACCCTAAGGGTACCTGCAGCATTGAAAAATGTGTGTAGCTTGTACAATAACTATAAATAGCAGTACTTCTAAACAGTGGTATAATTATAGTTATTATGTTATGATTTTCATAATAATTATATGTATAATTATATACGTGTTTGGCCTAATATTTATATAATAATTATTCATTTATTATTAGCATCTTTGATTGTTGTCATAATCTCTATTTTATTGACTTTTATTCATCATCTTTAATTGGTTTAATTGTACTTTATTAGCTCATACAGCTTGATAAGGTACAAAAATGGACCATGAAGGTACAGAAATGTCTTTCAGAAAGGACCCCCCCCCCCCCCCCCAGCAACAAGCTTTGGACCCTTTTAAGTACAAACTTGTACCTCTATTTCTGAGTGTGTAAATGCATATCCGTGCCTTTTCTAAAATCCAAACTGATTATCAGTTGTTGAGACAAACATTTCCAATCTAGAGAATGCTGTCCTGCATGCACTGTTAGTTCAGCTGCCTTGTCTTTAATGACAGGAACTAAAACAGAGATGATACAGTCGGTGAAAGTCAGAGGACATCTGTAGCCTGAAAATTTCAAAAGCTGAGCTTAAAGAATGAAAGAATTCACTCACAGTGTGTTTTTGTTTCTGGGGACTTTTATAAATGTATATGAGAGCAGCTGAATCTTTTGATCCAGAGGGTTAAATATGCTCTGAAAGCAGGATTCTGTGTCTCCCTGCAGCCAGACGAGTCTGAGCATCTCTAATAAAATAATGAGCCTGGATGAACTCAGCATTCATATTTGAAGCCGCCAGACTTTGACTGCAGATAAATTCAAGTGTTGTCACACATTCACCAGCACGCGCTTTTCTCTCCTGTTTGTTGGCTCCTGAGGTGCCATGACGTGTGCGCACGTGCACACACACACTGTAGGTCGTATTGATCTGAAGGTGGGAGTCTAAAGCGAGCATGGATGGGGGTGGTGGGGGGCTTGGCTTTGTCGCTGGTTCCCCGTTGGCTGATCAATAAAACGGACCGTCAGGTTTTTACATATTTATATTTTCGTCTTTCCCAAACAGACAAATGAAGATGTTCGTATGTTTTCTTCTGTCAGAGCTTCAGACTCTTTTATCTTTGTCTTAATTTGACTTATTGATTCGTATTTTCTCACCAGGAGGGAAACATTAACCTGCAGTCCTTAAAAGTTACAGCTGTGATTTATTGTTATTCGCTGTTATTGTTGCATCCAGAAACATTACCGAGGCTGCCCCCCCTGTAAAAAATGACCCTGGGGGCGGTGTGTGAAAGCGGCTCTCCATGACCCCATGCAGCTGCTTTATGGTGACATTGAAACGATGACAGCTGCAGAGACATCAGTCAGGTGACGTCCGGAGGACCTCAGGCGGGATGTCGCGTGGATGGATGGGATGATGCTCTCTGACATGCTCCACCACCGGTCATCGTCCGCTTTAATGACACAGCTGCCATCTTTTTTCTTTACTTAAGGAAAGAAAATACTGTTTGTAAAATGGTGGAGAACAAGCTTGTCATTACTGTGTAAGCAGCGTTTTATTACAGCTGCTGCTGAAGGAGCTCATTTCAGCTCATTTCTGTCCAGATTTATACAGAAACATTTAAAGTGAATTCAAAAGAGGTCTGTTACATGCACTGATGATGACTTATGAGATGGACTGAATGGATGAAAGTGAAAGGACCTGTCATTAGAGGAGAGCAGAAAAAAGTTCATTTTTATACCTGCAATTCAAAAGAAGTTCAGATGCTGTCAAATGTACAATTTATAACTCTCATCAACAGATTTTATTCCCAGAGATCATAAACAACATGAAAATGAGACATTTCACGGAAAATCTTCAGCAACATCTGTAAAAAGTTGGAACAGGAGAAACAAAGGGCTGGAAAAGAAACTGGAGACAGCAGGTCTGTAACGTGACTGGGTTTAAAGGAGCATTTCAGAGTGTCTCAGATGGAAAGATGGACAGAAGTTCACCAATCTGAGACAATCTGGCTCTAAAAGTTGTGGAACAAGTTCAGAAAAATGTTCCCTTAGACTTTGAAGATCTTCCATCTACAGTGTAGAACATCATCAGAAGATGGAGAGAATCAGGAGGAATCTCTGTGTGCAGGGGCTGAAGCTGGGGGCTGGTTGTCTTCTGCATCAAGTAAGGGATAATGTTTGGAACGCAGGTCATTATGGGGAAATACGACCGACAGGGCGAATGAAACAGATAAGATTTGGGTTTCTTGAAAGGCGCTTTAAATAAAATGTATTATTATTATAATTATTATTACAAGTAACCAGAAACTGGTAACAAGATACCAGCCAACTGCCCAACATACTGTTGCCACACAGAGATCGTATCTGACAACTGCAATGATGTGCTTAGATGTAAACATAACACCACTGTCAAACCCGTTAAGATTTATTTTATATCTATTTTCAGGCTAAATATAATTTTTTAAGGAAATTTAAGGAAACGACTCGTGGAGTTTTTTTTTTTTTTTGTTTGTTTGTTTTTTGGAAGATATAGCTTTGAATAAAAATGTTCCATATTCATCCTTTAAAAGCAGACATGATTCTCTGGAAACCACTGCAGGGACTCAGGAAGACTTCCAGAAATTTCTGACATGTTACATCCCAGTTCAGACCTAAAGGACTAAACATCACCCTGGAACTACTTTTTATAGATCTTTACCATGAATACTTCAGAATTTCTGAACCTCATCCCCCCCCCCCCAAGCTGGCCGTTCCTTTGGACCTTGGATTTTACTTTCTAATTGCTGTTATTTTCATTTTTAAAGTGGATGTAATTGATTTTTCTGACTGCTGATGAAACACCGGAAAATGTCACTTTTACCGGATCAATTTCAAAGATTTTATTTCTCAGAGGATTAATAACAGTCTTATCGATTATCGGTGGAGTGTAGCAAAGGTGGGAGGTAGTTTATGAGCTCTTTATGGTGGCAGAAAAAGTCTTGTGATGGTGATGACGCACATCAGCCGCACAGAGAGAGAGACGCTCCCCAGAATCACGTCCCCTCCCTGAGCGTCCTGCTCTCCGCCGGTGAGCATCTCTCATCTCCTGGAAGGAGTCAGATGTGACGTTAAAGGAGGTGGAAGAAGACATCTGTCCTTTCGCTGTCCTCCCGTCCACCTGTCACGTCCCTCCGCTCCGCGCACGGACAGGGAGAGGAGACAAGAAGCAGAGGAGGCGCGCGTAATTCTTCTGTGCGTCTTGGACGGACCATGCATCCCCTCTTCCTCCTCCTCCTCTTCCTCTGACCGTCTCCGCGTGTTGGATGAACTTTCGCTCCGAGATCATGAAAACGACGCGGAAATGTCGCGCGCTGCTGTCGGTGGCGCTGAACCTGGTGGCTCTGTTGTTCTCCACCACCGCCTTCATCACGACGTACTGGTGCGAGGGCACCCAGCGCGTGCCCAAGCCGAACTGCAGCAAGCAGCGGCGTCACAACTGCATCGACTACGGCGTGAACGAGACGGACCAGAGCAAGGTGCACTACAGCTGGGAGACCGGGGACGACCGCTTCCTCTTCCGCCGCTTCCACACCGGCATCTGGTACTCCTGCGAGGAGAACATCCACGAGGCAGGTGGGTGCGCCCGTCCGCGAGACGGACGGCGACAGGTTGCTCCAGAAATGAAACTCCCACGTTTCCTCAGCGCGTTTGGCGCTTCTGTTTCTGGAATGTGCAGTTTCAGCTTGTATAGTTGCGCATCTTGTCTGTCCCCAAAAGTTTAGTTTTGCTCATGGAGAGAATTTACTGTAAAAACTAACAGGTTTTTACGCAAAAAGCCAAAATCTCTGCGTAAAAGCCGCAGTTTGCGTCACAGAGATCTTTTTGATTAATATTGTTCGGCTTTTGGAGTTGATTCATGCTGATTGGCTTATTTTATAAATCAGAATAAACAGACTAAACTAACCATTTAAACTCCAAACAATCCACCTGTTTTAACATAAAACTACATTTGGAAGCTGAACCTTTAATCCCAGTCAGCATCCAGACATCATGTTCCAGTTCAGCCTCAATCTCAGATTATGAGGCTAAAATGATGTAAATGAATGTATCAGCAGATATATACCATAAAGATCAACAAACCAGAACCAGAACTTATTCCTACCAGAACTGTGTAGAAACACCACCAGATCAGCAGTGAATCTTTCCTCATCTGCATATCATCTCTCCATCTTGGCTTTTAGGCATTGAAACAAACACAGAACAGAAACTATTTCCAGTTATTTCTTCTTCTATTTACCTTCTATCCTCACAAACCAACAGAAAGCTCTTCTTTCTTTATTCCAGACATAGAGGATCATTATTTTCCTTCTTTTCAGACACACATAGAACTTTCTGCTCACTTGTTGATCTTTGGCTGCTCCTGATTGGACGTTAACAGTCAATTTAAGCTCTCTGATTGGTGGAAAGTTTGTCAGGAAGTGGTCTTCATCATCATGTACAGGTCTAAATAGAGGTCTCTTAGCAACATAGTAGTGATAGAGATGTTTTAATGATGAAGATGGGATAAATAATGGTGTCATCATGGATCATTGATTTACCAGATAGAGTCTCTGAATAAACACATTTAGGATTGTAAACCTGCTGGACGGGATGGAAATGCTGGAAAACTTCTGTAGATCAGCTAAAGGGTAAAATATCACAGAGCTACACACACTGATGATGAATAGATGATGCTTACAGGCGTTTAAGGGTTAATAAACTCAGCGGGATACGATGGATAAAACATGCCGACTTGTTTTGGTTCTTGCTGTTAAAAAGAATGTCGACAGATTTTTCTTGGCAGTTTTACTCCAACAAGAATCAGAGATGCCTTTGCTCAAAGGAGCCCTCGATCATAAGAAAATCATCTGTGATAGAATATTCATTTGTTTTATTCCGTTTGATCGCGTCATTAAAGAGTGAGCCGTCTAAATATTCTGCTTGTGTTCTTGTGAACTTTGTGTCTGCAAGTTGAACTGTTGTTTAAAAGGGAAAATGTTCCAAAAGTCTCTGTTTTCCTGAAACTAGAAGTCGTGGTGTCAGGGACTATTTTCAGCAGCGGATTAATCTGCATGTAGGGGAAAACTGTAAATATATGTTTGTAATTTTGTCCACTTTCAGAAGAATTTCAGCAAATTTCATCTGATTTTTCTCAGCAAAGATGGGAAGAGAAAGAAGTGCCCCAGACTCCATGTTTTTGTGTGTTGCTGATATTTAAACAGCAAAAGCAGAGAGATGAAGGGAAGGAGAGATCTGGTCAAACTGGCGTGATGGGATTTGTGATAAACCTTCAACACTGATGTTTTTATTTATTCTTGTTGTAAACATCAGTAACTGGGTGGATGGAAGTGTTAAACATGATATTCACACATCTCATTATATCGCAGTATTAGTTGTGACTACAAAGGGGTCACCTGATTATTTAATAAGGGTGAGAAAAAATATAGATACATTAACATATTGCGATATTTTCATATGGCGATACCATTTCAATATGTAAATACACGGTATTGATCAATTATCTAAGAAAATCTCGCGATATATTATCGTTTTGTTACGAAATCTCATGAGATTTCACAAATGATTTTTATAACAGAATGATGAAATATCGCAGTCTTTGTGAAATCTTATGAGATTTCGTAACAAAAGGATGATATCTTGTGAGATTTCATGAGAAAAATAGATCTATACGGCGTTTTTAAATATAGATATGGTATCGGCATATGAAAATAACGCGATATTTCAATGTATCGATATTTTTTCCCATCCCTATTATTTAAACTGTGTGGAGGACAATCCTTCACAGCCCACCCCTTCGCTCCAGGTGCCACCCCATAATAGACGACTTATATTAGCTGCTAAAACTTTAGATGTACAAGTGCAGGTGAATGCAGCGTGTTTTACATCGACGTTGATCATCAGGCAGCTTCGTGTTACCAGCTGCCTGCATGTTTCTGTCAGACTTTATAGGGGATTATCACGCTTCCGTGTTCCGAACTTCCGGTTTTAAACAGTTAGACGGCCCACTTCCGGCCCAGTTCAATTTCCCTGCTTTACTTCGTAGATAACGTGAATAAACGCCAACCCTACTGAAATTTTCACGGATTCCAGACTGAAGTGATACTAAGGAAGAAGTGGATCAAAGCGATTCTCCAGAGTGAAGGGCCGAACTTTATAATAAAACAACGTAGCATGTTTGATTGTAGCCGGTGGGGCACAACACCGGCATGCTAGCATTAGCCAGCTAGCGTTTACCGACGTGCTTAACTTTGTGCGTCTTAAAACACACATACATCTGTAAATCGGGTCTGTACCCCCCCGTTTCCAGTGGAACAACTGGGGACTGGCGAGAAAGGAGACGCTGTCAGATGCTTGTGTGTTTTCAGCCGCACAAAGTTAGGCACGTCATCAAGCTGGCTAATGCTAACCTGCTAACAGTAGTCCGCCAGCTACTACTCTGTTAAACTTTGTAAATCGGATAAACGCCAATGCCAAGTTTTCATTCCAGACTGAAGTGATGCTAAGGAAGAAGTGGATCAAAATGACCGATTCGCCGCGGTGAAGGACCGAACTTTATAATAAAACGACACACGTTTGTTTGTGGCCGGCAGACTGCGCAGTCGTGTTAGCAGGTTAGCATTAGCCAGCTCGATAACGTGCCTAACTTTGTGCGGCTGAAAACACACAAGCATCTGAAAGCGTCTCCTTTCTTGGCAGTCCCCAGTTGTTCCACTGGAAACGGGGGGGTACAGACCCGATTTTCATATGTTTGTGTGTTTTAAGACGCACAATGTTAAGCACGTCAGTAAACGCTAGCTGGCTAATGCTAGCATGCTGTGAAGTGCCGGTGTTGTGCCCCACCGGGGACAAACAAACGTGTGTTTTATTATAAAGTTCGGTTCTTCACCGCGGCGAATCGATCGCTTTGATCCAGCTTTTGATCCAGTATCACTTCAGTCTAGAATGAAAACTTAAGTATGTTTGGAGTTTATCCGATTTAAACAGTATAACAGAGCAGGAACGGCTGTCGTTAACATGGCCCGGAAGAGGAAGTGTCCAAAATCCGGGAACTTCCGGTAAGCGTGATAATCCCCTATTCTTCATGCAGACGATGTAAAAGTCCTGAAACTGCCAGATGTCAGAATGAAAATCAGCAGCATTTTTTTGTGTGTGACTCAGTTTGATGAAAAAAGACCGACATTCACTGAGTGCATTTCTCAAGCCGTTGCTGCCCAGCGACATCCTGAAACTGCACTATGCAGCTTTTTCATCTGCACGATATTGCAGCCCGGTTTGGGTTTTGCATCGCACCACATGCCGGCAAACAGATACAAACACATGGGGCGGGGCGTCAGGAGACTATGACATACAGTCATCCTAAAATGACTCATACCCTCCAATTTAAGAAAAGACTAAATTTACAATAATAATTAAAATAGCAAGAAACAAAAAAAAACTAATAATAAATAAAAATTTACAAAATTATAAATTAGAGAAATAAGTTATTGGTTTTGGATTGTGGTTGGAAATAATAATAATAAAAAAAAAAAACTGTCCCAGACACATTTGAGCACCTTTATCATAAACATGGACCAACATACATGCCAACAGGTGCAGACGTCTGATTGGATGTTACAGAAAACACCTGATTACAGTGATTGTCTCAAAGTGTTGCTCAACAACATTTTAGCTTTGGAGCCCCATCATGCTTGTTTACTTGTTTTTTTTATTTGTTGTTTTTTAATATTTCTTTCAAACCACAATTCAAAATCAATGTCATGATTTTCATAGATTTTTTTATTTATTATTATTTTTGTCAATTTCAACTTATTTCACTGTCAGAAGAAAAACATATATATATATATATTTTTTTACTTATTTTAAGAGTAGCCAAGATTTTTTTGCTTGTAATAAGTAAAAAAAATTCTGCCAAAGGAAAAAGCAAAATTTCCTTGATAAGATTTCTTGAAATAAGATGCGTTGCCTAAAAATAAGTTCCTTTATCTCACTGAAATGTTTCTCTGTAAGTGATTTTGTCTTATTTTGAGTATGATGAGATATTTTGACTAGAAGTTAGAAAAACATACTTGCTAAGATCTGAGTTTTTGCAGTGTGCCCCCCCCCCCCCCCCCCCCGGCTCTGATTTGTTCCACCGGTACTTTGATTGTGCATTTGTAAACAAAGAATAATAATTTTGTAAACGAGAGGGACAGAATCAGAGATGAGACTGACTTTTACTGGCTGGAGTGAACTCACACTACATGCCGGACTTTCGAAATATTTTTTATATTTTCACAAATGATTGTGAAACATTTGCTGGACCGTTATCAGAAAACATCACTTTTATAACTGAACGTATTCATGATGTGAATTTTTAGGTGATAACTGCGCTGAGCAGAGATTCCCCCCCCCCCCCCCAGTTTGTTCCGGCTCTGCATTAAATGCATGTTTGCGGGTTATCTACATGCCGTTTCTCCTGATTCTGTCTCATGTCGTCACATGGACGTGATGCTGATGTTTAGCAGGTACGTGTGTGACTTCCAGCCAGTTTCGGAGGCGTTTTGGGGAGCGTTGGGTATCAGCGCCCCCCCTCCTCCTCCGTCTCTGCAGGTGTTCTCGTCTGTCTGAGTGATGATTAACTTCACAGAAAGGCCCGGCAGCAGAAAAATACCCGACTTTTTACTCAACTCGGTGTTTTATTGAGCAGATTTCCCAGAACTGGGGGAAATTTGACGTATTTGATGGCAGCTGTCTGGACCGTGATAAAACGAGTGTGCATTATTGACTTGTTTACATGTCCGGGTGGGATGCATCACTCCCAGCTCGTTACTGTTAGCGTCTGCTTGCACCCCGGATGTTTTGGGTGATCACACCGTCATAAATCTAACGTCAGAACATGTGTTTTCTGTCAGAGCTTTGATGATGTCATTGAATGATGCATCAAGGGCTTGTTGTTAATTTTCTAAGGATGTGAGGCGGCTGCAGGAAAACCTGGTTTGGGACAAGCAGCCTTTTTTATTCTGCAACTTGCCCACAGATAAACTCCTTATTTATGATGCTCATATATCAGATCATTCATGGGTTGCCGTGTTTTTAGGAAAGCAGATAAGTCACTGTAGGAACTGTTATTATTTACTCTCATTTATTACGGTAATGAATCAGCTCGGCTCGTTTTTTAGGAGTTACTCCCTGAAAACTGCCACTGACTGATGGTTATTAACAAGGTTTATGTGAAGTATTGAGGAAATGTTTGGTTCCTGGATGAAGGCGTGCCGGAGGAAGTTTGCAAACAAACAGGAATAAATGATTAATAAATTATACAGAATGAGCGATGGATGGGATTTCATCATAGTCCGGAATATATCCTGCTTCATTTAGATCATTTTTAGCCCGTATCAGGGCCGGCTCCTGGAGGACATACATGAGGGGGCATCGTGTGGATGGGACGGGGTTCAACCTGAAACCAAAGCTCCTGCTGGTTTAACTCTGAGGGTCACTGAGGCAAGTAAACCCCCAGACCACAATAGGGTGCAATCCCTCAGGGGTAAACAGAAAATATCAATTATAATAAATAAAGATAAGAAATAAATCAAATATCTTTTGCCAAATTGTCTTATTGGACCGCCATTGGACATTTATGCATCTCAAATCAATTAAACTACACATACACATAGTATGTATATATACTGTAGTAGGGCTGGGTGATACGGACCAAATATCATATCATGATATATTTATTTCAGATGGCGATATACTATATACCGGTATTTTTACCCTCATTTGTCTGAAAGTTTCATTTAACATTAAACAGCTGTTTTTTAGTATTGAAACATGTTTATCATAAAGGTATCGCTTCACTGCAGTGATGGAACTGACAAACGCTGGTTAGAAATGTTTGTTAAATCAAAGTAATTAAAGAAAGTTGCTGGTTTTTGATGATTTCTTTGTAAAAGTCTTGCGGAGGATTGTCTTCCAGACAGTTTAAATGATCGGGGGTGGGGAAAAATATTGATTCATTGCAATATTTTCATATGCCGATATCATATCTATACTGTATTTGAAAACACGGTATTGATCTATTTCACTAATAAAATCTTGCGAGATATCATAGTTTTTGTTTCGAAATCTCATGAGATTTCACAAAATACCGCGAGATTCATCGTTCTGTTATAAAATGTTGCGGTATTTCATGAAATCTCATGAGATTTCATAACAAAATGATGATATCTCACGAGATTTCATCAGATAATTGATCGATGAGTCATATTCAAATATTGATATGGTATTGGCATATGAAAATATTTGAGATATTTCAGTGTATCGATATTTTTTCTCACCCTTATTAAATAATCAGGCGACTCCTAGTCAGTCGAGGTGCAGCCGGGTCATTATGAAAAAATAAAGTAAAAAAATCTGCACAACTAATACTGCGATATAATGATATGTGTAAATATATCGTGGTATCATATCAGTATATCGCACAGCAGTACACTCTCAAAAATAGAGGTATGAGACAGGAACATTTCTGTACCTGTAGGTACATTTTTACAAATATTCTCTCAAAAGTACAATATTGGTCTTTATGAGGCCAGAAGTACCTATATACTATGAAAAAGGGTCCAAAGTAAAATAAAGTACACATTTGTACCATTTCAACTCTAAGGGTACCTGCAGCATTGAAACATGTGTGTAGCTTGTACAATAACTATAAACAGCAGTACTTCTAAACAGTAGTATAATTATAGTTATTATATTATGATTTTCATAATAATCATAGTAATAATTATATGTATAGTTATATATGTGTTTGGCCTAATATTTCTATAATAATTATTCATTTATTATTAGCATCTTTGATTGTTGTCATAATCTCTATTTTATTGACTTTTATTCATCATCTTTAATTGGTTTAATTGTACTTTATTAACTCATACAGCTTGATAAGGTACAAAAATGGACCAGAAGGTACAGAAATGTCTTTCAGAAAGGACCCCCCCCCCAGCAACAAGCTTTGGACACTTTTAAGTACAAATTGGTACCTCTGTTTTTGAATGTGCAGAAATGTTTGTTAAATCAAAGTAATTCAATAAAGTTAGCTGGTTTTTAAGATTTCTTTGTAAAAGTCTAGCTGAGGATTGTCTTCCAGAGAGTTTGAATAATATGGGTGGGATAAAAATATTGATTCATTGAAATGTTGCGATATTTTCATGTGCCGATACCGTATCTGTATTTAAAAATGCTGTATCGATCTATTTCACCAATGAAATCTCGCGAGATATCATACTTTTGTTTCGAAATCTCATGAGATTTCACAAAATACCGCGAGATTTATCGTTCTGTTATAAAATGTTGCAGTATTTCATCAAACCTCATGAGATTTTGTAACAAAACAATGATGTCTCGTGAGATTTCATTAGATAATTGATACTGCATATTTAAATATTGATGTGGTATCGGCATGTGAAAATATTGCAATATTTCAGTGTATCGATATTTTTTCTCACCCTTATTAAATAATCAGGTGACCCCTTTGTAGTGAGTCGAGGTGCAGCCGGGTCATTATGAAAAAATAAAGCAAAAAAATCTGCACAACTAATACTGCGATATAACCATGTGTGTGAATATTATATCGCGGTATATCAGTATATCGGCTTAACAGTGTGTATATCCGTTTTCTCAAACAAACACAACCAAATAGAGCAGACCATTAAACTCCTGACCAAAATAAGCTGCAATCTTTCAGGGGAAACAGAAACTATATTTTCTGGCCTTTTATTGCTGATAAACAAAAAAAATCAAATATCCTTCATCAAAGTTTGAGTATCTTTTATTCTAAGCTCCGTCACGCTGTCGTCTACAGTCTGAGTTTAGCTAAAACCGATGCAGAAGGCCACATGAAGCTCCATCTGAGCCGCTGAAAGCAGCAGGAGTGATGAAAGAGTGAAACTTCCAGCACGATTGAGGACGTTTGTTCACATGCGTGCTCTCCATCCCCCGCCTCTCTCCTCCGTTCCCACACTGTTGGTGACAGCCGCTTACTCAGCAGCCGCTGATGTGGCCTCCACAGAAAACGGAGCGACCTTCTCATCACTTGAAGTGAAAACAAGCTGAAATGAAACCTTTTCTTTTGCTCTCCTGCTTCTGGTCCACGTTTGCACAGACAGACCTACACTATGAATAGATTTTCTTTTTCCTCTCGTGCACGGTGCGCATGTCACAAAAACACTGCCGACAGGCACCAATCCATCAGGTGATCATCAGTGTCGCTGGACAGCATGGACGATGTGACATTTATGTATTTTAATTCACTTATTCGGCACATGCACATAAAACAAGTGATTAAAAAGAGGAACCACACACTCTAAACCCGGATAAGTTTAATTTACTTTAAAAATTTGAGGAAACTGGTTGCCTTAAAATTTTAAGTGATGCGTAATAAAAACTTGAGTGTATTTCACTTCAACTTTTAAGTTCAGTGTCGTAGGAAAATGAAGTTTTCATGAATGGGAGTGACGAAGTAGAATGAACTAGTATGTTTCAGTTTATAGAACTTCTATTGAACATGATAAATGTCACAAAGTTGTGAGTAGGGATGGACATATTGATACTTTGGAGTCGATACTTTGATTTCAGCCAGACAAAATATCGGAATCGATACTTTTTTGAGTATCGTTATACCACTGTACAGATACAAAACATGCAATTTGTTTCTACTTCTCTGAGTTTTAGGCAATGAAATGATGAAAGCAGCCAGATTCTAGCTTCTGTATCACATGATGGTGGTAGCCTATCAGATTCTAGCTTCTGTATCACATGATGGTGGTAGCCTATCAGATTCTAGCTTCTGTATCACATGATGGTGGTAGCCTATCAGATTCTAGCTTCTGTATCACATGATGGTGGTAGCCAATCAGATTCTAGCTTCTGTATCACATGATGGTGGTAGCCAATCAGATTCTAGCTTCTGTGTCACATGTTGGTGGTAGCCTATCAGATTCTAGCTTCTGTATCACATGATGGTGGTAGCCAATCAGATTCTAGCTTCTGTGTCACATGTTGGTGGTAGCCTATCAGATTCTAGCTGCTGTGTCACATGATGGTGGTAGCCTATCAGATTCTAGCTTCTGTATCACATGATGGTGGTAGCCTATCAGATTCTAGCTTCTGTATCACATGATGGTGGTAGCCTATCAGATTCTAGCTTCTGTATCACATGATGGTGGTAGCCTATCAGATTCTAGCTTCTGTATCACATGATGGTGGTAGCCAATCAGATTCTAGCTTCTGTATCACATGATGGTGGTAGCCAATCAGATTCTAGCTTCTGTGTCACATGTTGGTGGTAGCCTATCAGATTCTAGCTTCTGTATCACATGATGGTGGTAGCCAATCAGATTCTAGCTTCTGTGTCACATGTTGGTGGTAGCCTATCAGATTCTAGCTTCTGTGTCACATGATGGTGGTAGCCTATCAGATTCTAGCTTCTGTGTCACATGTTGGTGGTAGCCTATCAGATTCTAGCTGCTGTGTCACATGATGGTGGCAGCCTATCAGATTCTAGCTTCTGTGTCACATGATGGTGGTAGCCTATCAGATTCTAGCTTCTGTATCACATGATGGTGGTAGCCAATCAGATTCTAGCTTCTGTGTCACATGTTGGTGGTAGCCTATCAGATTCTAGCTGCTGTGTCACATGATGGTGGTAGCCTATCAGATTCTAGCTTCTGTGTCACATGTTGGTGGTAGCCTATCAGATTCTAGCTGCTGTGTCACATGATGGTGGCAGCCTATCAGATTCTAGCTTCTGTGTCACATGATGGTGGTAGCCTATCAGATTCTAGCTGCTGTGTCACATGATGGTGGTAGCCTATCAGATTCTAGCTTCTGTGTCACATGATGGTGGTAGCCTATCAGAATCTAGCTTCTGTGTCACATGATGGTGGTAGCCTATCAGATTCTAGCTTCTGTGTCACATGATGGTGGTAGCCTATCAGATTCTAGCTTCTGTATCACATGATGGTGGTAGCCTATCAGATTCTAGCTTCTGCATCACATGATGGCGGTAGCCTATCAGATTCTAGCTTCTGTGTCACATGATGGTGGTAGCCTATCAGATTCTAGCTGCTGTGTCACATGATGGTGGTAGCCTATCAGATTCTAGCTGCTGTGTCACATGATGGTGGTAGCCTATCGGATTCTAGCTTCTGTCACATGATGGCGGTAGCCTATCAGATTCTAGCTTCTGTGTCACATGATGGTGGTAGCCTATCAGATTCTCGCTTCTGTGTCACATGATGGTGGTAGCCTATCAGATTCTAGCTTCTGCATCACATGATGGCGGTAGCCTATCAGATTCTAGCTTCTGTGTCACATGATGGTGGTAGCCTATCAGATTCTAGCTTCTGCATCACATGATGGTGGTAGCCTATCAGATTCTAGCTTCTGTATCACATGATGGTGGTAGCCTATCAGATTCTAGCTTCTGTGTCACATGATGGTGGTAGCCTATCAGATTCTAGCTTCTGTATCACATGATGGTGGTAGCCTATCAGATTCTAGCTTCTGTATCACATGATGGTGGTAGCCTATCAGATTCTAGCTTCTGTATCACATGTTGGTGGTAGCCTATCAGATTCTAGCTGCTGTGTCACATGATGGTGGTAGCCTATCAGATTCTAGCTGCTGTGTCACATGATGGTGGCAGCCTATCAGATTCTAGCTTCTGTGTCACATGATGGTGGTAGCCTATCAGATTCTAGCTGCTGTGTCACATGATGGTGGTAGCCTATCAGATTCTAGCTTCTGTGTCACATGATGGTGGTAGCCTATCAGATTCTAGCTTCTGTGTCACATGATGGTGGTAGCCTATCAGATTCTAGCTTCTGTGTCACATGTTGGTGGTAGCCTATCAGATTCTAGCTTCTGTGTCACATGTTGGTGGTAGTCTGTCAGATGTCATGATGTTGTTACCGTTCGTCATGATGATGATGATGATGTTTTGTTGTCTTTCAGTGGTTTAATGCAGGTTATTTACATTATGTTTTGGTAAATTTGTAATATTATTGCATTTTCTATGTTAATATTTTCCACTTAATAAATTTGATGTTTTTAGTGAGTATATATTATGTTATTTGATAACTGAAAGACGTTTTTAATCTATTTTCGTTTAATTTTATCATCACTACAATTTATCATAGTTTTAAAAGTGTTTCTTTCCAGTACTTCTGTTCTCAGGTTTTACTTATATCTAATATTGCACTTGCATATGTATCAATACAACATGTACAATCTTTTGTCTTTTAAAGGACAAAAATTTCGGTATCAACCATCCCTAGTTGTAAATTGATGAAGTAGAGGAGGAAACTGTAGCTGATTAATTTCACATAATTCTGATGAGATGCCTCACAAACCTTTTTTTTTTTTCTAGTTTGTGCCATCATTACAAGTACAAGTTCATCTTTCTTAAAGTAATCAATAAACTTAAATAGTCTTGCTAAATAATAATAACTTGTCATGGTTGGGTTTTGGCTGAAATTGATGTCAGACCACAGATGTTTCTGTCGCGGTGCAGCAGCTGCTGGATAGTAGCTGTTATATGCAGGAATAAAGAAACAAGTTGAGGGCAGTCACATGACCAACACTGCGCATAAATCCTTCATTTGTGAATTATCTCTAATTTGTTGTTAAAAGAAGTGAACTGCATTGTGGGAAACCTGATCCGTTACATTTGCACTTTGCATGGTCATGACCAAAACTTAGAAGTTTGTGTCCATCAAACTTAAAATTATTCACACGTTTAACTTTTTCTACAAATTCGTAGAGTGAACTCTTACTTCTTAGTGATGACCTCAAACTAATTTATTTTAGTACATTTTTTTTCATTTTATCAATAGTTTTATCAATAGTGGGCTCATGATCCCACATCTTAAATCTTCAGGTGTTCCCTGTATGACTCCAGAAGTTGCTTCAGGGGATGTAATATCCCAGCAGAGGCCTAAATAACAGACAAAAGGTTATGAAGGTCGGATATCTGGGCACATTTTCCTCTACTGGTCACCTCGAGCTGAAAAATGGACACGTCTGACCCAACATCAGCGTACAGATTCATTTTTGATTTAAGAAAGCAGCTTTTTTAAAATTATGCTTTGAAAAGTTTCACCAGCGTTACGGTTGGCAGCTCGTTGTAGGTGTGCCTAAGATGCATTTACTGTTTTAGTTTTATTCTTAACTTGGCCTTGGAAAGGAAACAGAGGGACTTTCTTTAGTTTTGAATCGTTCCAAGTGTCACTTTGTTCAAATAATGACAGAAACATGAAGGATTTTCCATCTGGCCTTGGAGTTGTTGAATAAATTTGTGGAGGTTTGAAGCAGTAGTGGTTAAATCCAACCCAGTCTCACTCCAAACTGAGAGTCCTACGTTTGTCCACAGCAAAATACCTAATTCACATGCAGCCTCTGAAATTGTAGAATGGATTTGTTTGATCTTCTCATTCATTTACTGTGAGTTTCTCCCATGAGAACATGGTGGAAATCCCTTCAGTTTTTGGTGGAAATTGCTATATTTTAAGATAGATTGTGACTTTTGCATTGTTTTGATCACTTTTTAGCAAAAAAAATATACACTGGACACTGTGTCCAGTCTCTCAACAAAATTGTAGGAATACAACCTTTTTTTCACATCTCATATTTAAAACTCATTGGGAGCTATTTCTGGTGTGCGGATCTTTTCTTTTTATCTTATATTCCACTTTAATCCAGCACCCAGTTCTCTGACACCACCAGTCTGGATGGCGAAATAACACACACACAAAAATGACAGAGAGAAAGATCAAAACCTTCATAATATTAAAAAAATATTTCTGCATTGGGAAACGTAACTTGTGCTCCATAATCCCGACGTCCCTGGACCAGGAATAAGTGTTGAAACATCATTATAATCCGCGTATTTCACGTACTTCTGTGAGATCGAGTTGTGTTTCGGCCTGATTACAGGAACACCGGCTTATTCCAGTATATTATTAAAAGCGTAGCATCAATGCATCGAAAAGGGGAAAAAACGTAGTATTCCTAAAATTTTGTTGAGAGACCACACAGAATGCCCGTCCAAATGAAAAAACTGTGGATTGTAAACATAAACTGAATAGATAATATGAAAATAAAGTGTTTATTTTTCGTTAGAAAAGTGATCAAAGCAATTCAAAAGTCTCAAATTTGTCTTAAAACATAGAAACAATCTAAAAATTACCAGACGATACATTCAGAGCTGTGGAAATCAGCACAGCCTGGAATCTTTTCTGTAGTCCAGACTGGTGAATAAAGAAGGTTTTCACCTCAGTTTTATCGGGGATGTTCAGTATTTGGCTTTTTTTTTCCTTTCCTTTATTTTTTTTTTACCGATATTCAATACACCAATATTGTCCAACTATTAATTTCCGATATCTAATATCAACCGATACTGATCTGTCCAGACAACTGTGAGGTTGCATCTCTCATATTCTGAGAGATACAACTATATTCTGTTCCGAGGGAAAAATATCCCAAAATATCCTTAACTCAGCCAGAGGAGTTCATTTTGGACATCTGGCTGCCAGATATCAGATACTAGCAGGTATTAGATACTAGCATATATCAGATACTAGCAGGTATTAGATACTACCATATATCAGATACTAGCAGGTATTAGATACTAGCATATATCAGATACTAGCAGGTATTAGATACTACCATATATCAGATACTAGCAGGTATTAGATACTAGCATATATCAGATACTAGCAGGTATTAGATACTACCATATATCAGATACTAGCAGGTATTAGATACTAGCATATATCAGATACTAGCAGGTATTAGATCCTACCATATATCAGATACTAGCAGGTATTAGATACTACCATATATCAGATACTAGCAGGTATTAGATACTACCATATATCAGATACTAGCAGGTATTAGATACTACCATATATCAGATACTAGCAGGTATTAGATACTAGCATATATCAGATACTAGCAGGTATTAGATACTACCATATATCAGATACTAGCAGGTATTAGATACTACCATATATCAGATACTAGCAGGTATTAGATACTAGCATATATCAGATACTAGCAGGTATTAGATACTACCATATATCAGATACTAGCAGGTATTAGATACTAGCATATATCAGATACTAGCAGGTATTAGATACTACCATATATCAGATACTAGCAGGTATTAGATACTACCATATATCAGATACTAGCAGGTATTAGATCCTACCATATATCAGATACTAGCAGGTATTAGATACTACCATATATCAGATACTAGCAGGTATTAGATCCTACCATATATCAGATACTAGCAGGTATTAGATACTACCATATATCAGATACTAGCAGGTATTAGATACTACCATATATCAGATACTAGCAGGTATTAGATACTACCATATATCAGATACTAGCAGGTATTAGATACTAGCATATATCAGATACTAGCAGGTATTAGATACTACCATATATCAGATACTAGCAGGTATTAGATACTACCATATATCAGATACTAGCAGGTATTAGATACTACCATATATCAGATACTAGCAGGTATTAGATACTAGCATATATCAGATACTAGCAGGTATTAGATACTACCATATATCAGATACTAGCAGGTATTAGATACTAGCATATATCAGATACTAGCAGGTATTAGATACTAGCATATATCAGATACTAGCAGGTATTAGATACTACCATATATCAGATACTAGCAGGTATTAGATACTACCATATATCAGATACTAGCAGGTATTAGATACTAGCATATATCAGATACTAGCAGGTATTAGATACTACCATATATCAGATACTAGCAGGTATTAGATACTAGCATATATCAGATGCTAGCAGGTATTAGATCCTACCATATATCAGATACTAGCAGGTATTAGATACTACCATATATCAGATACTAGCAGGTATTAGATACTACCATATATCAGATACTAGCAGGTATTAGATACTAGCATATATCAAATACTAGCAGGTATTAGATACTAGCATATATCAGATACTAGCAGGTATTAGATACTAGCATATATCAGATACTAGCAGGTATTAGATACTAGCATATATCAGATACTAGCAGGTATTAGATACTAGCATATATCAGATACTAGCAGGTATTAGATACTAGCATATCAGATACTAGCAGGTATTAGATACTACCATATATCAAATACTAGCAGGTATTAGATACTAGCATATATCAGATACTAGCAGGTATTAGATACTAGCATATATCAGATACTAGCAGGTATTAGATACTACCATATATCAGATACTAGCAGGTATTAGATACTAGCATATATCAGATACTAGCAGGTATTAGATACCACCATATATCAGATACTAGCAGGTATTAGATACTAGTATATATCAGAAACTAGCAGGTATTAGATACTAGCATATATCAGATACTAGCAGGTATTAGATACTAGCATATATCAGATACTAGCAGGTATTAGATACCACCATATATCAGATACTAGCAGGTATTAGATACTAGTATATATCAGAAACTAGCAGATATTAGATACTAGCATATATCAGATACTAGCAGGTATTAGATACTAGCATATATCAGATACTAGCAGGTATTAGATACCACCATATATCAGATACTAGCAGGTATTTGATACTAGTATATATCAGATACTACCAGGTATTAGATACTAGCATATATCAGATACTACCAGGTATTAGATACTACCATATATCAGATACTAGCAGGTATTAGATACTACCATATATCAGATACTAGCAGACATATTAGCAGCACTTTAAAGCAAGTCAGTCTGTAGCAGCAGCAGCTGCACCGTAGTCACATGACTCTGAAAGGAATGCTGGGAAATGAAGTTCTTCCAGGATAACAGGGACTTCTGTTCATGCCGTACTGCTGCTAATGGAACAAGATCTTGTGAGATTTCACCAATAAACACTGTTTGAAAAAAACAACAAAAAAAAAACAAAACCAATATTTTCCAATATCACATTTTGATCGGCGGACGATATCGGTAGGCCAACAATATTGAAATCTTTCCTTTTACGTTAGAGTTGTGGTGGAACAGGTGAGATTTGTTGTATTGTGCTCTGTTTCTGCTAATGGAACAAGATGTCGCGAGATTTCATGACACCACAATGAAATCTCACAAGATAAAAATGTGATATTTTCCAGTATCTACTGATTATATCGGTAGGCAGATATCTCTAGTTTGAATTTTCTTTAATTTAATTCCCCTCCTCTTTATATCAGTCAGCCTTTAGAAAACAGTGAAATCTCCTTTTTACATCAGATCTGAAGCTTCCTGTAGGACTGAAAGAAAAAGATGATCCTGAGGATGATGATGGAGAGGAAGAGGAAGCAGCTTTCTTAATGTAACATTCATCATCACACTCTTCCTCCAACAGAAAGTGACAATCAATTACACACTGATCAGAAACACGACACCAGAACCTGATTTTTACAAACCTGCTTGTTTAAAAAGACATTTTCATTCATTTCTCGTATCTGCAGCGTCGGGTTCGGCGACTTCCCGCCTAATTTCTGAGCCGCCACGTCGTCCATCTTGGTGTTTGGTGGGGACGGCGTCAGCTTTGTTTACAGCCTGTAATTCATCACGGTCCAGTTTAATCTGAGGGTTCTGCCTGAACGAGCTTCTCAGCAGCAGAAAATACAGCCGCCAGGAAACAACTCTCTAAACACTCGGTGAAATATCGGTTTGATGACTGGTCAGACACCAGTACCGGGTTATTTTGGTTCAAACTGCCCAGTTCATGCTGGGGGTTCTGGCCCAGGACCAGGTTTTTCTGCTGGACCGCGGCTCTGAATAACGGCAGCACCGACGCCTCGCTGGCTCAGAGAAATGATGTGATATCACTGATTTTCTCCTCCGTCCGA
>JALJCO010004572.1:390000-432500 GCA_023101725.1 Atherinomorus stipes
CTCCTCTCCTCTCCTCTCTCCTCTCCTCTCCTCCTCTCTCCTCTCCTCCTCTCCTCTCCTCTTCTCTCCTCTCATCTCCTCCTCTCTTTTTCTAACAGGACCTAAGTACTTTTCCATCTGCTGTGCATCTGTTTTCGTGTCGTTTGTGAAAGATTTGCCGGTTAAATGATCCTCGTGCGCAGATCAGACGGGAGCTCCACGTCTTTGTTCTCTAAGTATTCATCTATATTAAACTTTTCTGTTCCTCAGAAAAACGAGCGAACGCTGCACAGCAGTTATTTATCCATCTGCTTCTTTATTTTGGGGGGGTGGGGTGAAGGTCCAGGAGGTTGCATTAGAGGAGGATGACGCAGCGTTCTTTATTAATCACCCACAACCAGCAGAGTCAGAGCTCAGAGAGGGAATGAGGTGCTCCAGCGTGTCCTGCGAGTCTCAGCATCATCGCTGTGGAAGTTTGCTGCCTCTGCACAGCAGCATGGAAACACCAACACGTCTCTCTGCGATTTAAGGCCTTAATTAAACGTCTTGTGTCTGACCTGATGTGGAGAAATCTGATTACGTCTGTGCAGGTCAGTCCTGACCTCACAGACCTCGCAGTGATTTGATGTAATTATCCACCCAGCTTATCAACGGTCCCGACCGCGGCGGCGAGGCTTACCTCATTACATCACAAGAATCTGGCAGGACGGGCGAGGAGACTCGTAAGGAGCTCAGATCTAACAGCAGTAATGAGAACAGGGTCCGTGGAGCCAGGACGAGGCTTAGATCTGCACAGGGGTCATTTTTACGCTGAATGGTCTTTCTGAAACTCCGGCTGGTGGACGTCTGCGTCTTTCAGGAGACGTTTAATCCTCTGCTGTCTTTAAAAGTTAAACGGGGAAGTTTAATTCTGCAGCCGTCCAGACGGTTAATCTGGACCGTCTGCTGCATGGACGCGTGCATCTTCAGGTGGTTTGGACAGAAATAAGACGTCTAACGCAGCTTCAGCATTAATGTGCACACATGGAGGCACAAACGTGCACGTGCGTTGCAAATGTGTCGCTCTCAGGAGCTCAGTGAATTCCAGCGTGGAACTGTGATAGGACGCCACCTGTGCAACAATCCAGTGAGGAAATTTCCTCACTCCTAAATGTTCACAGTCAGCTGTCAGCTGGATTGTAAGAAAATGGAAGTGTTTGGGAACGACAGCAACTCACAGGGTTCCCACGCGTCCTGGAAAAGCTGAAAAATGATTGACCATTTTTCCAGTCATGGAAAACACATGGAAAATGAGAAAAAGACTAAAATGTCCTGGAAAATGACTTTTCCTCCGTCTGCTTCGTTTCCGCTTCATCTCTGCTTCATCTCTGCTTCATCTCTGCTTCAGCATCATTGCATCGTCTCCGCTTCGTCTCCGCTTCATCTCCGCTTCATCTCTGCTTCATCTCTGCTTCAGCATCATTGCATCGTCTCCGCTTCGTCTCCGCTTCATCTCCGCTTCGTCTCCGCTTCGTCTCCACTTCGTCTCAGCTTAGTCTCAGCTTCGTCTCAGCTTCGTCTCCGCTTTGTCTCCGCATCGTCGCTGCATAGTTGCTGCATCGTCTCTGCTTCAGCATCATTGCATCGTCTCCGCTTCGTCTCCGCTTTGTCTCAGCTTCGTCTCCGCTTCATCTCCGCTTTGTCTCCGCTTCATCTCCGCTTCGTCTCCGCTTTGTCTCAGCTTCGTCTCTGCTTTGTCTCCGCATCGTTGCTGCATAGTTGCTGCATAGTTGCTGCATCGTCTCCGCTTCGTCTCTGCTTTGTCTCAGCTTCGTCTCCGCTTCATCTCCACATCGTTGCTGCATCGTTGCTGCATCGTCTCCGCTTTGTCTCTGCTTCAGCATCATTGCATCGTCTCTGCTTCGTCTCCGCCTCGTCTCTGCTTCGTCTCCGCTTCGTCTCTGCTTCAGCATCATTGCATCGTCTCCGCTTCATCTCCGCTTCGTCTCCGCTTCATCTCCGCTTCGTCTCCGCTTCATCTCCGCTTCGTCTCCGCTTCATCTCCGCTTCGTCTCAGCTTCATCTCCGCTTCGTCTCCGCTTCGTCTCTGCTTCAGCATCATTGCATCGTCTCCGCTTCGTCTCCGCTTCGTCTCCGCTTCATCTCCGCTTCGTCTCCGCTTCATCTCCGCTCCGTCTCCGCTTCATCTCCGCTTCGTCTCAGCTTCATCTCCGCTTCATCTCCGCTTCGTCTCTGCTTCAGCATCATTGCATCGTCTCCGCTTCGTCTCCGCTTCATCTCCGCTTCATCTCCGCTTCGTCTCCGCTTCATCTCCGCTTCGTCTCCGCTTCGTCTCCGCTTCGTCTCCGCTTCATCTCCGCTTCGTCTCAGCTTCATCTCCGCTTCATCTCCGCTTCGTCTCAGCTTCATCTCCGCTTCATCTCCGCTTCGTCTCTGCTTCAGCATCATTGCATCGTCTCCGCTTCGTCTCCGCTTCGTCTCTGCTTCATCTCCGCTTCGTCTCCGCTTCATCTCCGCTTCGTCTCCGCTTCATCTCCGCTTCGTCTCAGCTTCATCTCCGCTTCATCTCCGCTTCGTCTCTGCTTCAGCATCATTGCATCATCTCCGCTTCGTCTCCGCTTCGTCTCCGCTTCATCTCCGCTTCATCTCCGCTTCGTCTCAGCTTCGTCTCCGCTTCATCTCCCATCGTCGCTGCATAGTTGCTGCATCGTTGCTGCATCGTTGCTGCATCGTCTTCGTTTCGTCTCTGCTTCAGTGTCACTGCATCGTCTCCGCTTCGTCTCCGCATCGTCGCTGCTTTGTCGTTGCTTCATCTCTGCATCGTTGTTGCATCGTTGCTGCATGGTCTCGGCTTCATCTCTGCCTCATGGTCGCTGCATTGTTGCTGCTTCATCTCTGTACAAAATATAAGCTACAATTGTAGAACACTTCTCTAAAACTTGGAATTTATCAGTGTATGCTGTAATAACTTGACTCGTACTGTAGCAGCTGGGAAAATCCTGGAAAAGTCCTGGAAAATAACTTCAAGAAAAGAGTGGGAGCCACTCAGCCATCAAGTGGTTGGCCACGTAAACTGATGGAGCGGGTCAGCGGATGATGAAGCTCATAGCGTGAAGAGGTGGCCAACTTTCTGCAGAGTCAGTCACCACAGACCTCCAAACTTCATGTGGCCTTCAGATCAGCTCAAGAGCAGTGACAGAGAGCTTCATGGAATGGGTTTCCATGGCGACCAGCTGCATCCATCCATCCATCACCAAGTGCAATGCAAAGCGTGGATGCAGTGGTGGAAAGCAGCCGCCACTGGACTCTAGAGCAGTGGAGGCGTTCTCTGGAGGACCAATCACGCTTCTCCATCTGCCAAGTGTAAAGTTTGGTGGAGGGGGGATTATGGTGTGGGGGGGTGTGTTCAGGAGCTGGGCTTGGCCCCTTAGTTCCAGTGAAAGGAACTCTGAATGCTTCAGCATACCAAGACATTCTGGACAATTCCATGTTCCCAACTTTGTGGGAACAGTTTGGAGCTGGCCCCTCCCTCTTCCAACATGCCTGTGCACCAGTGCACAAAGCAGGTCCATGAAGACCTGGATGCAGAGTCTGGTGTGGAGGAACTGGACTGGCCTGCACAGAGTCCTGACCTCATCCCCATAGAACACCTTTGGGATGAATCAGAGCGGAGACTGAGAGCCAGGCCTTCTGGTCCAACATCAGTGTGACCTCACAAATGTGCTTCTGGAAGATGGTCAAAGATTCCCAGAAACACTCCTAAACCTTGTGAACAGCCTTCCCAGAAGATGAAGCTGTTCTTGCTGCAAAGGTGGAGCGACGTCATACTGAACCCTCTGAATTAGGAATGAGATGTTACTGAAGCTCAGATGTGAGTCAAGACAAGTGAGACGATACTTTTGGCGATATCGTGCATATGAACCCTCTGGAACCAGGTTTTTCACTTTAACCATGAATGTCTGCAGAAACTCCTCCAACTGGTCGTCTGCATTATGACGGCACTATAAATACACACACGATAATAAAAGCAAAAGTTAAAAAGCAGATTCCTTGTGAGTCTGATACATGCATCAGAGGAGAAGACAAGATTAAATATGATTGAGTTGGTGGTTCTGGAATAATCGACAAGTACTGCAGATATGGAAAAATATGGAAATATAAATGTTGTTCAGTTAAATACGCTCAACGACCACATGATCAGCTCCTCCTATTCAGTTGCTTAAAGACCCACAACAGAACTTTCAGCAGTTTTCTCAGTTTCCACTGTCGACGACGGCTAAACTTCATCATCCTCATCGCACCTGTCCTGTGATTTACTCAGCCAGTATAAGACAGTCTTATCTTGACTCTTGTTCTGTCCCTTCCTCTCTTTCTTTTCCTCTCTTCCTCCGCTAATGTTTCCTTGCATTTCTTTACTGAATCTGACATAATGGTGTTCAAAACACCTGCTGTGTTCATATCTGGTTCATTTCCGTTTGCGAGAACGTGGCGCGGTGCTGCAACCAAGAGTCAGCTGCACCGTCACAGACACCAAACTCACATGATGCAGTTTCTGAGCCTTCGAACGCCGCTGAGCAATGACGGCTCAAAAATACGCATAATGAATGTTTGTGTGACACCAGAGATTGGGGGGGGGGGGGGGGGGAGAAGCCAATATCAAATATCCCTGCCTTTAAGATGTACAGTCGTCCTCAAAATTATTCAGACCAACCAGTTAAAGAACAGGCTAAATTCACAATAGTAATTCAAATAACAAGAAACTAATAATAAATAAAAAATGACAAAATTATAATTTAGTGAAATAAAATATTGCTTTTGAATTATGGTTGGAAATAATAATAAAAAAAAACAAAACAATTCAAATAACAAGAAACTAAAGAAACTTATAAAAATTTACAAAATTACAATTTAGTGAATTAAAATATTGCTTTTAAATTGTGGTTGGAAATAATAATTTACAAAAACAAACAAAACTGTCCCAGACACATGAGAGCATCTTTCCCGTGAACATGGACCAACATACCTGTAAACAGGTGCAGACGTCTGATTGGACGTTACAGAAAACACCTGATTGCAGTGATCGTCTCAAAGTGCTGCTCAATAAAATTTTAGCTTCTGAACCCCATCGTGCTTGTTTACTTGTTTTTTTTTGTGTTTGTTTTTAATATTTGTTTCAAACCACCATTAAAAATCAATGTCATGATTTTCATAGATTTTATATTTATTATTACTTTTGTCAATTTAAACTTATTTAACTGACAGCTGATTCTTTTCCTTCTTTAATTGGAGGGTCTGAATAATTTTGAGGACAACTAAGTTGGATTATTTAGCAGTTTTAGTGGATTTTATGCCTCTGAGCACCGTTGTCTGTGTGCGGTTTCAGCACTTCTGTAGGTGTTCATCATATGATGCTACAAAACAGTTTATATTCCTGCTATGACCGAGATCCCTGACGACGTCTCGAGTTAATTTCTTTTTCTTCTGTGAGAATAAATCAGCTTTAAACGCATGCATGCAGGGAAATGTGTGATGTGCAAACACTCCTGGTTTCTGCATCTGGCCCTGAGCTTTGATGAGAAGGTGAGCGATGATAAAGAACATCTGTGTCGTTCTGCAGCCGGATCAAGAATCGATGCAACTCGGCCCAGAATGCAGGTAGATTTCACGTTTGCTGCTTTAATAAATGGGTCAGAAATACTCTGCAGGGTTCAGTTTAACACTTAACTCCATCTCTTTTTATTGTTTTAATGTTCTTTATAGGCTATTTTATTTTCTATTGTTTTTCACTTCTTTTTTTATAACATGTTCATTGTTATTTTCATTTATTCATTTTATTCCACCCATTTTGAAATTTTTAACATTTTTGTTGAATTAAATGTGTTATTTCATCTGTTTTGGATTTATTTTTAATTAATTTATTTTATTTTGTGTTTTTATTTTCACTAACTTGTAGTCCCTGCTTTGTTTACTGTGTTTTTATATGTTTTGTGTATTTTATTTATTTCTGTATATATTTTTTGGTTCTCTTATTACTTCTGTTACCATTTAATCTTGTGTTTTATTGCCCTATTTATTCCTGGCCTGTCTTTTAAAATATTCTTTTAATTTTCCATATATTTTACCATGCAGTCCTTTTGTCTTGAAAATGCTATATAAATAAAGTGGAATGGTACGAACATATTTGTTTGTTACTTTTTAAATCAATCTCATAATACCTGTTATACATTTCATGTTCTTACAACTTTTTCTTTTTTTTTTTTTGCTTGTGTTTCCTCACAAATATTCCTGGGATTTTTCTTTGACATATTTTTTTCCCCCAAATGCAGCAGTATTGCCTCGGTTTTCACCCTGATGAGCCTTTGTATAACGATTATTTTTGCAGATATCTTAAATACCGATGTTGTCCAACTAATTTCTGATATTCGATATCAACCGATACCGAGATTCAGACAACTGTGATGTTGTATCTCTCATATTTCAAGAGATAGATCTGTATTCTGTGCCGACAGCAAAGATCCCAAAATATTTTGGACATCTGGCTGCCAGATATCAGATACATAGCAGGTATTAGCCAACATGTGGCTAATTCTAATGTTTCTGGTGCACACTCACATAAAAGGGGCGGCGTTTGAAGCATCTGACCAATCGCAGACATGGAGAAACAGAGAGCAACATATTTCACCATGGAGGAGCAGACGATGATACTTAACAGATATGTAGAATTCAGGATCATCGTTCCTGAATGATAACACGACATTATCGTTAAAGAATGATAATAAATGGCTCCATTTATGCTGCGGAAACAGTCGCCGCAGCAAAAGCCAGGAATGACTGCTGGCTGTTAATACGCAAGTCCGTGCGATTGCACAATCATGGAACAATATCGGACTCTGATCATTTAGTGTTCATCACACTACAGCTTCCTCAGTGTATTTGCTTCTCATACTGTACATGTAGATATTTCAGGCTCATATCGTGCACGTGTTGTAACTCTTCACCGTGATGTCATGGGTGGGTGTGCGCTCCATAAATTCATGTTTTCTGCATGTGTGACCTCTTAGCCACATTTTTTTCAGATGCAACCCCAGCGGCACAAGACGATCATGGGAACAAGTAAAGAACAAATACAAAATTATATAATCCAAACCGGCCATTGACGAGATTCTATGTTGCCACACTCTTTGTATGAATGGAATTTCATTTAATATTTGTGCAGCCCACAGGGAAAAAGCGGGTAAAAGACATGTTTTTGCAAACGTTTTCAGAGTCGCCAACGGTGTGCATCAAACTACCAGTGAATGAATGAATGAATGATGTTTTACTGAGTGGGACCATGAGCATAATTCAGCTACAAAAATTAAGCTATTCAGCTACATCAGTACAAATTTTTTTTCACTCGAGGTGAGGCGTTGGTCTGTATCACAATGAATTGAATTAGTCTAACATTAATCAAACCTCAGTGTGATGCAGCGCATCTGTGGTGATGTCGATGCAGCTGTGATGCGTTTCATTTGTGATGTCCGGCTCCAACAGCTGGCAGATGTAACAGAGTCCAGCAGAGAAAAACCTCCATCTTTCATATAAAATGTCATCTGGCAAATCAAAAGGGCTGCACCATCTCTGAATATTCTCTCTCTTCTAAGAACTCCTCTCACAATCTGCGCACCAGTGTCGACAGAATCTTCTAAAAGTGGGCAGCCATTTTCCATGAGCACTAACTGGTCGGGGGTGGGGGGGTTGCTTGAAAAATCTCCACCACGAACAACAGAAAACAGCTGCAGCCACATTCTATTCACAAAGGAGAGAACTAGATTTTTGTTGATGGCCTTGGGTTTTCATGCATATCTAAAATAAACCAGAGCGTCTGCATGTTTCGCTCAGACTCATTACATAACCGTAGTTTTTATATTTTTCATATTTTCAGCCAAAGAGTGAAAATGAATTATGTCCAGATATCTCTGGGCATAAATAACTTTCCACTGACACGTTCGCTGCTGTTAAAGTTCATTCTTACTGTTAGCTGAATAATTCAGAGGGAAGATGTTTTAGCTGTTTTACAAAACCATTTATATTCATCAGAGCTGCAATTAACCCCCAAATGACATCGGATCAGCGATTAAACACACTGCAGAGCTGCAGACTGTAATGATGGGGGGAAAGTGGGGGTTGCAGCTCTGAACTAAAGATACAAGAGGACACCTGAAGCCTGAAATGATCAGTTTAATTGCAGCCTGAGTGGAAAAATGTAATAAATAGGATTTTATTTCTCTTTTTAAAGTAAAATGAAGATTTCCGAGCAGCGTTGTGCTGCTGTCCAGTCGGAAGGTGGAAGCAGGAATACTGATTGTGACGTTAGTCCTGTCGGGTCACAGATGAGCGCGCTCGCTCTTTAATTACATTTTAAATTCACGTCCCAATCAGCCGCTGAGCTGCTCACCTTTTGGCTGCGGGACGCTTTCACCGCACCCCTCCATAACCTCAGCAATAATGATGGTAACTATCACAGAAGACCAACCTGCTGCAGCTGACCAGCCATGTGGGAGGTTTACCAGCAGACAGGTGGGACCCAACCACCGAGCAGGTGACAGACAGGAAGCTGAGCATGATGGGAAAACGGTTCCAGGTTTAGATGGACTGTAAAACCTGATCAGAGCAGGTCTCTGCTGCTGCGTCGGCATTTGAGTCCCTAGAAAATACTGCCGATACAGCTGTGTGAAAAAGTGTTTGCCTCCTTCCTGATTTCTTACTTTTTTGCATGTTTGTCAACACACTCTGTTGATTCTTCACCGTGTTGTGGAGAGGATGGGAAGTGTCCTCCATCATCTTCATCAGCTTGTGCAGCATTCTTTTTTGAACGATCAGCTCCAGCGGCTCCAGAGTTCTCCCCAGCACAGAACCAGCTTTCTTGATCAGCTTGTTTAGTTTCTTCAAGTCTCTGGTTCTGATGCTGCTTCTCCAGCAGATGGCTGCAAAGCTAATTGCACTTTCCACAACAGACTTGTAGAAGATCTGCAACATCTTGGTGCAGACGTTGAATGATTTCAGCTTCCTTAAGAAGTAGAGTCTGCTCTGACCTTTCTTGTAGATGTAGTCACTGTTGCATTTCCAATCGAGTCTGTTGTCCAGCTGAACTCCAGGTATTTGTAGTTCTCCACCACCTCCACCTCCTCTTCCAGGATGTAGACAGGACTATGCTGCTTATTCTTGCTCCTCCTGAAGTCAACAATCATCTCTTTAGTCTTGCTGGTATTTAAGATGAGCTGATTGTTACTGCATTTCACAAACTGACTGACCAGTTCCCTGTACTCGGCTTCTTGTCCATCACTGATTCACCCCACAACTGCAGAGTCATCAGAGTATTTCTGCAGATGACAGGATCAGAGTTGTACTGGAAGTCTGAGGTGTACAGTGTAAAGAGGAATGGTGAGAGTACAGTTCCTTGTGGTGCTCCAGTGCTGCTGACCACCATCTCAGACACACAACCTTTCAGTCTCACAAACTGTGGTCTGTTTGTGAGGTAGTCGTAAATCCAGGTGGTTGTGGAGGATCCACCTGGAAGTTATGGAGCTTCTGACATAGCAAAGCAGCTGAATAGTATTAAAGGCACTTGAAAAATCAAAGAACATGACCCTCAAAGTGCTGCCTGACTGGTCCAGATGAGAGTGGGCTCTCTGAAGCAAGAAGATGATGGCGTCTTCAACCCCAAGCCCATTACGATATGCGAACTGTAATGGGTCCTGAAAGGTATTCACTTGCTTGTTGAGGTGAGCCAGTAAGAGTCTCTCCAGGACTTTCATGGTGTGAGATGTCAGAGCAACTGGTCTGTAGTCATTTATATATAAAAAATACAGCAGTATGAGTTAAACTAATTTATTGTGAAGTGAATTAAATACACAAAAGTGCAGTATAAACAGTCAAATCTACAAGGCTGGCCTTATTTTAACCACTTACTCCTGTTTTGTAGTATAATTTGTAGCTATCATATTCTGTCAGATTAGAAAGACTGGGACATTGTGGGAATGTGTTTTTTATTTGTATCAGCGATGGACTGGATGGTCTTCTTCATGGATGGTCTTCTTCATGGATGTTCTTCATCCTCTTCAACAACGCTAGCAGCTTCCTCAGCCAGGGAACACAGTGTGGAAACTTCGTGGATCTGTCGGGTGACAGGGGACATCCTTTATAAGACAAGAGGTGATTGGCACCTCACGACGAGCTACCGATCAGAAATCATGGGTCGCAAGAAAATCGGACCTGTTTGATATTTTGGTTGTGGCTCGTGAGTGAATCGCATGTTGAAGCGGCGCCACGACCAGACTGAGAACTCTTTCCTCGGAGATTTTCACATTTCGCATGCACGAAACAAAAACGGAAGTAAAGCAGAGGCAGCATGGCGACCCGGCTTGTCATTTGGAGTTCTCGTTGTAGAACCGACAGACCGTACAGCCCACATCTGGGCAGCTAATTCCTCGTCCACACACGACGGGGGGGGGGGCGAATTCTTCACAATGAAGAGCACAAATCGCAAAGGCAGCGCGTTTTTTTGGTGATAGCATACTGTTGCTGCTGCTGCTGCTGTTGTAGTTATTGTCGTCTTCTTCTTCTCTGTCTTCTTCTTCTACTACTTGCTCTGTTTATTGCGTTGCATGTCGGGACTGTTCCAGACTCCGACCTGTCTTTGAGGACGTACAGTGTGAGTAGTCAGATCGCATCCGAACGTCGGTTTGTACAGTATGAGGACAAACATCGCAAGCTGTGAACTTTTGAACTCTGCGACTGATTCACACAATTTTAGTTGGAGCTGCGAGCAACGATTGAAAATATCGCAGGCTTTAGACTAAGGGTGAATTCCAATTCCTGTCTTAACCCTCAATCTCAAAAATGCGCACTCCCGTGAAGAGCAAGTGCTGTCCCGATTCAAAGAAAGTTAAGTTAAGGGGCAAGTTTGAGGCCTGAATCGCCCTCGATATTGAGATTCTCCGACACCACCCTTGTGAGTAAGGATTACCCAGAGTGCAAGCGGCAAAGAAGGAGAGCTACAACTCTTAAGCATTTTCTTTGTTAATGGAGATATAAATATTACGAAAACCATTGTTTTTATCTTAGTTTAGGCCCATGTTATGGATCAGTTACCTCATTGTTGCATGATATTTATTTTTATTTTACGATCTTGGCCAGTGCGGTCAAGCCATGTTGCTGTCGTTTAAGTTAGTTAACGTTACAAAATGGTATTTTTTCTCTGTGCTCATGTTGTTTTATAACGTGCTTGTGCTGATAACAGTATAAGACAACCGGGCTGATGTCATCTCCCGTAGTCGCAGAGTTGGAACGATAGTTCTGGTTCATTCCTTCTGTAAGCAAAGCTCCTCGCGCTCTTCGCAGGTCGAGTCCTAATGACAATCGTCAGTCAGCTGACTGCAGTCATCCAGGAATTCACAGAACCACAGTTACCTACGTAACTTTCGTTATAGCTGGTGTTTACCTCTCAATAAGTCGTGGTATGCGGTGACAGCTGAATATGTCCATGGTTAGGCAGGTTAACAGTACAAATAAATGTAAATAAATTCTTCTTCTTCTGCGTCGTCTTCTTCTTCTTCTTCTGAATTGACAGACTGAACACCGCTTTGGCGTAATGCTGCCCCCCACAGTTTAAAGACGTATCTGCATTTAAGGGTGTCCCATTTCCAAGTCACAAAATAGCCCTTAACACTTGGTTTTGAAGGCTGCTAATATTGAGGGTTGAGATAGGAAATGGAATTGGGCCGAAAACTCAGATAGCTTGGGTCTGATTGTGAAGCAATGAACAATATTAAAGACTCCAAGGCTTTTCAGTTCTGACATCGTAGTAAGGCTGGTTGTGTTTTGTTGAAAAAAGGTGGGAGACCATCTTCTTTACTTCAAGCAGATGTAGATTTTTAGTTGCAAAATGCATTTGTTTGGTGTCAGTCTGGAGCCCTTCAGCCGCTCTCCCTGAGACGAGGTGCATGTTCTACACATCACTCTTCACAAATGTAACTTTCTCTGGTTGTTTTTCTTTGTTATTATACGACCTCCCAATGAAGCCCCTCCATATATAAAAGTCTAGCTCTGCCACTTGTTTTAACACTGAAGCATCTTTTATGATATGCAGCTCAATCTCGAGCTGCTAAACTAATTTTCTTTGTTCTACAAGGCTGACTAAGTTCTCTCTACAGCCAGGCAGATGCAGGTGTTTGAGGGAAACAAGCCCTGAACTGACCTCTGAAGGAGAGATGATGGTAATTATGATGGAGCGTCACATTCTCAGCTTATTGTGACAACACTCGTTAGATCACCAGCCTCTGAACGTCCTTCAAATATCACAAAACTTCCAAGCAGGAGCCCTAAAATAACCCCGGTATCAGATGCTTTGGTGGCATCTGAGCAGCGAATAAAATCCCTGCTGAGAATAATGATGGCTCAGAAATGAGTCTGGAGGAATCCAACTGCTGGGAGATCTGGTAGAAAACCAGTTTAAACAGGTTTAAGCTCTTTAACTAATGACTCTGGCTCATCTTCTAAATTTAGATTACAAAGATATGCAGGCAGTCAGACACAGCTGGAGAAACCAGCACATTGTTGCAACTCCTCATTTAAATGTGTATAAGGGCTGTTATTAAAAAGTACAGGACAGCAAGAACTGAACCTTAAATTAGTCTGGTAGAAGTGGGAAGCTGAAAACTGATCACAACCTGGCTCTGCCTTCACAAAAAGATGTGCTTCACCACAACAAAGCCGCAATTCTGGCAAATAGTGAAACAATGAATCCAAAATATTTTCCAGTTCCTGGTGGTCTTGGTCCCACAGTGGTTTCTGTGAGATCTTTATCAAAAAAAACTGAAGATGAAAAAGAATCTATGAATATTTGTATGTTTAAGCATTTAATGGCAGACAGAAAGATGGATGCCTCATGGGGGAAACATCAGAAGACTATGAGTAAACAGATTGTTTACAACTCTCTATAGCTGACAGGTACGATGTGAGCGGCCGTCTGCGGAGACCAAAGCAACACATCCACGTTTTATTTCAAGCAAATGAACCAACACCCAGATCATAATCCTCTTATAAGGACTGGAATAAAGTGGGGGGTGAGGAGGAGTTTGGCTCTTTTTGTTCAAATATGGAATTACAGGCTCCGATCAGGTGGTTAAAATTGACCAATCAGAGCAACCACAGCTCTACCGGAAGAAATGGCCTCGTTTCTTCAGAAATACAGCTCCGCATTCAGATGCTCGGCTCAGAATCTGCTGGAAACATCGTGAACATGGATCCATCCTGCAGGTGGAATGGTGGGGGGAGATTTTCTTGGCCCACTTTGGGCCCCTTAGTACCAACGTAGCAGTTTAGCCTTCACAGCCTACCAGAGTGTTGTTGCTGAGCATTTCCAACCATTTATGACCACAGTGGAGCATCTGATGCTGCTTCCAGCAGGATGATGAGTTCACTGAACTCCAACGACCTCCACAGTCACCGAATCTCATCCAACAGAGCTGCTTTGGGATGCGGTGGAATGAGAGATTCTCATCACGATGAGGTGGAATGAGAGATTCTCATCACGATGAGGTGGAATGAGAGATTCTCATCATAATGTGGTGGAACGAGAGATTCTCATCATGATGAGGTGGAACGAGAGATTCTCATCATGATGAGGTGGAACGAGAGATTCTCATCACGATGAGGTGGAATGAGAGATTCTCATCATGATGCGGTGGAACGAGAGATTCTCATCACGATGAGGTGGAATGAGGAGAGATTCTCATCACGATGAGGTGGAATGAGAGATTCTCATCATGATGTGGTGGAACGAGAGATTCTCATCATGATGCGGTGGAACAAGAGATTCTCATCATGATGAGGTGGAACGAGAGATTCTCATCATGATGTGGTGGAACGAGAGATTCTCATCATGATGAGGTAGAACGAGAGATTCTCATCATAATGAGGTGGAATGAGAGATTCTCATCATGATGAGGTGGAACGAGAGATTCTCATCATGATGAGGTAGAACGAGAGATTCTCATCATGATGAGGTGGAACGAGAGATTCTCATCATGATGTGGTGGAACGAGAGATTCTCATCATGATGCGGTGGAACAAGAATTCTCATCATGATGAGGTGGAACGAGAGATTCTCATCATGATGAGGTGGAACAGGAGATTCTCATCATGATGAGGTGGAACGGGAGATTCTCATCATGATGAGGTGGAACGAGAGATTCTCATCATGATGAGGTGGAACGAGAGATTCTCATCATGATGAGGTGGAACGAGAGATTCTCATCATGATGAGGAAGGAACAAAAGACAAAGTCGCACGATTACCCTTTTCCAGGCATATCCACATTTGCTGCAAAGTGAAACATTAATATTTATCTGGTAAAGTGGTTGGTGAGATTCTGCAGTAACCAGTGGCTCCGTGGTGAATTCTCTGGTGGTTTTATCATCAGTGTTGCTTTAAAAATAACTGTCGTGCTTAGACGGTGAAGTTCCAGCTGGCGTCGGTGAACTCTACTACAGGAATGTCCATCCCTGTTCTTCGATGGCCACAGTCCTGCAGGTTTTAGATGTTTGCTGCTCCAGCACACCTGATTAAAATGTAATTACATCATTCCTCAACAGCTTGTTAGCAAGTTCTACCCACTCATGCTGGCCCTTAATCTGATTCAGGAGCTGCAGCAGGAAACATCCAAACCAGCAGGACACCGTCCTCGCGGGCAGACGTTGGCCACCCCTACTGTACTTGAACATATGCTGAATTCATGTTGCACTCAATTTTTGAATGAACATGACTCTTTTTCCCCATAAAAACATGTTCAACTCATTTAGTGAAAACTTTGTTTATATCCAGAGAGTTAGAGGAAAAGTCAGAAAATCTCTGAACTGTGTTTTTGTTTCTACTCAATAGTTTTCATCATTTATTTTCAGTGTGAAACTGAAATGGTCCCTCTGTGTGAGGGGCAAACGGAGTGTGTCTTCATCTGTTGTGTGTGGCTTCGGTTAGCGTGGTGGTGCGAGGGAGGGCGTTGATTTTCAGGCTGGTTATGGATGGGCCTGCCTGCTGTCCGTGACACCACAGAGGCTGAGTTATGGCTCATGTTGCAGCTGCTGATCTGTGACCCGCCAGGTCCCACTGAGCTCTGATGAACTCTCTGCAGCTGGAGCCGGCCGGGAAGAAATTTAATGAAGCCGAGAGGATGCTACTCTATTTCAAATATTCCCTGCATGAGCGTCTGCTGGTCCCACAGGAGGAAAACACCATTAGATGCACATTTTTTACAAGCGTTTGTCACAGGTATAAGATTAAGTTTAATACTGTTCGTGTAATTTATATGAAAATTCATCCCAATTGATCAAGTTTAAAGCATTATGGGGAGAGAGCAGACATGGCATTTTCAAGAAGTGATTTCTTAGCAGAAAGAGCTAAAATGCAAAACTGCAGTTCAGCAGCCTTCATGTCAAACTAAAGATTCTGAGTTTAGTTTTCAGATGTTGCTCCTTCAACTGCTTATTGTCGTTTTAGCAGCATCTTTAATAGCATCAGTTCTTTTAATTCTGAGCAGATAGTGAGAAATATTCCCCCAGCATGATGCTGCCACCACCGTGCATCACTGTGGGGTTCCCAGAAAGGGGCAGTGCAGTAGACGATCGTGGTCTGTGGCCACTGAATGGGGTATACTGAGTACAGATGAGACAGTTTTAGCTTTTCCTCATTTACGCACAAAAATTAGACACTGAAAAGACCAAGAAATGGTATTCATTGTAATTGATAATTTTCACAATTAATCAAAACCAAAACATGCATTTTTGTCTTAACTGTACTCATATAATACACAATACACATGTTGATTAAATACAGTTGAGACACAACTGAAAATGCTGGAAAGCTTTTATTGCCAGTGTAATGAACTTTAAAAAACACTAATTGTTTGGGATTTTTTGATTGGGTTCACATAAAGCTCTGATGTTTATAATAAGCCAGATTGATTGAAAATCGGTAAAAAAAAATTGAGTAAGTTATGGTTATTTACAAAGTACATCACCATTAAAGCCAAGACTGTAAGCAACTGAGTTGCCTGTGGTAAGATGGCCGCCGTGTGCAGACGTTTGACTCCATTGGCCAACAGTACGGATGAGTCATCTATAGATATTTATGATTTAGCCTACTTCACAGCTCCCTCTTTATCTCGCGGGTCTGCCGTCTGCTGTGGTGCTCCGCACTGCCCCCCCGTGGTTTCTGCTGGTACTACTCCGTTTCCTACGTCAGGCTACGCATCGACCACATCACACGTGCAAATGAAGCCGCAGTGACAAACTGAGTGAAGTAAATAGTGAATTAAGCTCTGAGTGACGTTCAGGCGTCGTCGTATCTTTGTTTACAAGTCTGACACCTTATCAGCTGATGAACGCTCTAACGCTCCTCTCACTCTCTCTCTCTCTCTCCCTGCTGTGCTTTCATTTCATCCCTCTCTCATCCCCTCCTCCCTTCTCTTCACTCCCAGCTCATTTCACCTTGCTTTCTTCACCTTTTCTTTTCCTCCATCCCTCTCTCTCCACGTCCCCCCCCCCTCCCCTCTGTCCTCTCAGGTGAGAAGTGTCGGAGCTTCATTGATCTGGCCCCGGCGTCGGAGAGAGGTGAGTAATGATGGTCATTAGGCATCGCCGCCGCTCCCCACCTGTTCACGGAGCCCAGGGAAATCCACCCAGAAACACACACCCAGAAACACACACACACACACACCTCCCTTCTGGGCCCTCGCCGTTTGTCGGGAGTTCTCAGATGAGTGAACCTGCAGAGAACAAAATGGGATTTTTTGATTGGGTTCACATAAAGCTGGATTTTTTAATACATCTCATCTAACAGGTTGACTGCAGGAGTGTGTGCTCACGCTCCTGCATCAGAGTTCACGTGAAGAATTACCAAAGAGCTGTTTTCCTTTTTAAGTGAGGGCGACACGAGTCGGGAGCTCGCGGTTTTTATGAAGCTGAAAGAAACGACTGGAGGCTTTTTTACCGTCAGAAAAACCCCACACATGCTTGATGACGGGGCAACTCTCCGTGCTGGCAGCGGGAACATTTCTGGGCCTCTTTTCAGATCAGATGGTTCCAAAATGAACCTTTCAAGCCATTTCATGTTCGTCTGGATTCACAGTGAAATGCATCTTGTTTGGTTCTGTGTGCAGATGTTAAAACGAGTCCTCTGTGGTTCTGATCCACAGTAAAAGCTTGAATCTTCAGACAGTTATGTGAAAAAGTGTTTGCCCCCTTCCAGATTTCCAGATTTCTTATTTTTTTCTATGTTTTTACACTTATACTGTATGTTTCAGATCAAACAAATTTAAATGTGAGACAAAGATAACACAGGTAAACACAAAATGCAGTTTTGAAATGAAGTGAACCTCCATGGCCCTGTGTGAAAGAGTGATTCCGACCAAAATTAGGCCTCACTTGCCTCAGTTAAGGTCAGGCTCAGTTTAGCCAGAAAGCATCTTGATGATCCCCAAGACTTTTGGGAAAATACTCTGTGGACTGACGAGACAAAAGTGGAACTTTCTGGAAGGTGGAGGTCCCATTACATCTGGCGTAAAAGTAACACAGCATTTCAGAAAAGGAACATCATAGCAACAGTGAAATATGGTGGTGGTAGTGTGATGGTCTGGGGCTGTTTTGCTGCTTCGGGACCTGGAAGACTTGCTGTGGTAAATGGAACCATGAATTCTGCTTCTACCAAAAATCCTGAAGGAGAACGTCCGGCCATCTGTTGGTGACCTCAAGCTGAAGCGCACTTGGGTTCTGCAGCAGAACAATGATCCAGAACACACCAGCAAGTCCACCTCTGAATGCAATATAATCGGCCCCGTATCGGTATCGGCCTATATCGGCCTTAAAACTGAGTATCGGACATCTGCCACCCCACTGATATTTAACTGATCAGCCTGCAGTTTCTAAAGTCTAAAAAAAAAAAAAAAAAAAAAAAAAGTTGTCTTCTTCAAAAACTTCTTTTTACAGACTTTAAAACTTCTAAAGACTAGAGGTGGGAAAAAATATCGTTAAACTGAAATATCGCAATATTTTCATATGCTGATACCATATTGACATTTAAAAATGCAGTATTGATCTATTTTACTAACGAAATCTTGCAATATTACATCGTTCTGTTATGAAATCTTGCAAAAACTCATGAAAATTTTGCGATTTTTCAGATGCTGACATTTACATTTAAAAACGCAGTATCAATCTATTTTACTAACGAAATCTCGCGATATTTCATCATTCTGTTACAAAATATCGTGAGAATTCACAAAATATTATGAGATTTTGTAACGGTACGATTAAATCTCGCGAGATTTCGTAAGTGAAATGGATCGATACCTATTCAATATCGTTTTGATATTGGTATATGAAAATATCGTGATATTTCAGTGTATCAATATTTTTTTCTCATCCCCTATTTTTCAAAGTGTCGGAAGTGGATAACAAAACTTCTATTTACAATGACTGCTTATTTTTTTCAGCTTTAAAATCGGTATTGTCATCAGTTATCAGCCATATGAGTTTTAAAATATTGGCATGTTGGATATCGGCCAAAATTCCAATATCGTGCATCCCTAATAAAAACCTTTTCTAGTAAAATTCATGCTTTTATTCTGCTGCCCTCTAGATGTTCTGTGGATGCATTATTTTTTAAAAATTAATCAGTTTAATGAGAAATTGTAGCTGTCGCCTTTAACTGAAATCAATGATTCATTTAATTGATTCCATTCATAATGTTAATTATACGGCTGTAGATCAGCTGTTAGAATCTCAACGAGAAAGTTCAAACTCTAAAATAAAGAAGAAAGTGTTATATTGATTAAGGAAGTCGAGGGAAACTCATTGGTATGAAACAGTCTTTTCTGGCGTGTTGTCACTTTTGATTTATGGACGTTGTTGCAGCCTGCAGCTCCAATAAGACGAGGCTGAAACTTTATGGTCACGTCCAAATTTTAATGCTCTCACTTTAATTTTCTGCCCGACATGAAAACATGCGACATTACTGGATCTTCCTGTTTTTTATTTTGTTCAATCCAGACGCAAATTCATGGTTTGATGCAGAGAAGAGAGTTCATGGTTCCTTGTGTTCACATATCTAAATGTAATCCACTCCAAGATTTCTTCACATTAAACCATTTTAGATGAGTTGCAAACGCTCTCTGCTCTGCTAAAAGATGTTTTCAGGCCGACTTCCAACCGAGCTGATAAATGAAGCAGCAAAACCTTCATCTGCATGCTGTGAATGTAGACGCAGCTCTGATGACCCGGTTAGCGCGCAGACACGACCTGCAAGATAAAAAACAGCAGGAAAATGAGAGGAGAGCGTGAAGTACTGACTGAGGTCCAGGTCCTGCGAGAACTGCTCTGACCCATCAGGACATGGACATGGGGACCTCTGGGTGTCTGTGGTGTCCCCGGGACAGTAACTGAGTGTTCTCTGGGTTCTACAGGGTTCAGGGTGGGACATCTGTGGACTGTGCTTGTTAATGAGCATGAAGGCAGGGACACGGTTTCCCTGCAGCAGAACTTCAACTCACTGTCAGCTCTGAGTTTCCCGCCCCCCCTGCTCCCCCGCTCCCCCTGCTCCCCCGCCCCCCGCCCCCGCCCCCCCTGCCCCCGCCCCCCCCCCCCCCCCCCCCCCCCCCCAGCTCCACCTGCTCCACCTGCTCCACCTGCTCCACCTGCTCCACCTGCTCCACCTGCTCGTTAATACAAATATATAACCAGCCAATCACATGGCAGCACCTCAACACGTGTAATGAAGTGGAACGGAAGATTCTCATCATGATTTGGTGGAACGAGAGATTCTCATCATGATTTGGTGGAACGAGAGATTCTCATCAGGATGAGGTGGAACGGAAGGTTCTCATCAGGATGAGGTGGAACGGAAGGTTCTCATCAGGATGAGGTGGGAACGAGAGATTCTTATCAGGATGAGGTGGGAACGAGAGATTCTCATCATGATGAGGTAGAACGGAAGGTTCTCATCAGGATGAGGTGGAACGGAAGGTTCTCATCATGATGAGGTGAAACGGGAGATTCTCATTGTGATGAGGTGGAACGGGAGGTTCTCATCCTGATGACGTGGAACGGGAGATTCTCATCAGGATGAGGTGGAACGGGAGATTCTCATTGTGATGAGGTGGAACGGGAGATTCTCATCCTGATGAGGTGGAACGGGAGATTCTCATCAGGATGAGGTGGGAACGGGAGATTCTCATCAGGATGAGGTGGGAACGGGAGATTCTCATCATGATGAGGTGGAACGGGGAGATTCTCATTGTGATGAGGTGGAACAGGAGGTTCTCATCATGATGAGGTGGAACGGGAGATTCTCATTGGGATGAGGTGGAACGGGAGATTCTCATTAGGATGAGGTGGAACGGGAGATTCTCATCTTGATGACGTGGAACGGGAGATTCTCATCATGATGAGGTGAACGGGAGATTCTCATCAGGATGAGGTTGAACGGGAGGTTCTCATCATGATGAGGTGGGAACGAGAGATTCTCATAATGATGAGGTAGAACGGGAGGTTCTCATAATGATGAGGTAGGACAGGAGATTCTCATCATGATGAGGTGGAACCGGAGATTCTCATCAGGATGAGGTGGAACGGGAGGTTCTCATTATGATGAGGTAGAACGGAAGGTTTTCATCAGGATGTGGTGGAACGGGAGATTCTCATTATGATGAGGTAAAACGGAAGGTTTTCATCAGGATGAGGTGGAACGAGAGATTCTCATTATGATGAGGTGGAACGGGAAGGTTCTCATCATGATGAGGGTGGGAACGGGAGAGATTCTCATCAGGATGAGGTGGAACGGAAGGTTCTCATCAGGATGAGGTGGAACGGAAGGTTCTCATCAGGATGAGGTGGAACGGGAGATTCTTATTTAGGATGAGGTAGAACGGGAGGTTCTCATAATGATGAGGTAGAACGGAAGGTTCTCATTGTGATGAGGTGGGAACGGAGATTCTCATCAGGATGAGGTGGAACGGGGAGATTCTCATCAGGATGAGGTGGAACGGGAGGTTCTCATCATGATGAGGTGGGAACGAGAGATTCTCATCATGATGAGGTGGAACGGGAGGTTCTCATCATGATGAGGTGGGAACGGGAGATTCTCATTATGATGAGGTAGAACGGAAGGTTCTCATCAGGATGAGGTGGAAAGGAGATTCTCATCTTGATGACGTGGCGGGAGGTTCTCATCAGGATGAGATGGAACGGGAGATTCTAATCTGGATGAGGTGGAACGGGAGGTTCTCATCATGATGAGGTGGAACGGGAGGTTCTCATCTGTGATGAGGTGGAACAGGAGATTCTCATCTTGATGAGGTGGAACGGGAGGTTCTCATCAGGATGAGATGGAACCGGAGATTCTCATCGGGATGAGGTGGAACGGGAGGTTCTCATAATGATGAGGTGGAACGGGAGATTCTCATCGTGATGAGGTGGAACGGAAGGTTCTCATTGTGATGAGATGGAACGGGAGATTCTCATCAGGATGAGGTGGAACGGGAGGTTCTCATTGTGATGAGGTGGAACGGGAGATTCTCATCCTGATGACGTGGAACGGGAGGTTCTCATCGGGATGAGATGGAACCGGAGATTCTCATCAGGATGAGGTGGAACGGGAGGTTCTCAGAATGATGAGGTGGAACGGGAGATTCTCATTGTGATGAGGTGGAACGGAAGGTTCTCATCAGGATGAGATGGAACGGGAGATTCTCATCAGGATGAGGTGGAACAGGAGGTTCTCAGAATGATGAGGTAGAACGGGAGATTCTCATCGTGATGAGGTGGAACAGGAGATTCTCATCAGTGATGAGGTGGAACGGGAGGTTCTCAGAATGATGAGGTGGAACGGGAGATTCTCATTGTGATGAGGTGGAACGGGAGGTTCTCATAATGATGAGGTAGAACGGGAGATTCTCATAATGATGAGGTAGAACGGAAGATTCTCATCTTGAGGTGGAACCGGAGATTCTTATCGTGATGAGGTGGAACGGGAGGTTCTCATAATGATGAGGTAGAACGGAAGATTCTCATCTTGATGAGGTGGAACCGAGAGATTCTCATCAGGATGAGGTGGAACGGGAGATTATCATCAGGATGAGGTGGAACGGGAGATTCTCATCATGATGAGGTGGAACAGGAGATTCTCATCATGATGAGGTGGAACGGGAGATTCTCATCATGATGTGGTGGAACGGGAGATTCTCATCACAGATGTTCAGCCAAGTATTTGGTATTTGGATAAATCATGTATCCACACAATCGTCACTAAATTATTTCCCCCGTTCATGAAATTTTCTTTTGCTCGTTTTTATTAAATCCAGCGGAAACGATGTGAATGAAAGAGCCAATAATCTGCTGCGTAATGAGCTTCCCTGTAGGTCTGAATCTAATAAAACCTCCGTTCCTGATGTGGGAGCAGTTTGAGAAACCCTGAAAAATGGTGTCATCCCCGTATCACACACAGAAACTGCAGACTTCACACACCGCTGATAAACACACACACTGTAATTAAAGATGTAATTATATCCATTTGTGATGAGACTCGGTCTGATGAGCCGCTTCCCTCCTCTTATCAGTTGTGTGCCGACAGTCACTCAACACGTTTCATTTACTGTCTGCTTATACATATTCAGTTAGAAACAGGGGAGACTATTATTTTTGGCTGATATTGCTGCGTTGAACTTCCCTGGCAGGCGCTCCGAGCCTCTGGAAGCTGGCTGGAAATAAAGCTTCAGATAAGAAGTGGGAGAGGAGCTGGAGATGTGGAGCATGCAACCTGCAGGCTTCCAGCTTCAGATCTGGAGAACAATCTTTCATTTCAAGCTCAAGTTGTTTGATTTAATAAGTTCTTTTCATAACTTTTGAATTAAATATGACGTCATATATAATCAAAGGAAGCAGCTGAGCTGAAGATGAAAGACTTATTTGAGCAGATTTGTTCTTGTGGTTTGCTCTGGTGTCGTCCTGCTGCAGGTTTACAGCTGGATGTGCTGCCTCAGCACAACGTTCCTACTGAACCCATTTCCTCAACGTTTCATCCGCAGCGTGATTTCATTCCACCCGCTGAGGCGTCGCATCACACTTTCACAGTCTCGGACAAGTCGGGCTCAGTCGAGCATCAACGTGGTCACGTTCTGCTCATAAAACAGTTCATTTCCAGTCTTTGTCCTCTCTGATGGCATCTGAGCTGCAGTCCTGCACAGCGGTCAGAAAAACCCTCGTTCCTTCATTTACTGACCGGAAAAAAATGGAAATGGTGCCGAGATTTACTAAAAACGTGCAAACAAAACTGAAACAACGTAGAAAAAAGAAGAGGATTTTGTCCAATTCTGACAAAATTATGTGTAAATATCTTTTTTAAAATTCTAAAGTTTGTCTCCATCCCTCTATCAGACCCTCTAAGGTCCGGGTTCTGGGGGGGATCCGTCCCTCCAGAGCCGGTTCAGACCTCCATGGGCCCCTAGAGGCAGAATTCTGGGAAGGGGCCCTCCTCCTCATGACACCCAGTGCTTTAAACATAAAAAATACATGACACATCTGTGGATGTGGCTGCAGTGGATGATAAAGCTGGCTCGTCTGTGCCTGTCCTAAATGAACCTGGCTCTGTCCCTCCATTGGCTGAGCTGCTGCTTAGTGAGAAACTTAAGCACCTGTTATATAAATGAGGCTAATATTCATTCAGCTCCATCAAACTGCCTGTGCTTGTTTTATTTATATATACTGCAAATTAGGGGAAAAATTATAATCACGATTATTTTGACTGATATTGAAATCACGATTAATATACACGACTATTCATTGATTTTACAAAAAGTGTTTATTGAACCATATAACTCAACTTGAAATGTAACTTTTTTAAAAATTAAACCGAAAATAAATTAGAAACAAGTAAAGAAGTAAAATAATATTATTCCAAATAATAATAGCAATAAAAATTTATACTAATTTAATATACTATTTACACTCTACATGCATTCCTGTTCTTTATTCCCTGCAGTTTGCTTCCTATAACTCCACCAGTCTGTTCACTTCAGGATTAATTGTTTTTCTACGATTACAGTGTTTTTATGATTGTGAAAAGGCAAAATTGAAATCACGATTAAATTTTGATTAATTGTCCAGCCCTACTGCAAATGTAGGCAATTTATTATAGATTATTTATCATAAAAGCTGTTTATTTAGAGTATTTTATGAGTTTCAGTTCTTATAATCTTATATCTGCATCTTCAGTCCTCAAAATTATTTATACCCTCCAGTTAAAAAGAAAAAAAAAATCAGCTGTTCGTGAAATAAGATGAAATTGACAAAAGTCATAATAAATAAAAACTCTATAACAATCATGACAATTATGAATTGTGGTTCGAAGGAAATATTCAAAATAAACACACACACAAAAATATGAGTAAACAAGCATGATGGGGCTCCGAAGCTAAAATGTTGAGCAACACTTTGAGACAATCACTGCAATCAGGTGTTTTCTGTAACGTCCAATCAGACGTCTGCACCTGTTGACAGGTATGTTGGTCCATGTTCACGGGAAAGGTGCTCTAATGTGTCTGGGACAGTTTTGTTTGTTTTGAATTATAATTTTCAATCGTAATTCAAAAGCTAAATTTTACCTCACTAAGTTATAATTTTGTATTTTTTTTATTTACTTAGTTTCTTTAGTCGTTTGTTATTTGAATTCCTGTTGTGAATTTAACCTTTTCTTTAATTAAAGGGTATGAATCATTGTGGGGACGACTGTAAATGTGCCTGTTGGTTATCCAAGCAAACAAAATGAAACCTTAGTCAACATTTATGCATAACTTTCTATCGTTTTATAAGTGCAGCTGTAACTGCAACACTATAGAAGCCAGCAAGATGCAGAGCGAGACCGGAGCCCCCCCCCCCCCCCTGCTGATGTAGGTCAAACATGGACGAGTCCCTCCCACCGGGAGAGGAGACAGTTACCTGACTGCTGTTCCCACGGTTTATTCTCATGTTCTTTGTGGTTCAGTGCGATATACTGATATGATATTTACACATATCGTGATGTCACAGTATTAATTGTCCGAATTTTTTTGCTTTATTTTTCTGTAATGACCCGGCTGCACCTGGACCGACTACAAAGAGGTCACCTGATTATTTAATAAGGGTGGGAAAAAATATCGACACAGAAATTTTACAAAATTTTATATGCCGATACCATATCTATAGTATTCAAAAACGTGGTGTCGGCCTATTTTACTCATGAAATCTCGTGAGATGTCACCGTTTTGTGACGGAATCTCATGAGATTTCACGAAACATCGCGAGATTTTGTAACAGAACGATGAAATCTCACGGTATTTTGTGAAATCTCATGAGATTCAGACCCGTTCAGGTCCAGGTTCTGGGGAGGATTCGTCCCTCCATCAGACCCGTTAAGGTCCAGGTCCAGGTGGAGGATTCGTCCCTCCATCAGACCCGTTAAGGTCCAGGTTCTGGGGAGGATCCGTCCCTCCATCAGACCCGTTAAGGTCCAGGTCCAGGTCCAGGTGGAGGATTCGTCCCTCCATCAGACCTGTTAAGGTCCAGGTCCAGGTCCAGGTGGAGGATCCGTCCCTCCATCAGACCCGTTAAGGTCCAGGTCCAGGTCCAGGTGGAGGATCCGTCCCTCCATCAGACCCGTTAAGGTCCAGGTCCAGGTCCAGGTGGAGGATTCGTCCCTCCATCAGACCTGTTAAGGTCCAGGTCCAGGTCCAGGTGGAGGATCCGTCCCTCCATCAGACCCGTTAAGGTCCAGGTCCAGGTCCAGGTGGAGGATTCGTCCCTCCATCAGACCCGTTAAGGTCCAGGTCCAGGTGGAGGATTCGTCCCTCCATCAGACCCGTTAAGGTCCAGGTCCAGGTCCAGGTGGAGGATTCGTCCCTCCTTCAGACCCGTTCAGGTCCAGGTTCTGGGGAGGATCCGTCCCTCCATCAGACCTGTTAAGGTCCAGGTCCAGGTCCAGGTGGTGGATCCGTCCCTTCATCAGACCCGTTAAGGTCCAGGTCCAGGTCCAGGTGGTGGATCCGTCCCTCCATCAGACCCGTTAAGGTCCAGGTCCAGGTCCAGGTCCAGGTGGAGGATCCGTCCCTCCATCAGACCCGTTAAGGTCCAGGTCCTGGACCTGCTTCCACTGAGCGTCAGTCCAGTTCTTGGGTCATGTGACCTCAGCCTTTTCTCCCCATTTCCCTCTGCAAATGGCCTCTTGACAGCCACGTTTCCATGGATACCATTTCTGATGAGGCTTCGGCCAACAGTATATGGATCAGCTGCAGGTCCAGGTGCTGGTCCTGGTTCAGGTCCTGGTTCAGGTCTTGCTGCAGGCCGTTTTTCATTCCCGTTTCTTCTTCTTTTGTCCTCCTCGTGTCCGTCTCTGATCTCATCTCTGATCTCATGATTCACGTTTAACCTACAATCCTGGAACCAGTCATGACGTTTTCTCCTGTAACTATCGTGAAATCCAGTAACCATGACAACCCTCGCTGAGATACGCCACGTCTCCCTCTAACAGCTCTTTCAGTCACGTCTAAATCCTGTTTCCTGTCAGTCTGTCTGATCTTTGCCGGCTTTCACTCATGAAACTAAAGAAACGGGAACTAATGATGTCTTTATGACAAAAATCTAAAGATCCAGTTTAAACTGGTTTTTATTGTATGTTGGCATCTCTGGCTCACCCCTTCAGTTAGGAGCCTTTAAAAAAATCATCTTAATGATTCATAATTCAGTCTTAAGTGGCTTTAAAAGCACATTCCTCTAAAAATAATCAGGTTCAAAGACTGAAACTGAGTCAGAAAACCCAAAAAATGAATCAAGATCACAACAAATAAAAGTTTTATCAAGAATTTCCTGTATTTTCTGTAGATTTTTAACATTTATCATGTCCATGCAGGCGCTGCTGCTTCTTTGAGGTGGGGTGAATGTATAAATATGCAGCAACAGCAGCTGAAGTTCGACTTCATCAGCGAGAAACAAGGCTGAGATGACGCTAACGACAGCTCAGAGCCGGAGGCAGAACGTCTCCCTCATGAAGCAGGAGATGGATGTTAATGACGGCGGCATGCTGGTTCGTCGTGAGAAGCTTTTAGCTTCAACGATCTGCAGGAAACCTCAGAAAGATCCGGAAGACGCCTCCGGAGTTACATCTGTAATTTAGCGGTCGTTTAAACAGCCTGTTATCGACCTCGGTGTCTTTACTGACTGTAAGAGCTGCGTCTGTCTCGCCCGGAGAGACCAAAGCGGTGATCAGCGCGGGGGCCCCGCCGCTATAAAGCTCAGCCTGGGGGTCCTTCTTCCACCTCATCTGCATCACCAGCAGATAATCCGGGTTAATTCTGGGTTTAGAGCTGCAGCTGATGAGAGATGAGGCATGCGGAGAAGATGTGAGTCCTGCGGGAAGCTTCTGCACAACAAGCTCCGGAGTTTAAGACACGCTCATCATCCCGTTTAATGTCTCCCAGCTCTGATGGGACCCCCCCCCCCGTCTGACCGGAGGCAGGCTGACATATCAAACACGTCCTCCTGCGGCCCCATCAGGAGCAAATATCTCACCTTGTTGAGGTCTAAGTGTCACATCCTGCCTGCAGAGATCCATCATCATCCTCAGAAGATCCATCAGACTTTATCGGACACCAGATGGACGAGCGGAGGTGGGAAAACTGGATCTGCCCTCATGTGAGCCCAGTTTGTCAGGATGCTGCAGGAGAGACGGTCCAAGCCGACATTTATCACCAAAACACACTTATAACAAAGAATCTGCTGGTTTTTCTGAGCTTTGTTAAACATTGTCGCTATCTAATGGTTCTCTGCTGCTTTTAGCTCCATGAGTTACCTTTTCCGGTCTGGATCTGAGTGAAAACATCTTCACCACACACAACTTTAATTATGGAATTAGTTGCAGGAGTTTACACACCTCACACTCCAAAAAGATCTCATCTTCTATCTAAACAAAAGCAGTGCAGTGGCAAGAAACTCAGAGGGTCAAACTGAAGGAGGATGATTACAGATGAGGAGCAGGTGTGACAATCAGGGACTGCAGAGGTGAAACGAGGGAGCAGACCAAGGCCGAGTCTGAACCCGCACACTGCAGCACGTCACACACGACTGAAACACCGTGTGGTGCGTTCATACGGTCATTTAAGCTAAAATTCAGTGCTCTGAAAAAACCCGGATGCTCTGCTGGAAAAGTGTGAAACCAGGAAGTGAAGTTTTTCATTGTAATTCTTTCTTGATCCGCTTCAGGCTCCAGAGCGAATCCCCGCAGATTCCCAGATTAAAAAGACCAACTTTACAGCAGAAATAAACATGTCTACAGCAGAAATAAACATGTCTACAGCAGAAATAAACATGTCTACAGCAGGAATAAACATGTTTACAGCAGGAATAAACATGTCTACAGCAGAAATAAACATGTTTACAGCAGGAATAAACATGTTTACAGCAGGAATAAACATGTCTACAGCAGAAATAAACATGTCTACAGCAGAAATAAACATGTCTACAGCAGAAATAAACATGTTTACAGCAGAAATAAACATGTTTACAGCAGAAATAAACATGTTTACAGCAGGAATAAACATGTCTACAGCAGAAATAAAGATGTTTACAGCAGAAATAAACATGTCTACAGCAGAAATAAACATGTCTACAGCAGGAATAAACAAATCCATCTCTATTTATGGTCCATGATGCTGCCCTAATAACAGAGCTTGAGGAGTTGTCATCATAGCGTTTGGCCCCGCCCCTCCAAACCGCCGTTCCGCCATGTTTGTTGTTCACTCGCTAAGAGCTGCGTTGGTCATGAGTGGAGATGCTGGGTTATAATGTTGAGTGAAGGGCTGTGCCAGGTCTTTACACAATCAAGATGATAAAAAAAAGACAAAAAAAAGGACACGTTACGGTTTTTCGAGATCCCTGGTTTGAAAGAAAAAGAAATCAAGGATTGTAAATTGCTGAAGTTACCGGAGGCGCCGAATGTCTGACCGCTGCAGCCTGAAGGAAAGAGGTTACTTTCAGCAGCATGAAGCATGCCGTGTGTTCTCCAGTGATCCGTTTGTGACTGATAATTGTGGTATCCTTCAAAAACTCCCCAGTGATGCTGTCCTTGCAGATCGGAGTTTTAATAATGAGGAATCGGTCAGTGCGATGTGCGCCACTATGAAGATCCTTCCCTCACGAACGGCCGTGCACAGCTGGGAGAAGTCAGGTGGAACGTGTCATCGGTGTTTGCAGGAACCAGTAAACAATATTCCAGTCGTACCAGTGAAGATGCTGCTTTGCTGGGAGAACGAACCGGACACTACGACCCTGGATAAGATCGTCCCTGTTTGCTGTTGTTGCCAAGACTAGCACTGAAGCTAGCATGAGTTGATGAAAACTCCGCTTTTATCTGTCATTTACTCTGTTCGACACCACTGACATTTGCCTGAGTCTGACAGCTTATTTTGGTCTGTGACGAATCAGACGCACACTCATCACTGTTTTTTATTTTAGAAATAAATGAGGGGGTGGATTAACCGAAAAATTTCCGTATTGATGTTTTTTAAAGGGGGAAAAAAAATGGAAGGGGGGAGATATTAAGAGAGAATTCCCGAAGAGGGGGAAAAATATTTGAGGGGGGTCGGGAAAAGTAAGAGGGGGGAGATAAAAGAAAAAAAGAAGAAAGGGAGGAAAAAAGAGGGGAAAAGGGAAGAGAGAGGAGGGGGAGAAGGGGGAGGAAAAAGAAAAGGCGGAGAGAAGAAAAAAGAAAAGAAAAAGAAAAATATATATATATTTAAAATTAAGAGGAGAAAGAAGAGAAAAATAAATGATTGATAAATAACTGTTTTCCTAACCAGCCGCATAACCGTTAACTGTGTAAAAGGCAAAACAACACTTCTCTAACATAAACAGAGAAAAATGACAAATGTTACAAACTGATTGTGAAGACTAAATAACTCACAATGCATCAGCTGCATGTCTCCATGGAGGACGGAGGTAAGCGGTCCAGATTACTGTCCCTCTCTGATCCATCCAGCTCAGATAGGTCCGGTCTGGATACGTCCCCTAACTTCTCCAGATAACTCTTCTTTGTGCTGGACATTAAATCATCCCTGTACGACCCTTCTCCTTTGCTCTTTTTTTCCTCCAATGTTAAAACCCTGTACAACCGTCATGGCGGCACAGCTCCGCTTCGCTCAGAAAGGACACCAGTGGACACTAGTCCTCAGAAAAAACAAAGACAATTATGGTTCAATGCAATAAGATAAAGAGACTGAACAGAGACGATCATCATTAATGCTGCGTTGGCAGTTTAAATAATCCTGCTGAATGATGCAACAAGAGCCGAGTCTGCAACGTGAAGCTGAAAACGGCAAATATGTTCTGCTTTTCCCTAAAAGCAAAACAGTAAATCACCAAAACACACATCAGAACGAGTGTAACAGCTGCTGGTATTTCCGTTAGCTTAAACTTACCAGCATGCACGTGCAGTTTGCTGTTAAAGTGATGTTTTCCCGCCTACGATGATCCAGGTCTCACGTCATTCTTCTTGCTTTGACCTGGCATAGGACTGGGCGATATAACGACATACATCGTCTGGATGATAGAAAATCTTTATTGTTTCATATGAAGCTCTATCGTTTATTCGGCGATAGGCGCTTTACTGCAGTGTTTAATCAAGATGCACTGCGTGCACACGCACGCTGCAAACAAACATGGAGGGAGACGGCGGCAGACCTTTCAGATGAGTGTTATTAGACTAATTCTTAACAAGATGAAAAAACAACAACATTTGTTTGTATGCTGGCTGGGGACGTCCCCAAGAGACAGGATACCTTATGTTGTCCGGTCCGTGACCATGTCGTCTTTTTTTGTATATCTCCAAAACACATCCATGCGACAGAAGTCGTCCCTCTTTTAACTACAAGGTCCTTGTGTGACCAACACATGAAATAAAAGAACCATTTAGTACCTATGAGGCTACCTTTATTTGCTCAGTAGATGATTTGAAACAGCATTTCCATATTGGGGATTTTAGTCACATCACCCAGTCCTAACCTGACTCGGCAAAACTTCCGACCGCAGCATAATTAGAACGTGTCGTGACCATTTCTGACATAGTTGTCAGCATCCAGCTGTTTCTTTGCTCTGAGCTTCTCTTTGCTGGACACACATGGTATCTGGATTAGCAGCCGCTCCACCGCCGCAGCAGAAGATCCTCATCCTCTCCTGTAAGGTGTCTGGATCAGCCAGCCTGCTTCCATTAATTTACTAAAACAGCCGTCACGTCCAGATTATCTGGACATATTCCAACAGTTTCCAGACCGGAACACTTGTTTGGAAACTCTACATTTATGAAAAAGTCCCCAAAACCTGCTAGCTGCCGCTTGTTAGCATAAGCCCCGTTTCCACCAGCGGGTCTGGGCCGGGTCGGGCCGGATCGGTCGGGTACCCTTATATCCGACCCGACCCGGCCTACTTTTTTGGTACCCTTCGGTAGGGGTACTGATCTAACAATCCGGACCAAAGAGGTGGAGCTAATGAACAGCAATCGGTTGATTCGTTGAAAAATCTGTCACTTCCCGCGTGACCCGGCGTAAAAACAAAGTGGGGGGGACTCCTTTTGTTTCTGTCACGTGTGGTGCGGTGTTTTGGTTAAACGGCGTTGCACAGCGATGATGTCACGCGATCACGTAGTAGCGCTGTCCAGCTCATTCTCCACCTCCAGAGTAAGGGTACAGTTTGCTGCGGGGACGCAGCGTGAAACCAACACATCCGTACCAAAACCCACCCGATCCAGCCTGCCCCGAACCGATCCGACCCAGACCCGCGGGTGGAAACGGGGCTACAGCGTCTAGAGCCAAATGTATCTATCTGCGGCTTGCAACCCAGTGGGCGTGTCCTACAGTGGGCGTGTCGCATAGTGGGTGGGTCTGGTTAGGTTTAGGGGAAGGGTCAGGGGTAGGGCTAGATTTTACCGTGCTCTCATTGGCCTGGTGGGCGTGTCGTCAAGTGACATCACTCTACGACACGCCCCTGTCTTGCGAGCCGCAGATAGACCCTTCTCTCTAGAGCTGCTTTTGCCTCCAAGCAAAGCCCCGCCCACCTAAAAACATCACAGTGTTTGTAAACTTTGAAAGGGTGTATTGGATACTCAGTGCTGTCAAGGCCTCACATTACAGCGGAGGGAGTTAACAGAACCAAACATAAATGCATGAAACCGAATCTATCTGCACAGCGGGGACATTTCTGAAACTAAAACACCAACGTATCCACACGGCAAGAAAACTAAAGCGGTTTCTGTGAGGAGACCTGATCCAGCAGAAGCTTCCTCCATGTGCTGCTTCTCCTGACTGGAACTGGGTGTTGTGTTTGCAGGCGTGCTGTGGCTGTCGGTGGTGTCTGAGGTCCTGTACATCCTGCTGCTGGTGGTCGGATTCAGCCTCATGTGTCTGGAGCTTTTCCACTCCAGCAACGTCATCGACGGGCTGAAGCTCAACGCCTTCGCCGCCGTCTTCACCGTGCTGTCCGGTAAGAAGTAAAACCTCAGAGAGAATGGTGGAAGGATGAGCAGTGTGACCCGGCGGGATGAGGACAGGCTGAGGACAGGCTGAGGACAGGCTGAGGACGGGCTGAGGACGTCCGGGGTGAACGGCTGCTGCTGTGCCAGAGTCGGGTTAAACCTCTTACACAACACTGCAGCTCTGCTCCTCTCCTTTGAGGAAACTGCACATTTTACAGGCTTCACGCCACAAGTCAGAGGTTTAACCCGTTTCACATTTATTTTAAATGATAAAATATCACCATTTTATCTTGTTTTTTTCTGTTTTTATCTTATTTATCTTTCACATTCTGTTTTAATGTGACTGTTTTCTGTCTTTCTGAAGCGCTTTGTCACTTTTATCTGTGACTATCTGCAACAGCTGTAAGAATGGAGACAGGCAGCTAGTAACCAACTATAGGCCTGTCTCATTATTAGACCAATTCTCTAAAATATTAGAAAAACTTTTGTCCGCCAACTGGATAGCTTTTTAGAAAAATAAAGTGTATTAAATGACCAACAATATGGGTTTCATAGTAATAGTTCAACATTCATAGCAGTGATGGATTTTATGGAGATTATCACAACAGCTGTTGATAAAAAAAAGAAAGTGCTGTTGGGATATTTATTGATCTGCGAAAAGCATTCGACATTATTAACCATGCTCTACTTTTACAGAAGTGTGAGTATTATGGGATAAGGGGTGTAGTCAGTAGTTGGTTACAAAGCTACTTATATAACAGAAGCAATATGTACAAATTAATGGTACTGTGTCATCACAAAAAGTTTTATCTTGTGGTGTACCCCAAGGTTCAGTATTAGGGCCAAAATTGTTTATTCTTTATCTGAATGATATTTGTAATGTATGTAAAATTGTAAAGATAGTTATTTACGCTGATGATACTAACTTATTCTGCTATTCTGAATCTTAATCAGTTAAGTGTGAAAGTAAAAATTGAACTGAACTACTTTGAAAAATGGTTTGATCAGAATAGGTTCATTTTGAATGGTAAAAAAAACAATTTATTATTTTTGAACCCCATTTGAGGAATTTTGGACCAAAATTGTGTTTGAATGGAGCTGTATTAGAGCAAGTAGTTTGTCTGGAGGACTTGTGGCTAGGAATATGGGTTTTATTATAAGGACAAGTTATTCATTGATATGCTCCTCCTTAAGAAGGAGAAGGAAAAAGGGTGAGGGAAGGGTTGGGGAAAAGGGTTGTTTGGGGTGCGTGGGAGGAGCGGGTGGGGGGGGGGGGGGGGGGGGGGGAGGGGGGGGGGGGGGGGGAGGGGGGGGGAGTAAGGGGGGGGAGGGAGGGGAGGGGGGGGGGGGGGGGGGGGGGGGGAACAGTTGAAATAAAAAGAAGGTTATCAATATCTTAGATATGGAAAGGAATGTTGGTGGGTGGGCGGGAAGAGGATGGAGAGGGAGGAGAAGAGAGGAAAGAAAAAAAGGAAAAGGGAAGAATGAAGGGAAAAGAAAAAAAAAAAAAAAAAAAAGTTAAAAAAAAATATTTATGTGAAAAAAATTTGAAAAAAATAAAAAAAAGAAAAAAAAAAAAAAAAAAAAAAAGAAAAAAGATAAAGAAATAAGAGGGGTTTTGGGGGGGTTTCGGTCGTCGGGGGGGGGTTTGGGGGTTATAAAAATGAAAATATTAGAAAAAAGAAAAAAAAAACATCAAAAGGAACCTAGGATTAGGGGTATTTGAATTGAGTTATTTAAGTACCTGGGAAAGGGATTGGGGACAATTTAAATTAAAAAATAGAAAAGTGAAAAGGAAAGGGTAAGAATATTCAGGATAGGGGGTGTGATTTGAGAGGGGAGGGGGAGGAGAAAGGAGAGGGGTGGTAAAGAGGGAAAAAGGGGTTAGGAGGGTTGATGATAAGGTATAGAAAAAGGAGGGAAGGGGAGGCAAAAAGAAGGGACGGGAGCTGACCCTGAGGGGAGTAGGATGAGGAAGGAGCAGGGGGGGAGGAATGTTAGGTCTGACATGGGGGAATAAAAAAAAAATTTATTTTTTTTTGGGGATGGGGGTGATGGAAAAGACCCCTTCTGCAAGAATTTAGCTGGTTGCCCGGGAAAAAAATAAAATATAATATAATAGCCGAGAGCAAAGAAAATGGTGGTTATTTTAAAGAAAAAAAAAAAAAAGAGAAAAAAAAAAGCCCAAAGAGGGGAGGAGACAAAAAAAAAAAAAAAAACGGGGAAGTGGAAAAGGGAAGGGGATAGTTGGAGGGGAAGGGTGGGGGCGGCTGGGGAGAGGGGGGGGAAGGGAGGATAACACAAAAAAAAAAATTATTTATGGGGGAGGAGGGGAAAATAAGCGGGGAAAAGGAAAAAAGGAAAGAGGGGAAAAGGGGGAAGGGTTTTTGGGGGGGGGGGAAAAGAGGAAGAAGGAAGATAGGCGGAAGGGGTATAAAAAAAAAAAAAAAAAGAAGGGGGAGGGGGGGGGGGGAGGGGAGAGAAGAGGACGTTTTGTGGGGGGGAGGGAGGGGGGGGGGGGGGGGGGGGGGGGGGGGGGAAGGGAGAGGGGGGGGGGGAGGGGAGGAGGGGGAGAGGGGGGGTGAGAGAACTAATTAGGAGGGACTGAAGGGATAAGGAGGAAATAATATATCCCCTCCTCCCCAAAAAGGAAGAGGGGGTCAAAAAAAAGCAAAAAAAAAAAAAAAAAAGAAGAGAAGAAAGAGAGGGAAGCGAGCAGGAGCTGGAATGCAGCGGGAAGGAGGTAATGGAAGAGGAAGAGAACACCAAGGGGAGGGGGGGGGGGGGGGGGGAGGAGGGGAAGGACTAGACAAGGAGAAGGGAGGATGAAAAAGGGGGAGGAGCGGAGGGGGGGGGGGGGGGGGGCGAGAAGAGGAGGGGGGGGGGGAGAAGGGAAGAGGGAAAAAAAATAGAAAAGTGGAGGGGGGGAGGGAGAGGGGAGGAGGGGAGGAGGAGAAAGAGGGGAAGGAGTGGGCGGAGGGGGGGGACATGCCCCAGAAGGGGGGGGAAAAGGAGAAAGCGAGGGCACAGGGGAAAGGGGGGGGGGGGCGGGGGGGGGGGGGGGGAAGGAGAGGAAAAGGGGGAAAGGGGGGGGGGGGGGGAGGGTGTCGGGCATAATCTAGAGAACAAGGGGGAGGGCTAGAGGGAAGAAGAGGAGGAGGGGGGAGCGAGGCCGGGGGGGGAGGGGAATATTTAGCAAGGGGCGATGGGGCAAGGGGGGATTTGCGGGCGGCCTTTTGTTTTTATCTGGGTATTTATGATACAAAGTTTCTAGATATATTAATTAGGGATGTCCGATATTATCGGCCTACTGATATTGGCCGATATTGGCATTAAAATAGATATTAGAAAATATCAGTATCTGTTTTTTGGGCCAATATTTTGAAAAAATGAAATCTAACAAGATTTCGTTACAGAGCAACAAAATCTTGCGGGATCTTGTTCCGTTAACAGCAGTCCGGCATGCAGAAAATTCCTTGTTATCCTGGAAGAACTTCATTTCCCAGCATTCCTTTCAGTCATGTGACTACGGTGCAGCAGCTGCTGCTACAGACTGACTTACTTTGAAGCTGCTGATAATATGTCTGGTTTTAAGTTGGTGGTTAAGTTACCAAGTTGTCAGAAACATTGTAATTAGCCACATGTTGGCTAAAACCTGCTAGTATCTGATATATAGTAGTATCTGATACCTGCTAGTATCTGATATCTGGCAGCCAGATGTCCAAAATGAACTCCTATGGCTGAGATAAGGATATTTTAGGATCTTTGCTCTCAAAGCAGAATATAGTTGTATAAAATATGGGAGATATAATCTCACAGTTCTCTACATATATCGGTATCAGTTGATATCGGAATTCAAGAGTTGGACAATATTGGTATATCAGATATCGGTAGAAAAAAAAGCCTATATCGAAAATTCCTAATAATAATAGATCATAAAATTTATTGGAATTCACATATACAGTACTTGAAAAGTAAATGATCAAAGACCATTGGTATACTCTATAAAACGAAAACATTACTGAATACAAAGTGTACATACTGTACTCCTCCTCCTCCTAATTAAAAGTGTTGGAAATTATGTTTCGTGTTGCCAGCAGGAGTCTTCCTTTGAGCGGTCTATCTTTCTTCCAAGTAAGAAAACCAAATCTTGACCCTCAAAAATGGGGTTTTCTCAGACTTTTTTATGAGGACCAGAAATGTCCTCACTTTCCAAAAATGTCCTCACTTTGATGGTTCAACACGCAAAACGATACTCACACTGTTGACCGTACAAGCACACACATGCACACACACACATACAGATGTTTTCTAAGAAATCTGTCATACAGTCAAGGCTGAGGAGAACTGATGCTCTCTTTATGGTTAACTGTAAATCTTCTCGGTCTGAGTTTTATTTAGAGGCGTGACGCTACACACACTCGCATTTCCTGTGACACACACACTCGCATTTCCTTGCCACTAATACACTGATTCCACATCAACCCATTCACACTACGGCTCTCTGATTGATGGTGATTTCATGACTGCCTCTGTTCCTTTCTCTAATAGATCGGCTGTCTAACAACCGCCACCTTAAATCAATTGAAACTGTCTAATGACTAATTGTGATAATTACATATGTTGTGATTTATTACTGATCAGACATTGAGCTGCGGCTCGGACGAGGAGTGATTTACTGCTGCTTGTTTCCACTAATTATTCTGCTGTGCTGTCTTGTGCCGAGACTCCGTCCTGTTATATAAGAAGAAGAAAAATAAAACACTCCTGGTTCACCTGCAAGTTTCTCCAGAGCAACAACGTGGGACTGCTTTTCTTCATCTTGCTTCGTTTGATTTCTGGCAGCTTTCAAATGTAGACCCAAAGTTTCTACAGAGAATCTAAAGTCCCGTAAATGAAAGAAAAATAAGCATCTGCATAGATTTTTGAGTTAAATCTTACTTTCTGTGCCAAGTTAATATACTGCATGAACATGGATTTATATTTGGGGGATGATGATGATGATAAAGTCTCCAGCTGGTTGTTGTCTGAATGTGTGTTTGTGTTGCAGGTCTTTTAGGTATGGTGGCCCACATGATGTACACCCAGGTGTTCCAGATCACAGTCAGTCTGGGTCCTGAAGACTGGAGGCCTCACAGCTGGGACTACGGCTGGTCCTTCTGGTCAGTCCACATGGACATCTTCCAGCCATAGAGGATCATTATTTTCCTTCTTTTCAGACACACACACAACTTTCTGCCACTTGTTGGCCTTTGGCTGCTCCTGATTGGATGTTACCGTCAATTTAAAGGGGAAGTTTGTTTTTTTCCAACCTGGATCTGTTTTCTAGCTTGAATCCGTTCATTTCCTCACCCAGACAGTTTTGGGGTAACTTGAATTCCTTCAGGAGACATTTAGATCCACTCCAGATCAGCGTATGTCCAATATAATGGAAATGATGGGGGCAACCGTGTGCAGCCTCTAAATGAGTCATTATCTGTCACAAGCTCCTTCATTTCACCAATGTTTTGTTACCAAACATTAGTTGGACCCATAGACTGTAGAAAATATTGACGTAGTATCTGGTTACATCTGAAGAGAGGAAAGTGAAGCCAGGTGGGCGTGTCCCACCGTCACCATCCTGCCGTGTCCCGAGTATCGTCACTCCTGGAAAATGCTAAAATGGGCAAAGCGCGGCCTCAGGGCAAATGATTGACAGCTGACGCACTCTGGGCTAAACGCTAACCGAGCTAACTCAAACCTAACAGGAGCTAACGAAGATTAGCCTCCTGAGCGGCGGGATAAAGGTAAGACATGATGCTAATAACCACCATGTTGCTACTCTGCTGCACACTGAGACCTTACTGGGAGCAAACAAGGAGCTAACTGTTAGCCACCGGCCAGCATCCGGTCTGCCACATGTCAGTCAAAAGGACACGCCCCTAATTATGTGTGATTATAAGATTAAATAACATCTAAATGGATGAGTTATAAAAATATTCACCCCCCTCACAGTTGACATGAAGGTAAACTTGATCTATTAAACCTAAAATGATGTTTTGAACCAGGCTGTAAACATGTTTATTCCTGCTGTGAAGTTTCTGCTGTCAAATTTCCCTTTTCTGGGGTTTTTGGGGGTATGATATGATCTGTTGTGCTCTGATGAGGCCATGTGAATGTCCAGAGCGAGCATCAACGTCCCTGCTCTTAGTCAGTCAGCTTTGGCTACGTTCACACTGCAGGTGAATGCAACCTGAATCCGATCTTTTCACTCAAATGTGACTCATATCCGATCTGCTTCTGACTGTGTGAACAGCGTAAGTCGCATTGAATCTGACACTTTTGGATCGGATCCACTGTCAAATGTGGGACTGGCTCGGATTCATATCCGATCTGTGTCGAAGCGACCGCGATCTGTACGGGCATGTCGCATCCATCCGACCTCTTCTGTGAGACCGAGACGGACGTCCTTATTTCTGCTCCAGAGGAGACGGACACGGAACGTAAACAGTGGAGTGAACAGTTCAATCATATCTTTCTGGCTCTGATTGAACATCAACCTGGAAACTAATGAAAGTGTTGGGGGGGGGGGACTTTTATGTGGTCCAGGCAGCTCAGAGTGTGAACATGAGTGAGAGGGTGTGCACGCGGGGGGAGGCGCGCCGCTGTGGACGAAGCCAGAAGAGAGAAGGTGTGTGTGAAATGCATCCGGTAAAGAAAGAAGTTGACCGCAGCAAGCAGAGAGAAGAACAGCGGTGATAAATGTGCAGCATGAAAATACAGGGAGTGCAGAATTATTAGGCAAATGAGTATTTTGACCACATCATCCTCTTTATGCATGTTGTCTTACTCCAAGCTGTATAGGCCCAAAGCCTACTACCAATTAAGCATATCAGGTGACCTGCATCTCTGTTATGAGAAGGGATGTGGTCTGATGACATCATCACCCTATAACAGGTTTATTAGGCAAACAGAATTATTAGGCAACTTACTTTCCTTTGGCAAAATGGGTCATAGAGGGACTTGACAGGCTCTGAAAAGTCAAAAATAGTGAGATATCTCGCAGAGGGATGCAGCACTCTTAAAATGTCCAAGCTTCTGAAGCGTGATCATCCAACAATCAAGCGTTTCATTCAAAATAGTCAACAGGGTCGCAAGAAACGTGTGGAAAAACCAAGGCGCAAAATAACTGCCCATGAACTGAGAAAAGTCAAGCGTGCAGCTGCCGAGATGCCACTTGCCAGCAGTTTTGCCATATTTCAGAGCTGCAACATCACTGGAGTGCCCAAAAGCACAAGGTGTACAACACTCAGAGACATGGCCAAGATAAGAAAGGCTGAAAAACCACCACCACTGAACAAGACACACAAGCTGAAACGTCAAGACTGGACCAAGAAATATCTCAGACTGAGTTTTCTAAGGTTTTATGGACTGATGAAATGAGAGTGAGTCTGGATGGGCCAGATGGATGGGCCCGTGGCTGGATCGGTAAAGGCCAGAGAGCTCCAGTCCCACTCAGACGCCAGCAAGGTGGAGGTGGGGTACTGGTATGGGCCAGATGGATGTGCCTGTGGCTGGATCGGTAAAGGCCAGAGAGCTCCAGTCCCACCCAGACGTCAGCAAGGTGGAGGTGGGGTACTGGTATGGGCCGGTATCATCAAAGATGAGCTTGTGGGGCCTTTTTTTCGGGTTGAGGATGGAGTCAAGCTCAACTCCCAGTCCTACTGCCAGTTTCTGGAAGACGCCTTCTTCAAGCAGTGGTACAGGAAGAAGTCCGCATCCTTCAAGAAAAACCTGATTTTCATGCAGGACAATGCTCCATCACACGCATCCAAGTACTCCACAGCGTGGCTGCAAGAAAGGGTCTAGAAGAAGAAAAACTAATGACATGGCCTCCTTGTTCACCTGATCTGAACCCCATAGAGAACCTGTGGTTCCTCATCAAATGTGAGATTTACAAGGAGGGAAAACAGTCCACCTCTCTGAACAGTGTCTGGGAGGCTGTGGTTGCTGCTGCACGCAATGTTGATGGTGAACAGATCAAAACACTGACAGGATCCATGGATGGCAGCTTTTCAGTGTCCTTGCAAAGAAAGGTGGCTATGTTGCTCACTGATTTGTTTTTGAATGTCAGAAATGTATATTTGTGAATGTTGAGCTGTTATATTGGTTTTCCTGGTGAAAATAAATCATTGAAATGGGGATATATTTGTTTATTGTTAAAGGGACTAGAGGTAAGATTAAGAAATGAAACTCGCGACTGGCGCTTCAGGTAACTGCAGCCACGAGCCAAGCCGTCACGGGAGCACAAACTGAAGCTATAATGTTGTTTACTAACCTTTCTCTTCGTAGTTCCACTTTTTAGTGTCTTTCAGTTGATCTGGATCGTTTTCTGTCGGCAGAAGAATCCATAACTATCGCTTACAGTGTTTGAATTTACCGCGACCATCTTCTTCCTGTATCAAAACTGCGGATGTAGCGTCATTTGACGTCACGTCCGCAGGGCAGCGCGGGACACCAAATTGCAGCGCTTGCAGCACACAGCCTGTTCAAGGCAACGGAGAGAAACGTGGTGGAACCATTATTTTGGGTATTTAGCGCTTCATCACCCATTAGCATTGAAAAAAAGGACATGCATGTTTAGATTCCTGCCTCTAGTCCCTTTAAGTTGCCTAATAGTCATGTTTGCCTAATTTGTGGCAGATAATGTCTTATTTAGAGGCTGCGCACGGTTGCTGGATACGATAGAGATGCTGGAAAACTGCAGGGGAAACTATCCATCACAGAGTTACAGGCTACTGTCCCTGACACACTGATGGTCCTCACGCTCACAGTAATCTAGAAGAAATTTAAGGGTTAAAAACAACCAGGATTTGTTTCGACCACTTTTAATTTATAGATGAGAACATTAATGTGGCGTAGGAAAGAAAGGCTGAAGTAGAAGTGTTCATGACGCCACGAGCTCGGCAGGAACTCCGAGCAGATTTGATGCAAAGAATATTTTTTATTTTACCAGAAAACATTATTTTAACGAGAAGCATGTGGCTGGATCAGCTGGATGCTGCAGTATCGACATTTTCTCCACAAGTCTTGTGCTTTTTTATGATTCTTTTCCAACTGGACCGTCATGAACTTCAACATTTAACATGTTAACTGAAATCTACAGAGTCTCAGATGCAGCGACGGAGTTTTTACAGTTTCTCCAAGGATCCACCGATACAGATTTTTTAGGGCGATACCGATATTTTCACATCAGCCTAAGCTGATGGCTGATATTTGGGGCCGATACTGCATTTGACTCCCAAATATATAATGAAGGATACAACTCTTTCAATATAAAAAATCACAAAGCACTTCAAATAAATACAGTTGTCCTCAAAATTATTCATACCCTCAATTAAAGAAAAGGCTAAATTCACAATAGTAATTCAAATAACAAGAAACTAATAATAAATAAAAATTTACAAAATTATGATTTAGTGAAATCAAATATTGCTTTTGAATTATGGTTGGAAATAATAATTAAAAAAAAAAAACAAATATACAAAACTGTCCCAGACACATTAGAGCATCTTTCCCATGAACATGGACGAACATACCTGTCAACAGGTGCAGACGTCTGATTGGACGTTATTGCAGTGATTGGCTCGAAGTGTTGCTTAATAAAATTTTAACCTCGGAGCCCCATCATGCTTGTTTACTTGTTTTATTTTTTGTGTGTTTGTTTTTTTTAATATTCCTTTCAAACCACAATTAAAAATCAATGTCATGATTTTCATAGAATTTTTATTTATTATTACTTTGGTGAATTCCATTATATTTCACTGACAGTTGATTTTTTTTCCTTCTTGAATTGGATGATATGAATAATTTTGAGGACGACTGTATGTTTAAAAAAAGAAACAGTGTACTTGTAAAAAAATATTAAATAGAAATATTAAACTTGGAATAAACATACATAA
>JALJCO010004572.1:437500-687209 GCA_023101725.1 Atherinomorus stipes
ACAGGAAACACCACACAGACTCCCCAGAACTGGACAATAGAAGATGGAGAAACGTTGGGTCTGATGAGTCTCTGTTTCAGCTCCACATTCAGATGCTCGGCTCAGAATCTGCTGGAAACATCATGAACATGGATCCATCCTGCCTTGGATCGCAGGGATGACAATGTCCATCCCTTCATGACCACAGAGGAGCATCTTCTGATGCTGCTTCCAGCAGGACGATGCACCATGTCACAAGGATGACATCATCTCCAACATGATGATGCGTTTACTGAACTCCGACAGCCTCCACAGTCACCAGATCTCATCCAACAGAGCAGCTTTGGGATGTGGTGGGACACACATATTAATATGAAGCAAAACCTCTGAGGAAGGTTTCCACCACGTTGGTGAATCTATCACACCAAGACCTGATAAAATGGTTTAGTTTTTACAGTAAATTACAGAGGTGCTAAATAAATATATGTGAGTTAAATACTGCTGTTAAAGCCACAAAAACTGAATTCTATCTGAATATTTTAATCAGATTTTATGGCTGCTTTAATAAAACAACATGCTGCACATTTGCTGCAGGAAAGTGTGAAATGTCTCCAAACAAGAAACTGAAAAGATGGAGAAAAAATTATTTCAGTCATGTTATTTTTATGCTAAAACCAAACACATCTGGGTTTTGGGGGAAGTTAGATCTCCATCCAGTCCTGCACTGAAAGGCTGCAACCCTCGCAGATGTGATTGGCTGATTAGAGTCTGCAGATCAGCCCCAAAATAACAAGCTAGCATCATCATCACGGAGAACTGGGATTATCAGAAACTGTGGTCCAGCAAAGCTGACTGGATATGATGTAATCCAGTTCCTCCATGTTGTCCTAGCTGGTTTCCATGGAGATGGTGGTCGTTACTGGATGCAGTTCTGAGAGCATGACAGCCGTCTGGACCGTGATAAAAGGAGTCCACATGCATCATTAGTGGGGAGAGAACGAGCTCAAACTGGAGAAAAACTTTATTTGTATAACATTTGTTTATTTTGAACCAAAACAATTTAAACTCAAATGAATAAAGTTAAACTTTACTCACTTGATTCAAACTGGATTAGTCAGCCGTTATGTAAAGTTCTGACATTGGATTTTATTAATTTACTTTTTCTTCCTTTTCCCTTCATAATGCCCTCACTCTTTTTTGTATCACTATGAATCCATGTACATTCTTAAAGTTTAGAATAAATTAATGAATGATTAACTCAGCAATGCTTAATTAATAAGTGAATATTATTGAAAGAATGAATATTCAAAAATGTATTAACGACTTTATCAATGAATAATTAATGGATTAATTTATACATTATAAATTAACAATTCATAAGTGAATGAATTACTTTATCATTAATTGATTTATTAATTAAACTTCATTATTGTTTCAGGCTTCTAGGGTTTTAATAACACAACAGAATAAAAAAATTAATAAAACACACACACACACACACACACACAATATATATATATATATATATATATATATATATATGTATATACACACACGCAATGTATATAATAGGGGATTATCACGCTTACCGGAAGTTCCCAGATTTTGGACACTTCCTCTTCCGGGCCATGTTAACGACAGCCGTTCCTGCTCTGTTATACTGTTTAAATCGGATAAACTCCAAACATATTTAAGTTTTCATTCCAGACTGAAGTGATACTGGATCAAAAGCTGGATCAAAGCGATCGATTTGCCGCGGTGAAGGGCCGAACTTTATAATAAAACACGTTTGTTTGTCGCCGGTGGGGCACAACGCCGCACGACACCGGCACTTCACAGCATGCTAGCATTAGCCAGCTAGCGTTTACTGACGTGCTTAATATTGTGCGTCTTAAAACACACAAACATCTGAAAATCGGGTCTGTACCCCCCCGTTTCCAGTGGAACAACTGGGGACTGCCAAGAAAGGAGACGCTTTCAGATGCGTGTGTGTTTTCAGCCGCACAAAGTTAGCCACGTCATCAAGCTGGCTAATGCTTACAGGCTAACACGACTGCGCAGTCTGCCGGCCACAAACAAATGTGTGTTGTTTTATTATAAAGTTCGGTCCTTCACCGCGGTGAATTGGTCGTTTTGATCCACTTCTTCCTTAGCATCACTTCAGTCTGGAATGAAAACTTGGCATTGGCGTTTATCCGATTTACAAAGTTTAACAGAGTTGTAGCTGGCGGACTACTGTTAGCAGGTTAGCATTAGCCAGCTTGATGACGTGCCTAACTTTGTGCGGCTGAAAACACACAAGCATCTGAAAGCGTCTCCTTTCTTGGCAGTCCCCAGTTGTTCCACTGGAAACGGGGGGGTACAGACCCGATTTTCAGATGTTTGTGTGTTTTAAGACGCAAAAAGTTAAGCACGTCGGTAAACGCTAGCTGGCTAATGCTAGCATGCCAGTGTTGTGCCCCACCGGCTACAAACAAACATGCTACGTTGTTTTATTATAAAGTTCGGCCCTTCACTCTGGAGAATCGCTTTGATCCACTTCCTCCTTAGTATCACTTCAGTCTGGAATCCGTGAAAATTTCAGTAGGGTTGGCGTTTATTCACGTTATCTACAAAGTAAAGCAGGGACATTGAACTGGACCGGAAGTGGGCCGTCTTACTGTTAAAAACCGGAAGTTCGGAACAGGGAAGCGTGATAATCCCCTATCACACGAGATTATATCACACGTGGGGTCTATCCATGTCTATGCTGCTAACGAGCCTTTCATCTGAGTCAGGTGTGTTGAAGTTGGAATATCTGGAAAAACCAGCGGGGCAGGGGTCCCTGAGGACCAGGATTAAGAAGCAATGGACTACAATACAGCAGGATGTAAAAGAAAATATAATCCACACTTTAATGCTGCCTTCATGTGGTATCATATTTATGGTAAATATCAAAGCCCGATGTCAAAATTGCACTTGAACACCCACTCATTTCGTAATTTCCACTGGAAAGCTGGAAAACTTTATGATACCCGATTTGCTGAGATGAGGTAAACTTTGATCTTTCAACATGGGGAAAATATCCTGAATGAGATGCATTTAATCATGTTTTAAGTTTTTCAATTTGGTTAGTTTGTAGTCTGTATAATTCTGTGATTTACAGAACTTTAAAGGCATATGCCACCTCTGGGTGAAACTGAGCCCCCCCCCCCTCCCCCCGCAGCCCCTGAGCTGGACAAGTGGGCAGAAGCATTTTCTGACCAACCCAGTCATTCTCTGAATCTGGCAGCACTGACTTTAGCTTAGCTTAGCATAGTTGCTGTAATCTGGCGGATCCAACTAGCACCACTTGGTGAAAATGAACTACTTAACAGGGCTGGGAAAAAATATCACGATATTTTCATATGCTGATATAATATTGATATTTAAAAATGCAATATTGATTCATTTTACCAATGAAATCTTGTTTTTTTGTGAAACCTTGTGAGATTTCGTAAGATGACGATGAAATCTCGCGAGATTTCATTGGTAAAATAGATCAACATCGCATTTTTAAATATCTAAATGAAATCTGCATATGAAAAAATCGCGATATGTCAGTCATATTTTTTCTCAGCCCTGATAATTAACTTGAGATTTTTTCCACTTACATTTCATGACTCACACATTCAGACCGAGTACAAACGAGAAGCCGATTTCACATCAAAGGACGGACGAGGCGGCATTCAACAGGGGAAAGGCAGCGCGCATGCACAGCATCCGGTGGTAACCTGTTTACGGAAGTTGGGGATGCTGCACATGCGTGCTCCCGTTGCTACTATCCACGGTGCTTCGCCTGTGATTCGCCTGTGATTCGCCCGTACTTCCATGGTATATAGCTCCCCTATTGAATGTAACCAGTTCCCGCTGTACAGGAGATACAGAAATATCCTTAGTGATACTTTACTGAATACAATGACTGCTGCCGCCGAACGAACAGGTACAGAGGAGGCACGCCAGAAGATTCTTCCTTCGGTGTATTGCAAAAGAGGATATTTAATGTGATGTGGATAAGGCCATGTGACTGATTATTACAGAAATAATGGTGTGGATTTTGGTTTACATGCATTTTGTGTAATTCAGTATTACCAGTTTTTTTCAGTTTGAAAATGTCTTGAATAAATAAAAATTACATTGCAGTTTTAAAAAAAAAAAGAAAAAGAATGTAACCAGTTCCCTCCTCCGGCCACAGATTCTCCATTATGTCACAATCGCAGGTAAATGGAATGTCGTTAACGTCGCTAACTGCTAACGGAATGATGTTAGCTACCTGCTGGAAACATCAGATGAGAGTGCGCAGCTTCCGGTACGCAGAATCACTCTCACCAATCAATCACTCATTGATCAGTCTCACCTATTACTGGTTGAACTGACCGTCAATCACTCGTACTACAGTCGTAAAAGTGATTAACGAGCCAGTCGACAAATGAAAAAGTTTGGGAATGCAGAGATGATTAGAGGATGTTTTTCAGCCTCATTACTTTCACAGCTGATGTATAATAATATTTGTATGTTTAAAGCTTTTAATTAATCATAGCGTATGGAGTAGTGAACCCAATTTTACCGAATATTGCTAAAAATGTCAAAAGAAACATCTTCTTTAACAAAATAATGTTACAAATAAAACTTGAGGAAACATGAAAACATGAGGGAGGACATTATGTTGCAACTCTGGACTATAAAAGAGGCTCCTGAGATGATTTCTCTCCATTTTCCAAAACACTGATGAATCACTGAAAAGGTTTTTCAGTTTATTTATCTGAGTATTGGTGTGTAAAGCTTTTAACTGAACATTGAAGTGAATTCTGGTCTCGGTCTCATCGAGCTGAGTTTTAAGGAGGTGAGATATCTCCAGGTCCATCAAAGGTGCAGATTCAGTCCACGTAGTCATGGAAATCAGGGATAAACCGGATTTCCTCTCATTCCCAGGCTGTCATCAGCAGGTCTGCTTATTTGCTGCAGGGCGAAAACCTAAAACTCATTTTTATTCCAAGTCCGAGTGTAAAACCCCGATAATGAGGTTGGGTCGGTTTCAGGTGCTCCAGCATGTCCCGACATCCTTCTACCTCCAACCTTTGTGTCTCACAGTGAAGCTGCTCGTTTCAAATCCACCATCTTCATAATTCAGGAAGTAATCCATCAATAAATTAGGATTCAGAGAAAGTCAGCCTCTCTGATGAGTCTACGGACCCGTTCCAGGCTCAGAGGCTTCTGCCAGGAACAAACCAGGTGTGTAATTCCAGCAGAGCGTCTGGGATGCTTCTGAAAAGCTTAACGGGATCACAAGCGTAGTCCGGACCAGCCCAGGTGACCACGTCTGAGCCAAAACACAGCACCAGAATGTAATCCAGGGATTACACATGTAAACAAACCAGTATGTGTCATGGCCACACCGTCTCAGGAAGTTCCTGATTCCACGATCAAATGAAACCCAGTTTTTGTCCTGGTCTTCTGTGTCTGGTCTGGACAGGAACTAAATATTTAACCCTCTCTTCCCTCATCCTGCTTTCAGGCAACACACTAATGTTGGCCGGGCACATTGAAAAGACGCATCCCTTTAAATGATGCAGCGCTTTAAAAAGGAGGGAAGACCACCGGGAACCAATAACAATGCTTTACTGCCACGATGCTGAGAAGCCGAACTAAAAACCCAGCTTTGCAATTTTGATCCACAAAAACCTACTTTTCTCCGGTCTGGTAAATAAATTCACTTTCCAGGGGGAGGAAACCTTAATTTCTGTCAGTTTAATATAAGTTACTCCCTAATTAGATCATGAAAACTTGTTAAATACAAATGTTGCCCTGAGGCAACAACATAACATGATGGAAATTGCATGTTGCCTTCAAGCGACACTGAATCTGCAGGAAATGTTGATAAGGTGTGTTTTGGTGTACTTAGTATTCAACAGCAGATCATTCATCATTATTATTTCATAGGATGTTTGTGCAGCAACGTCAAGTTCAGGCTGTTACCGTGTTTTATAGGCCAGATCATAGCAGGTCTACCAGTCAGTGATTCTGTCGTATAACTTCTACACATTTTCCTCCATTTAAAGGATCACTTTTTTATATTCAACCTGGACCTTATTTCTAGGATTATATACAAACATTTACTCACCGGTAAAATTCCTGCATCACTTTGACTCCTTCGGAAGATGCTACATTGAGTCAGCTCTGGTGTACATCCGGTATAATGGCGGAGACGGGTCAGCTGCTGTATAAGACATTATCTGCAGCAAAACTTGATTTTCACAAATACTTTCAGTAGAATGAACGAACGAGTACGTTCACGATGCGCGCTTCTGTAGTACAGTTGAGCAGCTCGCTACCCAGACAACGATAACAATTTGCAAAACTTTGAACTCACAGGACAATAGTACACGTTCGTTCATTTTACTTAAAGCATTGATGAAATGAAGGAGTTTTATTGCAGATAATGTCTTTTACAGTGACTGCCCCGTTACCGGTGAGTTAATGCATGTATTAACTCCTAGAAATAAGGTCCAGGTTGAAAAAAAAAAGAAAGTTATCCTTTAACCGTTACAGTGGTTTGGTACAAACGTGCACATTTTATAAACGACCGACTATGAAAAACTGCTTTAAACTGAAGAAGTTTCATCTCTGTGTGGATGAAGCCTCATTCTTCCTCATTTTATGAGACCTGGACTGGAAGTGTCCAAGCCACACTGTTTAGCAGTTTTTAATTTATTCAGAAATCTAAGATGCTGCTGTGTTCTATTAGTTTCTATAAAACGTAAGGAAAGAAAGAAAAGTTGGTTTAATTCACAGCAGGACATAAAACTGTTGTGTTAGCTTTGTTTTCCATACTACAACACACACACACACAAAACATAAAAGGACACATTTTAATGGTAACACAGTACTGGACAAACTGTCCGCTCAATGACCTGTTGGTTAGTTAAAAGAGAAGCCAGTTGGATGTTTCCACTGGCGCCATCTTGGCCACGTTGCGTGTGTTATCACTCCTTGAAAATTTAAAAAAAGATGGTCAAAGAGAGGCCTCAGGACGGTGAACCTCTGGGCAAATGATTGACAGTCAGCATACTCTGAGCTAAGCGCTAACTGAGCTAACCCAGAACAAACAGAAGCTAACAAAGAGAGGTGGGCTAAAGGCTATCGTTGTGCAACTGTGCTACAGGCTGAGGTCTTCACCGGCAGCCGGTCTGCCTGTCAATCAAAATGACGTCCATAACTGAGTAATTTCAAGGTTAAAGGTAGCTACAAGTTTAATTCTTCCCTGCCAGTAGGTGGCGCACAAACACTTGCTTACTCAATTACCATTAGTAACATTGCAGAACCAGCTAACTTTGTAAGCATTAGCAAATGAAAATGAAAATGAAAATGAAAAATACTTTATTCATCCCCGAAGGGAAATTCAGTATTGTAAAAGCTCACTTTTTTTTTTTTTTTTTTTTTTTTTTTTTTAAAAATAAACAAAAAGTCAGTTAGTCTTGTTCTTTAGGGTGATGGTTGCTGGCAGGAATGAATTCCTGTATCTCTCCGTCCTACAGCGAACTTGACGCAGCCTCCCACTGAACACACTCTGTTGATTCTTCACCGTGTTGTGGAGAGGATGAGAAGTGTCCTCCATCATCTTCATCAGCTTGTGAAGCATTCTAATAATAAATGGTTAATTCACATCAATAGAAGGAAAGCAGCAACCTCGGCGGGGTTTTTGGGAAAGAAAAATGCTGTTTCTACACATAGCAATTGAGCTAGAAACTTAGCTAATGCTAGTAGCAAAGAATCCTGATGTTGGCATGGTAATCAGATGTAAATATTTACTTTTAGAGTCGTCAAAATTGATGATTATTTATAAGCTATGAAAAATATTTGGGATAAAATTAATACTTTTATCCTGCACCTCTGTGGATGCATTCATTTAAAAAATATTGTTTTGATGAAAAAGCTGTAGCCATCCCCTTTAAAAAGCATTTAATGGATGAGTTTAAAAAAAAAAAAATCACCCCCTCACAGTTGACATAAAGGCAAACTTGACCTATTAAACCTAAAATGATTTTCGTAACTAGGCTGTAAACATGTTTATTTATGCTGTGAATTTGTCGTTTTTTAACATGGGAGTGGTAAACTACAATTATAAACTTTGGCACCTCTAAAATGAATACTAAATTAAGACAAGGATGTACGGACAGTTGGTAGTGTGATTTGACTTTTGGATCTTGTATTATTATTATTATATTATTATTATTATTATCATAGTTTTGTGTCCGTGAAACTGAAAAAAGTCCTCTATAAGGATATAAACCAGCAGCTCTGTCAACCTCCTGGATGGCGACAGTGTGTGAAACTGTGTGTTATGTCATGTGCGGTGGATTGCACAGCAGGGATTAAATTGGCTGAGAATCGCCGTGGTAACGAGGAGTGTTTGGGGTCAGCGTTAATCCAAACCCAAGCTGTAAAGCCTCCAGCTGCCTGGCTGTAAACTGGTGGCTGTGATGGATCAGGAGTCTTCTCCACGCTGATGGAAACATGATGGCGACGCCTGAAACACGATTCAGAATCTATCTGATGTTTGCTTTTATCGATAAACACCACTTTCCGTTTCCTGTCTGGTTTTACTTCAACCCCCTAAGATAGAAAGTACAACTTTTTTCATCACTAAAAACAACAATTTGAGTGTCATTTTTGTTTTGTACTATTTCAGAGTGGCTATGAACAAAAGAAGAGCAACTCCAACTGGAAACCCTTGTTTCCAGTGCTGCATTCACTGACCACTGAGAACAAAGATTTTAATAAGTTCAACTGTAACATATCAAAGAAAAGTAGAATTTCTAAGTTGTTAACTTGGGTCAGATTTCTTAACACTGAAGTAATTTTCGATTAATATCTGAAAAGTGCAGCTTTCCGTGTCCACAGAGAACATTTCATTTCTGCTTTTTGATCTAAAAAGTAACCAGACAAATATCAGAACATTTAAAATCATCTCGTGAAACTCTAAAATGGCTGAGACATATTTGGTGTTAACAGCAAATCAAAGGAAATATGATGGCAGCAAATTATCTCCCACTTTACATGAAGAAAAGAAATATTGATTTCCAAATTCCCACTTCTGAGGAAAATTGAATGCAACACAAGAGCGGGGGCGGTAGACCAAACCAGTATTACAGACTCAGCTGCTGATTGGCTGTTTCTGATCTGGTTGGTTAATCGTTTCGTTGGTTCCTTCTCTCTTCTCCTCACACTTGTTTTCGTCTTTTAGGTCCATCATTAAAGACGCACTACGTAACTTCCCAACTTCCCAACCTTAAAGGCATTTGCAACCCCCCCCCCCCCCCCCCCCCCCCCCCCGCAGTCCCCTGAGTTAAACAAGTGGGAAGAAGCATTTTTTAACCGACCCAGTCATTCTCTGAGTCTGGCAGTACTGACTTTAGCTTAGCTTAGCTTAGCTTAGCTTAGCATAGTTGCTGTAATCTGATGTTCCCTTACCAAAAAGAAGTATTCCTTAAGTACATGTCATTAAGTATACTTAAGTATATCCCTCAAGTGTACTTTTATTTACCAAGTACACTGCTATCAGTGTACAACCAGTATACTGACAAGTGTATTTCTTGGGACTAAATTCGCCCAGTTTCAGTTTTTAAAAGTACACTTTTAAGTATACTTAAAGTAATCTTCTAGTATACTGTGAATGTACTTATACTAAAACTTCAAGTTTACTTTTATTTTTAGAAAGTACACTTTAAAGTATACTTCTAGGTATACTGTTAGTTTACTCGTACTAAAACTTTAAGCTTACTTTTACTCTTACAAAGTACACTTTTAAGTATACTAAAAGTATTCCTCTATGTATACTGTTAGTTTTCGAGCAGTAACCTTCTTAATGCCCTTTTAGTTTAAGAAGTAGACCTAAACTTTTAGGTTTGCTATGAGTTTACTGATAATACTCTGTTTAGTGTTTAAAAATACATTTTCAAATATACTCAAAATTGCCTTATTATACTTCTACTCCACCTTTAATGCTGAGTAAAAAAAATATTACAAAATTTATGTCAAAAATAAATTCAGGTGTTTTATTTGACTCCACCAAATGGTCCAGTAACATTTAAGCTCTTAGTATCAAAGAAACAAGAAACCAGCAAGTTTGAAAATGTACTATGAATGTACTTCTATTAATGTATATTGTTCAAAAGTTTAAATATAAGTATAGGCTAAATATGTTAAACTTCTGGTATATTTATTAGTAAATGCCAAGTTAACTTTGATAATTATATTTCTGAAACGTACATGAATAGCAAACTGTGAGTATACTGTCTTATTTAAAGTTCAAAATTAGTATACTTAAAGCATACTTGCATATAGTACTTTTTGGTAAGGGTTTCCAACTCGCACCACTTGGTGAAAGTGACCCGCACATTCTGATCGAGCACAAACGAGAAGCCGATTTCACGTCAAAGGACTGACCAGGCGGCATTCAATAAGGGAACTATATGCTGCGGAAGTACAGGCGAATCACAGGGAAGCAGCGCGGAAAGTCGCAAAGGCAGCACGCATGCAGCATCCCCAACTGCCATAAACGGGGTTCCCACCGAAAATCTGGCTTTTAAATAAACTTTATCAGTCAGTTTTACTAAATTTTTGTCTTTTTATCTTATATTTCTTTCTCTCCTCGTTAATATTGTGTTATCCTTGATACCTGAGCAACTTTGAATGGGTGATCAAAGACTGAGTCTTTTAATAATGACTCATAAGTATAAGTGATGATATAAGTGATGATTTTCTGCCCTGCAGACGAACATAACTGTACTTTCTGTGACTGATGCCGTTATTCCAATCTTAAATCCCAATCTTAGTCCGTCTTATTGTCAAACATACTGTCAAATACAGACAGATGCAGTCAAATTTTTCTATTTATAGGAGCAAACTAAATTATTTGAGGGTCAAATTTGTATCATAGAAATGTTAAGTAACCATTTTGAAGCATGAATCTGATTCCTGCTTCTCCCTGAACTTTAAGACGTCTGAAATTGAAGCAAACTCCTCGGGGACCTGCTCTTCTGCCCTTTTTCCTCCCAAATCCCACTGCTGTGTCAACTTGACTCACTTTCATCTGCAATATCTGCAAAGGAAGACGTGATGAATCGGCTCCGTGAGCCATCATGGCTTAAAGATATGCAGGGAGAGAAGTTTAGCGGAGCAATTAAAGCCTGTAGTGAAGAAGAATGTTTAACCTTCATAACATCTTGTAGAGAGCTGCATGCAGACACCTGATGACACAGGAAATACAGCCCCCTTCCTGATTTCTTATTGTTTTTGCATGTTTGTCACACTTATATGTTTCAGATCATCAAACAAATTTAAATATAAGAGAAAGACAACATAAGTCAACAGAAAATGCAGTTTTTAGTGATGATTTTCATTAGGAAAATCTGTGGTTTATCACATCTTTAGCCACACCCAGGCCTGATAACTGCCACACCTGTTCTCAATCAAGAAATCCCTTAAATAGGACCTGCCTGACAAAGTGAAGTAGACCAAAAGATCCTCCAAAGCTAGACATCATGCTGCCATCCAAAGAAATTCAGGAACAAATGAGAAACAAAGTCATTGAGATCTATCAGTCTGGAAAAGGTTGCAAAGCCATTTCTAAAGCTTTGGGACTCCAGAGAACCACAGTGAGAACCATTATCCACAAATGGTGAAAACATGGAACAGTGGTGAACCTTCCCAGGAGGGGCCGGCCGACCAAAATGACCCCAAGAGCACAGCGACGACTCATCCAAGAGGTCACAAAAGACCCCAGAACAACATCCAAGAACTGCATGATGTCTAGTTTTTGAGGATCTTTTGGTCTTCTTAACTTTGTCAGGCAGGTCCTATTTAATCAGTAATCAGGTCTGGATGTGGATAGAGAAACTGAACTCAGCTTTCCAAAGATGTGATAAACCACAGTTAATTTATGTTTTAACAGGGGGGCAGTCACTTTTCCACACAGGGCCATGGAGGTTTGGATGTTTTTTCCCCCTTACTAATAAAAATGTTCATTAAAAAACTACATTTTCAGTTTACTTGTGTTCTCTTTCTCTAATTTTTAAATTTGTTTGATGATCTGAGACATTTAAGTGTGACAAACATGCAAAAAAAAAAGAAATCAGGAAGGAGGCAAAGCTCTCTGCTACAGCTGCTGTTGAGACCTGTAAGCATTAAATACATCGAACATCTTTGCATCCACTTCTTTAAAAAAAAACTCTGAAATAAGTCATAAAGTTTCCAGCCTCTCTGTGCCGGCTGATACAACAACACCGCTCAGCAACTGTGGCAGGGCGGGTAAAAGATGGAAATATGCATTTATTGTCCCAACACACAACAAGATGACATTTTGGAATTGGAATAACACTTGAGATGCTGGTTTCTACGTCTTCACTGCACACATTCCTCTGTTGCTGCCTCCAGCTACAGCGGTGATGTCACTAATGTAGGCCATGAAAGGATCTATACAGGGGGAAAAAATGCATTTTATGAATGTTAAAGCATGTAAACATGCCAAATTACAATCAGGAACTTGAAAATGAACTTGATAAGGACTTTTTCATTTGTTTCATGGATGCTTCCACATGTTTACTGTTCTCTCAGCCTCAATTTAAACTCCACTCTGAGAAAAATTTACTGTTTTCAGCAGCTAAATTGTTTCCTATTTGGTGCCTAAATTCAATACTAAAAAGCCACATCAGGAACCAAGGATTTAGTTATTTGCCAAAACTATTCCCTCCTGATTTACACGCAGACATTTCTGAAGGGAAACGGTGAACCTGTACAGTTTAATTAGCCATTGAAGCATGATTTTTTTGTTTTTTTGTTGCCGTTTTGTTTTACATGTCTGAAATAAATGCTGAAATCAAATCAACATGAAATGAATATTTGCATAGAAAGGTAAAAGCTTTCATTTCACCGCATTTGCAGCATCTAAATGATGACATAAACCTGTTGTTTGGCACAAAATGAGGAACGCCACATTCTCAGTCCTTGGAGGAAACATTAGATGCATATTTGTGTGCTGCTTCGGGGCCTAATGGAGCTTGATGACAGTAATGCTTCATCTCAAGGTGGGCCTGCATTTTTCAGTCAGTACAAACAAGCTGACTGTATGACCTTCCCTTTTAATGACTACACAACTTTAACAGGAGCCGTTATTAACGGCACCGAGGTGGATATACATCAGTAGAACTGCTTCCAGTCTACCTGGCACTGCTAACACTCATAAATTGGCCACAGAAGGTCTTCAGGAGGAGGAGGAGGAGGAGGATTTTTGTCTTTTCAGTCAGAAGGGGGTGTTTATAATGAAACTATTTCTTTCCAACGAGACGACCCCCACCGATCAATGCCCTGTTTTTCCTCATGAAGCGAGCCGCCGTCCTCAGCCTGGACTCACCTTGTCTCTGGGACTCGGCGGTTGTTCTCATCAGAGTAACGGTTTGAATGTGAGGTCAGTGAGGAGATCAGTTCACGTGGACTTTCCTTCCTCTGACACGAGACACCGACATCTCTGCACACTGCTGTCCTCCAGGAGGAATTTAACAATGAAGGCAAACGTGACGTTTTCAGTTTTCAAGAGTAAACCGAAATACAGCAGACGGCAGATTTTTACTTTTGTTTTATATGATTCATACAGAATGGATAAACACTAGAAACAAACAGGGTGCTGTAAGCAGGTAAATAAACACAGAATGCATTGATTTGTCCCATTCTGTCTCATTTTGTCCCATTCTGTCCCATTCTGTCCCGTTCTGGTCTGATGCAGGATTCTAGCTGCTCAGCAGTCCTGGACCTGGTTGCTGGATTTCTGCGGTCATGATGATCCAAATGTTTTCTATTGGTGAAAGTTCTGGACTGCAGGCAGACCAGTTCAGCAGCCGGACTCTGGACTGCAGGCAGACCAGTTCAGCAGCCGGACTCTGGACTGCAGGCAGACCAGTTCAGCAGCCGGACTCTGGACTGCAGGCAGACCAGTTCAGCAGCCGGACTCTGGACTGCAGGCAGACCAGTTCAGCAGCCGGACTCTGGACTGCAGGCAGACCAGTTCAGCAGCCGGACTCTAGACTGCAGGCAGACCAGTTCAGCAGCCGGACTCTGGACTGCAGGCAGACCAGTTCAGCAGCGGGACTCTGGACTGCAGGCAGACCAGTTCAGCAGCGGGACTCTGGACTGCAGGCAGACCAGTTCAGCAGCCGGACTCTAGACTGCAGGCAGACCAGTTCAGCAGCGGGACTCTGGACTGCAGGCAGACCAGTTCAGCAGCCGGACTCTAGACTGCAGGCAGACCAGTTCAGCAGCCGGACTCTGGACTGCAGGCAGACCAGTTCAGCAGCCGGACTCTGGACTGCTGGCAGACCAGTTCAGCAGCTGGACTCTGGACTGCAGGCAGACTAGTTCAGCAGCTGGACTCTGGACTGCAGGCAGACCAGTTCAGCAGCCGGACTCTGGACTGCAGGTAGACCAGTTCAGCAGCTGGACTCTGGACTGCAGGCAGACCAGTTCAGCAGCTGGGGGCAGTCTTTGATCTGGAGTTGTTGTAGTTGGTCAGGTCTAGGGTCAAGTCCAGGTTCAGGTCTGCAGACTACCTGGATATACGGAATGAGCAGGTTCTTCCATCTTCGCTGTTTGCACGGCCGTATTCCAAGAGGACAACGGCAGGACTGACGAGGCTCAGATTGGGAAGAAGTGGTTTCACACGTGGAGTCCAGACCTGAACCCCCCCCCCAAACCAACGCACAAAGCCATCTCCAGCACATCCGAAAGACTCTCCATCATCAACACAAGAGCTTGGAGAGAAATGGATGGAGGCGATGCCACGGAGATGGCGATGCTAAAGCTAACGGAGGTCCAACAAACAGACTGTATGAGCTTTTTACAGCCGTACACGCACTGGTTTGATATGGTTTACATGTGTGTACATGTCATGTGGGAGAGTTTTGCTTTGCTTGTCGTGGTGAGGAAACTGAACCAGGATGAGAGTGCTGCTGAGACAAGAGCAAATGTTTGCTCAGACAGGACACAGAAGTCTTTGCAGCCTGAGCCTGGACCAGCTGTCAAAGCCCGAAACATGAAAAAAAAAACAAGATGGCTGTTTTTCAGCAGTAAAATGTTTCACTGCGTGTACAGTGAAGCTGCGCAATCAGAGCGAGCAGCTTTAACGCTCTGAGATGCTCTGTGAATCCCAAAAGGCTCTCAGAGGTTTTACAGGGCTGTTTATCAAGTATAACAGGTTTTCCCAACTTTTCCTGCAGAGGCGGCTGCTGTATTTCAGCGCTCAGACCCGCTGGAGAGCTTTTCTCTTCCTCATGCATCTTTTGCTTGTGTTGCACGACCACACGAGACAGATCCATGCAAATGCAGTTGGTGTTTTGTCTGCAGATATGTGCTCTTCTGAAACGGCAAACTCACGTCACGGCTCCGGTTAGATATTCTGTTCGTGGATCTTTAAGATGAGCATCTTCCAAAAACCCACACCAGACTCATTTCCCAGTCATGCGACCGGCCGTCAAACAAACAAGCCAAGCCGGACCTGCAGAGCACAGAGGGGGCTTGCATGCTTAACAGGGCTATTACTGAGGGGTTGCATCAGGAAGTCGCCCTTTGATGCTCCAAATGTTAGATTATTCAACCAGAGACGCAGATGCTGCTGGATTGTGGGGAAAGTAAATCGTCTCTGCGTTCAGAGATGGCCGAGGAACGTAAGCTGCAGTTTTTTTATTTGAGGTGAAAAGAAAAATAAATGACAGATTGAGTCCATGCAGTGTTTCTCTGCAGGAAATCCCTTTGCTCTGTAAAATCTAACAAACTGGTTTTACGCTGAAGAAAAAGCTGCAGTTTAAAGGGACATTCTGTAAGTTGTCCTGTTATTTATGCACAAAAATGGATTATTTGGTTCAAAAGTGTTTTTCCATTAATCAGTGATCACTCCCATCAACAAACTGAAGTGCTCCTGTCAGCTCTGAATCTGCCGTTCGTATCATATCTACATGGAACGGGTCGGCTCGGGGGGGGCTGCCATGTTTTTACGTTCAGTAGAAGCGTGACAGCAGGAAACCACAGAAACTCACCGGAGTTTTCAGCTCAGTTCGAGGTGATGTTTCTGAAACGAGGAGCCAGCATCACACTGATGCTGCGTTCACGTGCAGTCGGGCAGACGGCCGTCAGTAACAAACCAGATGTCATTTTAATCACAGAAGCCGAGAGAAAGACAGTAAAACATGGGTCAGGGAAAACAATACATCACCATGACAACAAATCAGATGTGGACTGAAGTCACTGTAACTGACAAACCGAGGGAGGAGCACGAGGAAGCTGCTGCCACATACAAATGTTACATAATGTCCCTTTAACAAAGTAAGCTTAAGAAATGTGAGTAAACCAGAATCATGTGAGTTTAAAGAACTAAAACTGAGCCCATAAATCACTTGTAGGTGCAAGTACGTATGCAAGATGTGGTTTCAATCCAATACCAGGTGAATAAAGGGCCAATGCTGATACTTTAACTCATTCACTGCCATTGACGTCTACAGCCGCATACAGGGGGGGGGGGGGGGGAGGTTTGAACACATAAACATTTTTCTCTGAAAATATATTTCTAGTCGAGCTTTTGACATGAACACAATCTGGCAACATCTGGTGAAAATTTCAATCCTTGTTTCCCCCGCTGTTTACGGCTATGGAAGTCCATGGCAGTGAATGAGAAATACAGTTGTGTGAAAAAAAGGGTTTTCCTGATTTCTTTTTTTTTTTTTTTTTTTTTTTTGTTTTTTTGTATCAAGCAAATGTAAGCACTAGACGAAGGCACCAGGCTGCTCTTCCCAAAAATGGTGAAAAAAACGGCAGAAAACAGGACTTTTCTGAACAGCTGGAGGCAGAAAATCTTTTTACGTGTGTCAGAAACAGACCGGTTTGCTGCTTGGTTGCACATTCACTGAAGAATATCATTGTAGTTCATTAATTTATGAACGGTTTTTGTTGTTGTTGCTGTTTTGAAATTTATTATTAGCCTGTGGAAAAAGGTAATTATCAAAATCTAAATCAAAAGGATGCAAAAGAAATCTTATTTGATCGAAATTTAAAAGATAAATGCCTTTTATGTGTTTTTTTTATTTGCTGTTTGATTCGGCATGTTTTAACTTGTATATTGTGATTTACTCGTTCCATATTCAGTGTTTAAAGACACACAACAGAACTTTTAGCAGTTTTCTCAGTGCTCCACTATCGACGGCTGAACTGGCATCCATGTTCATCGTACCTGCACTGATTCACTCCAGCCAGTAACAGTCTTATCTTGACTCTTGTTCTGTCCCTTCCTCTCTTTCTTTTCCTCTCTTCCTCCGGTAATGTTTCCTTGCGTTTCTTTACCGAATCCGGCATGATGCACGTTCAAAACACCCGCTGTGTTCATATCTGGTTCATGTCTGTTTGCTAGTAAGTGACGTGGTGCTCAACCTATGCAAAACTTACATAGAGCAGTTTCTGAGCCTCAGGACGCCTCTGGGCAGTGACGGCTCGTATATGCGCATAATGAATGTTGGTGTGACATCAAAACGAGTCAGAAATGCAGATTTTTAAGGTCTAAAAGTTACTTTGTGTGTCTTTAAGAAAAACTTGTTTGTCTCCACGTGAAAAGGTTCGTTGTTATATCCGGAGGAAGATGTTTTATCAATGCTGGCCTGTGATTTGCAGAGTTTTACATTTTGTTTAAGTTTGACAGCTCTGCTTTAAGCTCACAATATGGCGTCTCCACCACTGGAAACGCTTTCAGGAATCGCTCAGCGAGAGCGTAGAACCCCCCAAAGAAGCTCTGCTTTGCACAACCAGGGGTAAAATCAAATCTCTGACAGGTGGAAACTTGAGAGTTTTCATGCAGGAAAAATGGATTTTAAGGAGTCAGTTCCATCTGCATTAATGATGCATCATCTGTTCTAACTTCATGTTATTATTTCATTATTAGGTTGCTATTAATAAATCTATGCGATAGGGAAATAAAAAGGGGAGTAGGATTATGAATTTAGTTTATATTGTGAGTTTTACTGTTGTGGGATGTTGTTTGTTTGATTGTATTTGTACTGTTGTAATTTAATGGTATTTGTTTGTTTACCTGCCCTGGGACCGCAGATGGAAATCAGCCGGTGGCTCTACGATGCATCTTTTATGAAGGAATAACAAATAAAAGCATATTTTCTTGTCTGTATGGCTGCGCACTGGCTTCCTCACACGAGAAGGTAGCGAGGTGAAGATCATCAGATGATTTTTTACATTTTATCACTTTTAAATGACTCAGTTTGAGTCATTAAATTGTAACAGAAGGGAACAATAAAAAAGAGAAACAAGAGAAACTTAGAGGCATTTTTTATGATTTATGATTGGAAAATGACCATGTTAGAGTTTATTTCACATTTTTACTTCTTTTGCTGTTTTTTAAGGTAATTTTACATATTAGTTTATCAGAAACAACGGTATTTTCCAGATTATAAATCACACTTTTTTTTTCATAGTTTGGCGGCTTGTGCGACTTATAGTCCAGTGTTTCTTATATATCAAAATATATACAATTTAATATATTTTTAGGAAAGGGGAAAAAAACGTAAGTCCTCAAAAACCATGTTTTATATTATTATTATTATTATTTATATTATTATATTTTATAGAATAGATCAAATACATCAAATGATAAATAGAATAAGATTACATAATTAAAAACAAGTCTGTAGTAAAATGTAGCATGTAAAAAATATGGGGCACTGTTTTAAAAATTCATGCATCAGCGGGTCAGAGAAAGGACATGAGCCTGAGGAAGAGCGAGGAAGAAGATGAATATGAAGGAAGAGGAGTGCGGGAGAAGGAGGAAGAGGAGATAAAGGAGTATGGAAAGAGGAAGCAGAAGGTAGAGGCAGGAGAACGGAGTAAGGAAAAGAGACGGTGGGAGAAAAGAAGAAAAACAAGATGTGAGTGGAAGTAGAGGGAAATCAGGAAAAGGCAGAGCAAGAAGACAAACTGAAAGATAAAGAGAATTTAGAAGAAGACTTAGAGAGAAAAGTAGGAAGAACTGAGGAAGATGGACAAGAGAAGAAGAGCAACATCCCTGCAGAGGAACTTTTCCACTTTTCTCTTGGTTGAGTTTATTTGAACGTAACTGCACGATATATGGACAAAAGTGAAAAACAAAAAGGAAGAAATGAACTAAATGAGGAGGAAGGAGGAACTCATGAGCCTCCTCAGCAAAGTTTCACTCATCTGAACATCAAAACTTTTATGACATCATTTCATCATGAAGCTATAATAACATGAGAATATTCAGCATCTTCATCATCGTCACCTTAAAGACACATCAGTGGAGTTAAACATCAACGTCTTCTTAGACTCACGTTCCACGTGTTTGATTTACATCATTTCTTGAGGAATTCTGAAAATGGCTGAATGTTCTGCAGCGTACGTTCTGCAGCGTAAGTTCTGCAGCATACGTTCTGCAGCGTACGTTCTGCAGCATATGTTCTGCAGCATATGTTCTACAGCCTGTGTTCTGCAGCATATGTTCTGCAGCATATGTTCTACAGCCTGTGTTCTGCAGCGTAAGTTCTGCAGCGTAAGTTCTGCAGCATATGTTCTGCAGCGTAAGTTCTGCAGCGTAAGTTCTGCAGCATATGTTCTGCAGCGTATGTTCTGCAGCGTATGTTCTGCAGCATATGTTCTGCAGCATATGTTCTACAGCCTGTGTTCTGCAGCGTATATTCTACAGCGTATATTCTGCAGCATATGTTCTACAGCCTGTGTTCTGCAGCGTACGTTCTGCAGCGTACGTTCTGCAGCGTACGTTCTGCAGCGTACGTTCTGCAGCGTACGTTCTGCAGCGTAAGTTCTGCAGCGTATGTTCTGCAGCATATGTTCTGCAGCGTATGTTCTGCAGCGTACGTTCTGCAGCATATGTTCTGCAGCGTATATTCTACAGCGTATATTCTACAGCGTATATTCTACAGCGTATATTCTGCAGCATATGTTCTGCAGCATATGTTCTACAGCCTGTGTTCTGCAGCGTATATTCTACAGCGTATATTCTGCAGCATAAGTTCTGCAGCATATATTCTACAGCGTGTGTTCTGCAGCGTACGTTCTGCAGTGTAAGTTCTGCAGCATATGTTCTGCAGCATATGTTCTACAGCCTGTGTTCTGCAGCATATGTTCTGCAGCATATGTTCTGCAGCATATGTTCTGCAGCGTATATTTTACAGCGTATGTTCTGCAGCGTACGTTCTGCAGCGTAAGTTCTGCAGCGTATGTTCTGCAGCATATGTTCTACAGCCTGTGTTCTGCAGCGTATATTCTACAGCGTATATTCTGCAGCATATGTTCTGCAGCGTAAGTTCTGCAGCGTAAGTTCTGCAGCGTAAGTTCTGCAGCGTATGTTCTGCAGCGTAAGTTCTGCAGCGTAAGTTCTGCAGCGTAAGTTCTGCAGCGTAAGTTCTGCAGCGTATGTTCTGCAGCATATGTTCTGCAGCGTATGTTCTGCAGCGTACGTTCTGCAGTATATGTTCTGCAGCGTATATTCTACAGCGTATATTCTACAGCGTTATTCTACAGCGTATATTCTGCAGCATATGTTCTGCAGCATATGTTCTACAGCCTGTGTTCTGCAGCACATGTTCTGCAGCATATGTTCTACAGCCTATGTTCTGCAGCGTATATTCTACAGCGTATATTCTACAGCGTATATTCTGCAGCATATGTTCTGCAGCATATGTTCTACAGCCTGTGTTCTGCAGCGTATGTTCTACAGCGTATATTCTGCAGCATAAGTTCTGCAGCATATATTCTACAGCGTGTGTTCTGCAGCGTACGTTCTGCAGTGTAAGTTCTGCAGCATATGTTCTGCAGCGTATGTTCTGCAGCGTATGTTCTGCAGCGTATGTTCTGCAGCGTATTTTCTGCAGCGTATGTTCTGCAGCATATGTTCTGCAGCGTATATTCTACAGCATATATTCTGCAGCATAAGTTCTGCAGCGTACATTCTACAGCGTGTGTTCTGCAGCGTACGTTCTGCAGCATATCTTCTGCAGCGTAAGTTCTGCAGCATATGTTCTGCAGCGTATGTTCTGCAGCGTATGTTCTGCAGCGTATGTTCTGCAGCGTATGTTCTGCAGCGTACGTTCTGCAGCGGATGTTCTGCAGCGTATATTCTGCAGCGTATATTCTGCAGCGTATTTTCTGCAGCGTACGTTCTGCAGCGTAAGTTCTGCAGCATATGTTCTGCAGCGTATGTTCTGCAGCGTATTTTCTGCAGCGTACGTTCTGCAGCGTATGTTCTGCAGCGTACGTTCTGCAGTGTAAGTTCTGCAGCATATGTTCTGCAGCGTATGTTCTGCAGCGTATGTTCTGCAGCGTACGTTCTGCAGTGTAAGTTTTGCAGCATATGTTCTGCAGCGTATATTCTGCAACGTATTTTCTGCAGCGTACGTTCTGCAGCGTAAGTTCTGCAGCATATGTTCTGCAGCGTATGTTCTGCAGCGTATGTTCTGCAGCGTATGTTCTGCAGCGTACGTTCTGCAGCGTACGTTCTGCAGCGTATGTTCTGCAGCGTATGTTCTGCAGCGTACGTTCTGCAGCGTAAGTTCTGCAGCATATGTTCTGCAGCGTATGTTCTGCAGCGTGTGTTCTACAGCGTGTGTTCTGCAGCGTATGTTCTGCAGCGTATGTTCTGCAGCGTGTGCTCTGTAGTTCTGCTCTTCCTCATCTGTGGCATCTCCAGGGAATCCCCTGAGCAACGTGCTTCCAGCAGGGTTCAGGTCTGTTCCCGGCCGCGGATCCTCCAGAGGCTAAGTGTGAAATGTCAGGCAGACATCAGGAGCTTCACCTCCTTCTGAACGTTATACTCCCTCAGAGCTCCGGCTGCAAACAGAGCGAGCAACAGCTGGCGGGCAGATATTACGGTATGATCTGGTTCCACCACTGGAGACCGGAGAAACTGCCGGGTGGAGACGTCACGCAGCATCACATCAGAGCTGCTGGAGGTGATGCAGACAGTTTGGGTTCATCTCAGGAGGAAAAGTCAGAGAAAAGCTTCATTCCAGATGAACTGTCTGTATAACTGCCCCCTGTTATCACACACACTGCAGTCCCGACACACACACACGAACACGAGACGAGGAATGAGCTTCTACTGACATCTTCTGGAACCCTGTCATCACTGCGCTGATCAGTCTGACAGGTGTCGGCCACCTCACAAAGGTTTCAGGCAGGAGGAAGCAGAAAATAAGGTGAATCATCCAGGCAGGTTCCAGCCCTACGTTCCCCGAGGACCCCCTTCATGCAGCTACCAAAAAGCAGTGGACCCCCTCCTCCCCCCTGTGCTGAAACTGTGCTGCTTTCATGGTTTCATTTGCAAGTTTCACGCATCCTTTCCTTCGATAAAACCATGATGTAACCTAACAAGCTGATACACCCCAGCTCATCTCTGTGTGGACACGACCTTTATTTTGTCACACTGGTTCTAAACAGTCAAAATTTTGGGGACCCCAGGCTGGGAAGCACAGGTCTGGAGTGTCATGAGGACGTGATGGGTAGATGAGGTGCCATCTCAGAATGTCAACCCCCCCCCAGATGGTACCTGATGGGCTGGACGATTATGAAAACAATTATAATCACAATTATTTTGATTGATATAGCAATTACGATCAATACACATGATTATTCATTGATTTCCAAAAAAGTTTTTATTGAACCAACAAAACTCAACCTCAAATATAATTAAACAAAACAAAAAAACAAAAACGGAAATAAAATAGAAACAAGGAATAAAATAATAATAATATATTAAAAATAATGATTGCAATAAAAATGAATATCCAGTCTACATGCATTCCTGTTCTATACTCTCTGCAGTTTGCGTCCTATAACTCCATCAGTCTGTTCTACAGATGCACGATATTGGAATTTTGATATTTTAAAACTCATGTGGCCGATAACCGACATCGATACCGATATTAAAGCTGAAAAAAGCTAGGGGTGGCCCCGCCTAGGGGGGGGACGGCTTGGCGTGGGGGGGGCCGGGGGAGTGCCTCCTCTGGTGGGGTCTCGACCTGGTGCGAGTCTGCGCCGGGGGCCGGGCGCCCTGTGTGTGCGTGGGGGTGTGTGGGTGGGGGGTGTGTGTGGTGGGGCTGGGGGATGTTGTTGTGTGTGTGTGGGATGGGGCATTGGGATGTTGGTGGCGGGAGCGGTATATGGGGGGTGTGGATTTCCCCGTGCTGGTCCTGGTGTGGGGCTCTGGGGGTCGCGGACGGAGCTGCGCTTTCCGCCGGGGTGCTTGGTTTTCGGCGGACCCGTAGTCGTGTCATGTCGTATCGATGTTGGGGAGTCTGGCGTGGCTGTCGGGGTGTGGGGTTTTGTCCATATCGTTCAGCTCTAGTGTGTGGAGGTGGGGGGTTGCGGGGTGGCCGGGTCTTTTCCGCGCCGGGGTGCCTGTCCTGCCCGGCCGCTGTGTCGGTTGGGGCTGGCCTGCGCCGGTGGTCTCGTGCGGGTTGGTCTCGCGTGGTCCGGGGGCTGGGGGCGGTGGACTTGTGGCGTGGGTGGGGCTGGTTGCCCCGTGGTCCCCGTCCTTGGTATGTGTGGGTGGGTGTGTGACTGGAGGGGGGCGGAATGCGGTTGTGTGTGTGTGTGGCTGCCTGTGGGGGTGTGTGGAGATGGGTGGGTGGGTGGGGGTGCATGGATGATGGGTGTTTGGGTGTGGGGGTGATGGTGCATTGGTGGGGTTTGTGTGTGTGGGTTGGGGGGCTTGGGTGGGGAGCGGGGATGGATCTGTTGGGGGATCGGATGCGGGGCGCTGGGTGGGTGGGGGGGGTGTGTGGGTGGGTGGGTGGGTGGTGGCTCTGGCGGGGTTGGGGGATTGTGGGTCGCGGCCTGGGTGGGGGTGCAGGCTTGGGTTTGGAGGGGGGGCATGGACACTGGGGGGCGGATGTGCGGGGACTAACTGGCTATAAGGAGGGGTGGGAGGAGGATGGGATGGGGGAGTGTTGACGGGGGTAAAGTCGTTGGTTGTTTGAAGTAGGGTTTAGGGGTGATAAATAGAGTGGGGGAGGAAAGGGGAGGGGAAAAAAAATAGCAGCTCTGCGTGCCTCTTGGGGGGTTTGGGGGCCTGGGGATGTTGGGCCGGTGACTCTGGCCCCTCCGCCGCCCTTTCGGCTCCCGTCCCTTTTCCCCCTCCCTGGCCTGGGGTGGTCGGGCCCAGGGGCGGGTGGCCCTTGTGGTGCGCGGCGCGGGCCGTGGGGCGGCCTGCCTGCCCCTTCTGCCCTGGGGGGATCCCGGGAGGAGGGGTACCTTGCCGGTGGCTCTTCTTAGGGGGGATCATACCCCCTGGTCTCCTTTCCCAAGGCCTCCCCCCCCTGCTCTACCTCACACACGTAGGGTGGGGAGGGTGCGGTAGCGGGCGTGGTGAGGGAGGGCACCAAAGTGCCTTTAAAAAAAAAAAAAAAAAGCTGAAAAAATAAGCTGTCATTGCAAATAGCAGTTTTGTTATCCGTTTCCTACACTGTTTGTGAAAAAATATCAATACACTGAAATATCGCGATATTTATAACTGTAAATATGATATCAGATATGAAAATATTGTGACATTTTTGTGAATTCTCACGAGAAATATAAAAGAAAGAGAAAAGTTGAAGAAATCAATAGAAAAAATCGACCCGATGTCAATATGATATCAGCATATGAAGATATTGCGATATTTCAGTGTATCAATATTTTTTCCCACCCCTAGTTTTAGAAGTTTTATATTCTGTAAAAAAGAAGTTTCTGAAGAAGTTTTTTCTTTTTTTAGACTTTAGAAACAGCGGGCTGATCGGTTAAATATCGGTTAGATATTGGTGGGGCGGCCAATGTCCGATACTTAGTTTTAAGGCCGATATAGGCCGATTATATTGTGCATCCCTAGTCTGTCCACTTCAGGATTCTTCTGGCTTCTGTGATGAATGAAAACTAGCATGTCGCATTCACATACAGGCGGCGATGAACGCGACAATCATTTTTCCTCGATTACAGTGTTTTTATGATCGTGAAAAAGCTAAATTGAAATCACCATCAAAATTCGATTAATTGTCCAGCCCTAATATCGGTCTCAGTATCAGCCATGAGAAGCAGAAAATTATCGGTAATCGTATCAGTTAAAATTTTTCATATTGTTGATCATTATTATAAAAGTCCTATAAAACACCTTTAAAGTGCTGATGACACGACCTTAACTTCAAGTAACCTTGTCATACAGCAACACACTGAGACAAAATAAGCAGTTCTGTGCAGTTAGAAGGGAATCAGACGTGTATTTACGTAAATATCCCATGTTAAGGAGGCACGGCGAAGCGCTAAAGCTCTTCACTAGCGAACCTAGCCTCCGTGATGTCAGTGAGATACGGAGCTGCGGTCCGCTCATTGATTTTCATGTAAAATCAAATACATGGAAAACACGAAGATGCTCGAGAACAGCTGGACTGGAACTGGTTTGTGTGGTGGATCTTTAGCCAGTTCAGCTGAAAGCGCTGATGCCGACACACCGAGCGGACTCAGAACTGTAAGGAGCGACCCAGAACAGCACAAGCAGACCCAGAACTGCTAAGGAGCTGCACCGGTTTGACAGAGCCAGGCGTGACAGAGGAGAGACACTCGTTCCCTGCATGGAAAAAGAATATTCCAGAGGACATGACTGCAGTTTCATGTGTTAGAAGCTCCAGTAAACAGAAGCTGTAAACAGGAGAGACGAGCAGAGAGTTTCCGCTGGTAACCGATAAGTCCAACCTGCTTCTTTATCAAAATAAAATTCTGGATCTGTAGGAAACCTAACTAGCGTTGTACTTACATGTACAAAAGGCCCTGTGTTGCGTCACTCTGCTATGTAGTGTCCCACCAGAGGGCGCGCTAACCCAGCATACTGATCAGATACTGGAGATTGCCGAAAGGACGCCACGTTGTGCTACTTTTAGCCTGCTGACAGACTGTTATGCTCCCAGTGGTGAGCGTTCATGATTGAAGTAAGTTCTGCGACTTTGGTGGCCAGAATGAGTGTTACATGAATCCTTAATCGGCCGCTACTGTAAGTCAGGTTGTTTGTCTGTAGGCCGCACTGCTAAAGCTAAGCTAAGCTAAAACTCCGGTTTGTGTTATTGTGCTAACATTTAAACATATTGGGTGTTTGTTGGTAGCTGTAAAGTGCCTTTATTTGTCCCATATGCATGTTAGAGACACGAACAGTCTGTTTATTTCAGTGTGAGCAGTCCTTTAAACTTTATTTCATGTCATTCAGCATGTAACATAGACACTTTGATTATATTACAGAAACCACACCTACTGTACCTCAGTTTACTATTTAACTCCCACTGAAGAAGACCGATGATAAAACTATCTTCACCATTTCATTGAGTCTCCCCACCACATAATCCTGGACATCCTCAGGCCTTAAAGCAGCGTCCTGGCCGACACTCCAGGGTAGTAACAGCTACAAAGATGTTCTAGCCCTTACAGTCCAACAAATCCCAGCAAATCAGAGCTATCTATCACACATTACAAGCTTTTAACCATTAACTGGCAATACAACAGAAGGCTTTGTCTGTAAAACTGGAAAATGAACTTAAAAACTGCTATGAAGCCATTGAATTCAATGTTAAATAAGCTGAGAACGTTCTCTGGCAGACGTCACATCTGGTTTCGGCTCATAGCGCCACAGTCTGGTCAGATGTGCTGAAATGCAGCCATGTTTTCTAAAAACTCACCTATACAGCTGCGCTTGTTTCTGTTACATAAGGAGCTTTCAGACTGTAGGAACCTTTTGGAGTTCCTAGAACCTTTTCGGGAACCGGGCCATTTTTTTGCGCATTCGGACACATAGGAACTAGGGACCTCGGACCTCAGTTCCTAGAACCTTTTTAGCTCCTTCTCCGAGGCAGGGTATTTTTGTGGTTCTATAGGAACTGAAATACGTAGATGTTTGGTGATTAGTCCGCTTCTTCCAGCCCCGCCATATTTAAAAAGTCTTACAGCTGTTCACCTGCTTACCGAGATCGTAGTAACGACAAGAACAATTACAATAGGAATGTACCCATTCATGATTAAATCGACCACCATGGTGCACGTCCCGAATTGATAACTATTTTGAAACGTCCAAACGCAACTATTTTATTATCAATTTAATAACCAAACACAACTGCAAAGTATAGCAGGAGAATCTGCGGCTGCCGCCCGGACACTTTATCGGACGGACCGGCCACCAAAATTGTGGATCAGATGCTCCAGATATGAGAAGAGTTTAAGGATAGACTCATAATTAAAGCAGATGTTCTGCAGCTGTTAAGCTTCAAAATCTCACCTTTACTTCAGGTTTAGATTTATTATCAAGCATGGAATAAATCTGCAGACTAGTTCATCATTTCCTGGACTAACTTAGATCTTTAGTCACGTTTCCCCCTGCAGGATGACATCATCTGAGTTTCTGCTCTGGATCCTGATCATTTCTCTTTTTTTGGTTTACCTCCTGCTGTCTGTAATCCAAACTGCACCGGGGGAGACGGTTGACGCTCCGCCAGATCTCGGCTCATGTTGAGCTACTTCTGAGTGAATTACACACATTTTCCAGCGTTTACAGACGGGCTTCTGTCTGCTCTGAAAACTATAACCAAATTAGCAAAAGTCAACAGTCAGCGGGCCTCCTCTTATCCTATTATGGGCCCTCTCCGCTGGACATCTGGAATTTGACTATCTGCACAGGCTTCACTTCATGTTATGTAATGCTCCTTGAAACAAACTGGAGCTCATCTTCCACTTTTTAACACACTCACGTCGTTTCATTTTGACCAGAAAGTTTCTCCTCTGAAAGCTTTTACATGAAAAAAACAAAGAAAGCAAAATGTTTTCCTGCCTGCAGCTTTCTGCTGAGAAATTTTACTTTGCTTTATTCCACAAGAGACAAATAAAGGGAAAAAAGCTGATGGCAAACTGAATAATTTAAGATTTTGAACTTACACGTTTAATCAATATTATATATTGATTTAATGAATTAATTCAAGTGCCTCATGTTTTTGATCTGTTCCTGTTTTATCCACTTTGTTTCTACAGAACATTAAAGGTGACAGCTTTAGCTTTTTCATTAAAATAATGTTTTTTAAAAATAATAATACATCCACAGAATGTCCAGAGGGGTGCCGAATAAAAGTATTAATTTTACCAGAAAAATGTTTTATAGCATAAATAAATGTTTTTATCGGTTTTGACGGGTGCAGCATATCTATATTTATTCAAGTTGCTAACTTGATTTCTTTGTGTAGCATCTTCCTTTCCTTACATGTCTCAAACTCAAGCGGACAAAAGACGAAGCAGGACGAGAGTGAAGGTAGCAAAGGGGCTGAAAAGCCCCTCCGAGGTTGCTGCGTTCCTCCTGGACAAGTACGTTAAACATTTCCTAATGCTTATCAATGGTTTGCCAGTTCTGTAATGTTGCTAATGCTAATTAATTAAGTGTTAGTGCGCCACCTACTGGCGGGGAGGAATTAAACTTGTATCACCCAAAAACTAAAAAATATGGACGTAGTATCTGGTCTAGTCTGAACAGGGGAAAGTGAAGCCAGGTGGGCGCTTCCTACCGTCGCCATCTTATCATTTCACGTGTGTTCACTCTCAGAAAATGCTAAAATGGGCAAAGCGCGGCCTCGGAGCAACGTACTCTGGGCTAAACGCTAATCGAGCTAACTCAAAACTAACAGGAGCTAATGTGGCAGTTGACAGTCCTGTCACTATGCCTCCGAGTGTTCATGTTCCCTGGCTACTTGGCCAAGGGGATGTCCCTTTGGCTGACTGGTTAGCGCGCATGACTCTCACCCGGGAGTCTGTGGTTCAATTCCCGCCCGGGCCCTCCTTCGTCCTGCTACACTAACAAAGATTAGCTTCCTAAGCGGCGAAGTAAAGGTAAGACACGCCTAGATGTGCTATTAGCTGCTAAAAACTGCCGTTGTGCTACTCTGCTGCAGACTGAGACGTTACCGAGAGCAAACATGAGCTAAGTAGGAGCCACCGGTCAATCAAAAGGACACGCCCTTAATTATGTGCAATTTCAAGATTAAAGGAACATTGTGTAAGTTTTCCTGTTATCTATTCACAGAAATTGTTTATTTGCACCGTGTTCGTAATACATAAATGTTGATATTAATTTAAAAACATAATTTTTGCTGGGGTGGCCAGCCTTTTGATCAGGGTGGCCCTTGCGGGGGCCACTGCTATCACCCTGACAATAACAAAACTGTTCAAAAGTGCTGCACAAAAATAAGAAAGTACCCTAAATAAAAAAGAGTTCAGTTGTTTGAATAAATAGTTCATTAAAAGTGACAAAATCAGCAAATTAGTCACTCTGTAGTCAGACGTTTGCAGGGCTGCTTGTTCTTTAGTTTATTCGTGACCTCCTGCGTGTGTTTGGACTTTCAGTTCCATGTTTCTGCTTTTTTAACAGGTCTAAATATGTTTTGTTTTGTTTTTGTTTGTTAGTCCCCATGCAGCTTTACTGGAGCTGTTTAACCATTTCTTTCTCCATCTGACAGTCTGCTTTCGTCCCCTCTCTGCAGACCTCCATCTTCGGCCTGACGGCGGCGGACACCAGCTCCTTCTGGATCCTCTGCTGCCGCTGCCTCCCCAGCAGGGCCAGGATCTCCTTCCTCTGGTCGGCCATGGCCTCGTACCGCCGTCTCTCCTCCTGCCGCTGCCGGAGAGCGGACGCCTCCGGCGGCCTGGGAGCGGAGGGCCGGGGACCGGGGGGAGCGGAGGCGGTGCCGCTGCCGCTGCCGCGCTGAGGCCGGGACACCTGCAGCCTCTGGCGGATATCTGCAGACACCAGCCGGGCCTCCAGCGGCGGGAGCAGGGACAGGGAGCTCCACAGCTGCCTGGCGTGGGACACGTCCTCCGGGGAGGAGCCGTCAAACACGGTGAAGAGCTGATCAAAGTCCTCCTCCTCCTCTGGAGCGTCGGTCTGCAGCGACATGTTGTTTGTTTGTTTGTTTGTTTTTAGAGCATAAACCAACCAGAGGAACTGCAGAAGTCCGCCAAGTTTGCTCAAGTTTACATCTGTTACCATGGAAACAAGCAGCAACGTCAGAAGCGTGATGACGTTAAACTTTCCTAAACAACGGATTCAACGGAATATAATGCGACTTTTCCTTTAAAAGTATTAAAAATAAAAAGGGAAAACAACATTTTAACATCATATCGGCATATTCAGCCTTAACTGGTCAACAGTGGTTCCCACACTGGGGGGTCGCAGGATGATTTCATGGGGTCATCATATAATTTTTAAGAATTAAAATACAGCCAACGTTTATCAAATAAGAAAATAAAATGACCACCCCCCCCAAAAAAAAAAAAAATAAATTTTAAAATTGAGGGCTATCAAAATTCACACATTACTGCAAAGAGATTAAGCTGTCAATTAAACTTATTGATTTTTAAATTACTGTAAAAAAAAAAAACAAAAAAACTAATGTTGCCTTTATGTGGTATGGGATAGATTATCCTTTCCACTTGTTAAGTGGAAATTACCAGTGCGCTGTGTTCAAGTGATTTATCGTCGTGGTGAAGTTCAACACTGGCTATTTTCAACTGACTAGCTAGCTAGCTGCTAGCTAGCATCTGCTTTGAGGAAGTAAACTAATAACCATAAATGGCGATGTTATTAAAGTTCTGTATGTCACAGAATTATGCAGACTACAAACTAACCAGATAACAGCAGCAGAAAACTTTAAACATAATGTAATGCTTCCCATTAAGGATATTTTCGTTGCTCTCCGCCATATTGAAAGGTCAAAGTTTATCTTATCTCAGCAACTTGGGCATCATAAAATTTTTTCCAGTGGAAATTACAACATGAGTGGGTGTTCAAGTGCAATTTTCACTTCAGACTTTGGTATTTACCATTAATACAATACTAATAATACATATCATACCCCTAATACATATTAAAAATCCTAATTCGGCATTGTCTTAGTGGAATAAGCTGATTATTGGTTGCAAATACGATCAGCAACTTTTCTCATGTGTTACTGTTAATTATGAAAACAATAGGCTACCATAAATGGGCACCTATCAGGGCTTAAAGATAGCGAACCAAGCCTACTTTTGTCATGTTCCAAAACAATCAAGTCAACAACAAAAAACTAAAGTTGCTTTTTCCCCTTGTGAAAACTAGGATTTAGTTTTTGTGGACAATTAGTGTTGAAAACTCATGAACTGAAGGCAGATATCCAATTTGAAAAAATGAAAGAATATCAAGCTCAGTTTTAAAATCCAAAGTTGCATAAAATGTTGAATAAACAGTTTATAAGCACTTCAGTTAGTTGTGTCCTGTTAAATCAGTTGAACAAATGGGCCAATCATTAGTGAGCATATCGCTGCAGTGTTGCACAAAATGAGCAAGGAAACTTGCGTTGCTAACAACAGCTAGCCTGGTCCGACAGTAAATCCTTCTGGCTTTAATTGGAGCGTTGTGGTTGTTTCTGCGTGATGGGAAACACGGACACTCAGCCATGAAGTACATAGAAGTATAAAATCTACACCCTGAAATAATGAATCAATGTTTGAGATGACAAATAGCAGCTGTTTCGTAGATCTGCACAAAGAAACGTCATTTAATTTCAAATATAATCAGCACCGTACCAAATTCCTCATGTTTACAACAGGTTTTTTATATGATGTGTAGTTCCAGGAAACTCTTGCATTATTACGTTGTTGTTGCTGGTTTATGCCACAGCTGAAAGTAACTTGCAGTTACGTTCTGCAACGTAAAAGCTTCACTTTGTACTAAATCATTAATGCACTGAATGTACTGTAATTAGATTTTTTTTTATTAATACGGGTGTGCTCTGAAAATATGGAAGAATATTAAGGCAAAATAAAAGAAAAAAACAGAATTCTGACTTTTTCTCTAAGATAATAATAATGAAAAAATCTGGAAATTTTTTCAGAAAAAGTCAGAATTATAGACTATATATATATATATATATATATATATTCATACCCTCCAATTGAAGAAGGGAAAAAATTCAGCTGTAAGTGAAATAAGTTTAAATTGACAAAGGTAATAATAAATAAAAATTCTCTGAAAATTATGACATTGGTTTTGAATTGTGGTTTGCAAGAAATATTAAAAACAAACACACAAAAATTGAAACAAGTAAACAAGCCTGGTGGGGCTCCTGAACTAAAATGTTATTGAGCAACACTTTGAGACAATCACTGCAATCAGGTGTTTTCTGTAACGTCCAATCAGACGTCTGCACCTGTTTACAGGTATGTTGGTCCATGTTCATGGGAAAGATGCTCTAATGTGTCTGGGACAGTTTTGTTTGTTTTTTAATTACTATTTCCAACTAAAATGCAAAAGAAAAGTTTATGATTATTTGAATTACTGTTTGAATTTATTTTTCTATAATTGGAGGGTTTGAATAATTTTGAGGATGACTGTATACACTTTCCTTTTTTTTCCCAGAATGCTATTTTCCTGTTCTTCTGTGGACCTGATACTCTTCTGTAGAAAAATGAGCTCCTCATGAAGCCAAACTAACTCCACCTCCTCTGATTGGCTGGATGTAAATGTGCTGCTAACTTTGGAAAAGAGGCGGGTTGTGCACGCTGCTCCACCCCCAGGTGTTGCAGCCGGTTTAAATAGTGTGGAGGACGAAGGGCAGCATCATCATCGTCACCTTTCTTCTGCTCACCTGACATGATATTCTCACGTCCCTGGAGTTCAGCCAGCATCCTGCACTGAGGCCTGAAGCACTGAGCGGTGAGTCTGAACTCTTATTTCCAGCTTAAATCACCTGTTTTAACTGGTTCCTGCTGCTTCCAACCAGAGAATCCAGCTGCTGGTTATGTCTGGTAAGTCTGGTTATGTTCTCTGGAGGACTACGCATGCTGGAAAAGCATTTTTCCTGGTTTAGAAGATGCATATTGTGCTATTAGTTGTGATTATTGAGGTGAGGTGATGCTTGATGAGAGCTTCCAGCTGAACCCTGATGATGCTGGATGCTGCATATTGATCCGTGCCCACGCACCTGCCCCGTGCACCTCCAGCCACAGATGGCTGTGTCCCGTGATATGTCACCATTTTGGTGTAAACGGTAAGCTTGGCTGGACACATGAGCTGCTGCACCTTATAAGGTGATATCCCAGCTAAGTCCTTAGCATCCCTCTTTGGGCTACCAAGCTACCAGGAGCACAGGGTTAGCCAAACATGGGCATCCCAGCATGGCAGCTCGCTTGTTTGATTACAGGGGTTATCTGTGCGCTGCTTTTCATGTTTTATTGCCTGCTGTTCAATGGGAGGTCAAAGCAGCCTTGTGACCCACACGAAGAGCCACAGACCGGGATAAGTGAGTAAGTAGCTCAATGCAAAGTGAGGTGAATGTGGCCAGGCTGTTATCAGCAGGAGCGAGAGGGACAGTTCACTTAAACTAGATGTAAATTACAGCATCTGGCTGCAGCTGAGTCACAGAATAAGGAAGCATGAGCTGATGTGTCTGTTTTATTGATGCTGATTTGACTTCATCACATCAGAGCGAAGGAGTCTGAGGAAACGGTGACTGTTGAAATACAGTTGTGTGAAAAAGTGTTTCCCCCCTTCCTGATTTCAATTTTTTTTTTTTGCATGTTTGTCACACTTGAATGTTTCAGATCATCAAATAAATTTAAATATTAGACAAAGATAACACAAATAAACACAAAATGCAGTTTTTAAATGAAGATTTTTATTAGTAGGGGGGGGGGGATCCAAACCTCCATGTCCCTGTGTGAAAAAGTGATCTTCCCCTAAACCTAATAACTGGTTGTTCCACCTTAGCAGCAACAACTGCATCAAGCGTTTGTGATAACTGGCAGTGAGTCTTCTACAGCGCTGTGGAGGAATTTTGTTCCACTCATCTTTGCAGAATTGTTGTAATTCAGCCACATTGGAGGCTTTTCCAGCATGAACCGCCTTTTTAAGCTCATGCCACAGCATCTCAATGGGATTCAGGTGGGGGCTTTGACTAGGCCCCTCCAAAGTCTTCATGTTGTTGTTCTTAAGCCATTCAGAGGTGGACTTGCTGGTGTGTTCTGGATCATTGTTCTGCTGCAGAACCCAAGTGCGCTTCAGCTTGAGGTCACCAACAGATGGCCGGACGTTCTCCTTCAGCATTTTTTTGGTAGAAGCAGAATTCATGGTTCCATTTACCACAGCAAGTCTTCCAGGTCCTGAAGCAGCAAAACAGCCCCAGACCATCACACTACCACCACCATATTTTACTGTTGCTATGATGTTCCTTTTCTGAAATGCCGTGTTACTTTTACGCCAGATGTAATGGGACCTCCACCTTCCAGAAAGTTCCACTTTTGTCTCGTCAGTCCACAGAGTATTTTCCCAAAAGTCTTGGGGATCATCAAGATGCTTTCTGGCTAAACTGAGACGAGCCTTTATGTTCTTTTTGCTCAGCAGTGGTTTTGGTCTTGGAACTCTGCCATGCAGCCATTTTTGCCCCCCCAGTCTCTTTCTGATGGGGGAGTCATGAACACTGACCTTCATTGAGGCAAGTGAGGCCTGCAGTTCTTGGATGTTGTTCTGGGGTCTTTTGTGACCTCTTGGATGAGTCGTCGCTGTGCTCTTGGGGTCATTTTGGTCGGCCGGCCCCTCCTGGGAAGGTTCACCACTGTTCCATGTTTTCACCATTTGTGGATAATGGTTCTCACTGTGGTTCTCTGGAGTCCCAAAGCTTTAGAAATGGCTTTGGAACCTTTTCCAGACTGATAGATCTCAATGACTTTGTTTGTCATTTGTTCCTGAATTTCTTTGGATGGCAGCATGATGTCTAGCTTTGGAGGATCTTTTGGTCTACTTAACTTTGTCAGGCAGGTCCTATTTAAGTGATTTCTGATGGAGAACAGGTGTGGCAGTAATCAGGCCTGGGTGTGGATAGAGAAATTGAACTCAGCTTTCCAAAGATGTGATAAACCACAGTTAATTAATGTTTTAAAAGAGGGGGCAATCACTTTTTCACACAGGGCCATGAAGGTTGGGATTTTTTCCCCCCTAATAAAAAATATTCATTCAAAAACTGCATTTTCCGTTTACTTGTGTTGTCTTTCTCTTATATTTAAATTTGTTTGATAATCTGAAACATATCAGTGTGACAAACATGCAAAAACAATAAGAAATCAGAAAGGGGGCAAACACTTTTTCACACAACTGTATCTGTGGTCAGGTTTTACAGAGAAGCTGTTTTATCATCGTCACCGTGATGCTGGTGTTTAGTTCAAAGCTTGCAGGTGGGAGTGTTAAAGCATCCAGTCCAGAAGATGTCTGCAGACACCAGGAAGCATCAATGCTGACATGTAGCATAGCAACATGATGGGAGACACTCAGCTAAAAGACTCTAGCAAGCATCAGCATCCAAACCAAACACAGTTCAGACCCAACAATTACAGTTTTCTCAAAATCCATACCCTTCAATTAAAGACGGGAAAAAAAAATCAGCTGTCAGTGAAATAAGTTGAAATTGACTAAAGTAATAAATAAAAATTCTATGAAAATCATGATATTGATTTTGTGTTCTGGTTCAACAGAAATATTAAAAACAAACACACAAGAAATAAAACAAGTATACAACCATGATGGGGTTCTGAAGCTAAGATTTTATTGGGCAACACTTTGAGGCAATCACTGCTATCAGGTGTTTTCTGTAACGTCCAATCAGACATCTGCACCTATTGACAGGTATGTTGGTTTTTGTACATTATTCTTTTCAACCACAATTCAAAAGCAATAATTTATTTCACTAAATTATAATTTTGTAAATTTTTATTTATTATTAGTTTCTTTAGTTTCTTGTTATTTGAATTGCTATTGTGAAATTAGTCTTTTATTTAATTGGAGGTTATGAATAATTTTGAGGATGACCGTATATGGGAATGTAAGAAAAGCATGAGAACAGCACTGTCCACGTCATTTCTCCACACAAACACAGGTGTCGTATGACTCTGCTGGTTACAGAGACGTCTGTCCCATCACTGTGGGACAGAAACTCTGGCAGCCAATCAGAAATCAGTTTTATTCCAGCTCTAAAAACCTCTGCTAACGTGTTCTCTTATGACTCTGCCTTGTTTGACATGAATCATGAAGGTCCTGCTGGTTCCCATTAAGGGTGGGTGAAAATATTGATTAATCGATACATCGCAATATTTCCCCGCGCAGTTCAATATCGATTTGGCAAATCCTCCGAATCGATTCGCCTCCTGACCTGTGGGGGCGCCGTACATTGTATGGATGGAAATCACAACAACAAAATGCCAACTATTTTTCATTTTCCGATGTTGTATTGCTCAAAAATGTGAATTAATATACCACATACTGTATGTTCACATGAAAATAAATATTTTAATGTAATATCTAATCGTGGAAGAAACCAGATCTTTCTTTAAATTTTAAATCCTTCTTGTATATTTTCCTCTTTTTTTGTCTTTCTTTCCTTCTTATCCATCTTCTCTTTGATCTACCCTTTCGAGTGTTTTCTTTTGTGCACCACATCACCACATACACAGTGCACTGTAAATACTGTCACAATTTACAATAAAAAATATGAATGAGACGGACTCTGACGGCACAGAGGTTCATTTATTACCTTGATAAGTCAAGTCACATTTATTTATAGGGCATATTTAAAAACAACCTCAGTTGACCAAAGTGCTGTACAGAATAAAAGAATAAAGCAGAAATAAAAAAACAAACAAACAAACAAAAAAGAATAAAAACACAATCACATAAACAAATAAACCGAAACAAGATTTTAGCTTCGGAGCCCCATTATGTTTGTTTACTTGGTTTACTTTTTGTTTGTTTGTTTGTTTTTATTATTGCTGTTGAACCACAATTCAAAATCAATGTAATTTTTTTCATCAAAATTTTTATTTTTTATCATTTTTGTCAATTTCAACTTATTTCACTGACTGGCTTCACTTCTTTCTGAATCCATCTATCTTGCTCAGATGAACTGAGCTGTTATTCTCTGGTTTCCACTGACAGTAATGTGGTGTTCTTTAAAGGAATAGTTCACCCACAGAATGATGTAACTTTATTTTCCACTTCCCCTCATGGTGAGCAGGACTCACTGTCCTGCATCTGGCTCAGTGTCCTGAGTGGGTAGCGTCCAGAATTTACAGGAAACGACATCATTTGGTATATTTTTAGAGCCTAAACAGTACTACATCGCATCTCCTGTGAGCACGCAGATGCGCGTTCACGAAAACTACGGAAGCCGCAGCAGACGAGATCTCGCGTTCTTTTTCTTTCTTTCTTTGTTTTAAATCAATATCCGTCCCCTCTTGGACCCTCTTGTGTTGGTCGCGGTTTGTCTGCAGCTCTGTCGCTCTTACCACAATGTAAACAGCTAATTTCTTCTTCTGTGCTTGCATTATCAGCAGAGTAGGCACTGAGCGCTGAGGCTTCCGTAGTTTCGTGAATATGCTTATGCGTGCTTTGCAGAAGTAAGATGTATGACTGTTTAGTCTCTAAAAATATACCAAATGATGTCGTTTTGAGTAAATTCTGGACGCTACCCACTCAGGACACTTGGATTTCATTGGACGAGCAGTATGGAGGAATATTGACAATTTTTTGTGGACTTTTATGGACCTTTTTGGCTCGGACCCCGGCGAACTCCATTATATGAAAGTGGGGGAAAAACGAGAAGCCTTCCTGATCACCGGCTGCATTTGAGACATTAAAAAAGTTCTCCAGAGTCTTTCTCACCATGAGGGGAAGTGGAAAATAAAGTTACGTCATTCTGTGGGTGAACTATTCCTTAAGGAGGAGATACATTTCCATGTTCTACAGTGTTCCAGGTGAATTTACTCTGGTACAGTAACTCATATCTGTAAGTAACAGAGATTAAGATTCATTTAGAATATTTTGATTGCAGGTTGTAAAACATTAATTTAATGATTTGAAGGTGTCAGTTTTGGGGGGGGTTTGTGCACAAAAAGCATGCTGCATTTGACTTTTTATGTCCGACATCCACAGAGCAGAATCCCAACGTTGGTCAGAGGTCAACTCAACCTCCGCTGCCGTTCTACAGGCAGACGCAGCCGCCAGCCACGACCCAAACATCAGCTCGCTCGCCACACCACCACCGGAGATCCCCCCTCTGATCCCCCAGATAACAGTCATACGTCCAACATGGCTGACCAGGCTGCCGACGACAGCAAGTACCTCTACCTGGAAAATGACTTCCGCAACAGCGGGCTGGCCCAAGCCGACTGGGCCGCCAAGAAGATGGTGTGGGTGCCGTCAGAGAGGGAGGGCTTTGAGCAGGCCAGCACCAAGGAGGAGAAGGGTGACCAGGTACAAATGACGTCACTAAATACACAACAGAACCAGATGAAGGGGATGTTTTTCATAATTCAGGCTGCCGAGGCTACTGTTTATAGTTTCATTAATAACTGTAATAAGATATTGTGTAATATGATTTATTATATCATAAACTGACTAGTTTCAACTCAGTTTGGGAAAAATTTATAGTCTGAATATATAAATATACAATTATATAGTCTTCCTCTCTTTTAGAAACTCTCAATCAATCAGTCATATTTATTTCTAAATCACATTTCACAAACAGTAAATAATGTAAAATTAGATAGAAAGAATACAATAAAACAATAAAACACATTAAACACCTGGATTAAATTGAGAAGTTTAGAGAAATACAAGGAAATGACAGCCAAGAAAGTCATGAATAAACGTCTTTACTTCAGCATTGGAAGAACTTGCAGCCCTGCTTTCCAGAGGCAGTTCATCGCAGAGGCGGGAAAAGCCCCGCCACAAAAATTTCATCTTTTTCCTCTCTAAGCCGATTCTCTCAGAAAAAATACATGTAAAGCACGAGTTTTTCATGTGGTTCACATGTGGTCTACATGTGCAAACGTGTGATCTTTGTGATCCACATTTTCAAACATGGAAACCACATGTGGATCACATGCGAAGCACGTGTGGTCTACATGTGCAAACGTGCTTTTAGAACCTTTTCCTGTGATCCAAATCTCCTAGATCACATGAATTTCACATTAGGTCCACATGTTCAAACACGTGAGGCGCATGTAGCGCACCTGTGACGTGAATTTGCATGCACACAAATCAATCAATCAATCAACACACTATTAATCCCCGGGGGACATTCATACATGCGCTTCACACCGGGTCCACATGTGCAAACGTGTGGTTTCGGAACTTTTTTGTGATCCACATGTGCCAACGTGCTTCACATGTATAGCATGTCTGCACGCACATGCATTTCACTTTTCTCCACATTTTAGAACATGTGTTTGTGTGGACCACATGTGAAGTGCATTTGCATGCACGTGCGATACTGTACGGTCCACATGTGCATTTTTTGTGATCCGCATATACAAATGTATGAAGCACAGATGGATGACATGTGTAGCATGTCTGCATGCACATGCATTTCACATTTGGTCCAAATGTTCAAACATGTTCGTGTGAAACACATGTAAAGTGCATTTGCATGCATGTGAAGCGCATATGGTCCACGTATGCAAATGTGTAGTTTTTGGAATATTTGTGTGATCCACATGTGCAAACATGTGACGCACAGATGGACAACATGTATAGCATGTTTGCATGCACATCCATTTCACATTTAGTCCACATGTGCAAACATGGAGCACATGCAGACCACATGTGAAGTGGATTCGGATCCACATGTGCTTCACATTGAGTCCACATGTGCAAACGTGGTTTTTAAACTTTTCTTGTGATCCACATTAGCAAACATGTGAAGCACAGATAGATGACATGTTTGCATGCACATGCATTTCACATTTAGTCCACATGTGCAAACATGAAGCACATGCAGACCACATGTGAAGTGGATTCGGATCCACATGTGCTTCACATTGAGTCCACATGTGCAAACGTGGTTTTTAAACTTCTCTTGTGATCCACATAAGCAAACATGTGAAGCACAGATAGATGACATGTTTGCATGCACATGCATTTCACATTTGGTCCACATGTCCAAACATGTGTTCGTGAGGACCACATGTGCAAACGTGAAGCACATGCAGACCACATGTGAAGTGGATTCGGATCCACATGTACTTCACATGAAGTCTGCATGTGCAGATGCGGCCTTGGAGCAGTTTTATGTGAGCCTCTGATGGAGCGACTCTGAGAGCTGCAGGATGTGAACCAGATGTGGTCCCCCCCCCCCCCCCCCCCCCCCCCCCCGCTCTGCTGCAGGTGCTGGTGGAGCTCTCCAACGGTCAGAAGGTGACGGTCAACAAAGACGACATCCAGAAAATGAACCCGCCCAAGTTCAGCAAAGTGGAGGACATGGCCGCCCTCACTTTCCTCAACGAAGCCTCCGTCCTGCACAACCTGCGCGAGCGATACTTCTCCAGCCTCATCTATGTGAGAAACACTCATCTCAGCTTTGAAAGACATTAAATGTCAGATTTTTTAGTCTCCCCTCCAACCAGAAGTGAGTTTGTGGGAGTCTGAGGGGTGAAAATGAAACTTAACTGCAGAAGAAATCTGCAAACAGAAACAAGCGGCTGAAAATCAACACGCAAAAGAATCTGTGTCTCACATGAAGCTAAAATCAGTGTGAGTAAACATGGGGGGGGGGAGACTCTGAGGGCCAGATGGAAAGATTCAGGTGAAAAGGTCTCTGATCAGACTCTGTGCTCTCCATGCAGACTCAGGAGGGATCAGCAGCTTATGATTTCATTATTCTGAGTCAGACTTACAAAGTCAAATAAGGAGCTGGATGTAGAAATTATAATCCAAGCTTATGTAGCTAATTTAAAGGTTAACATCAGTTCCTGAGATCCTTATAAGAGCAGAAAGCAGCAGAGTCACAAAGTCTGAACGATGAGCTGCAACCTCTCTTCTCTTTTATATGTTCTATTTGCAAACATTTCATATGGATTATTTACTTCCAAACATAAAACATAAAACTGTCCATTTTTCCTCTTCTTAAATTCCCGTTTTCATGTCCTTATACGACCCGTTATATTTTTTTTTCAGTATGTTTATTTTTGAGAAAGGCAGAAAACGGCTGCATATTTCCCATAAGAGAAGTTTGTGGGGCCCAAAACGGAAAAAAATAATAAAAATTTAAACGCTGTAAACATGAACTAATAGTTTTCAGAGAGAACGCACTTCTTTCACGTGTTGATGGGGTGAAGCTTCGGCGGAGATGAAGGGCAACACTGCAAAAACTCAAATCTTACCAAGAATATTTTTCTCATTTCTACACAAAATATCTCATCACACTCAAAATAAGACAAAATTACTTAAAGAGAAACATTTCAGTGAGATAAACGGGCAGTGCATCTTATTTCAAAAAATCTTATCCAGAAAAAATTTTGCATGTCCTATTGGCAGAATTTTTTGGCTTATTACAAGCAAACAAAACAAAAAAATTTTTTTTAAAACTTATTTTAAGAGTGGCAAAGATTTTTTTTTTAAAAAAAAATCTAAAAAAATTGTTTAAAAAAATATTGTTAAACCCAAAAAGCGTTCTGGGACACATTGTACCGTCCGTGGCTGCCGCAGCTTGTGAACACAAATAAATATGAATGTTGTAAAATGAGCGAGCTTACCACAGGACAGGACCGACCGGGTCCAGCTAAACGAGTGCAGTCTCCACCTCTTCATCCTCTATAACCCCCCCAAAAAAATCCTCCATGACCACCACTCGAGCCTTCTGACAGGAATCATCCAGACCCTGGTTTGGTGGAACATGGACACGAAACTGCCGAGTTCGTGTCGGCTATCAGCACACAGCCGACTGCGTCACCATGTAACGCCATGTTACCTCGAAACTGGGAAGAGGGAACTGGGGAGTTCACTGGTCGGAAAATAAGATAGCAACCTGTAGGGCTGGACAATTAATCGAATTTTAATCGTGATTTCAATTTTGCCTTTTCACAATTACAAAAACACTGTAATCGAAGAAAAACAATTAATCCTAAAGTGAACAGACTGGTGAAGTTATAGGAAGCAAACTGCAGGGAGTATCGAACAGGAATGCATGTAGACTTAGTTTTTCATTTTCATTTTTATTCATTTTTATTCATTTTATTTTTATTTTTAATAATCTTATTTTACTCCTTTACTTGTTTCTAATTTATTTCCACTTTTTTTTTTTAAGTTATATTTGAAGTTGAGTTTTGGTGATTCAACAAACACTTTATAAAATCAATGAATAATCATGTATATTAATCGTGATTTCAATATCAGTCAAAATAATCGTGATTATAATTTTTTCTATAATCGTCCAGCCCTAGCAACCTAGCAAAACGACGTGTTTGCTAAGGCTACTGTTATTAGCCGCTGTTAGCACAGCTTGCGTTGTAGTTCACATACACCACATGAAGTGTGAATTACACTTCAGCAGCTTCCACCTAGAGCTGGCCAATATGGATCAAATATCCTATCACAATATATTTATTTTAGATGACGATATACGATATATACCGGTATTTTTGCCCTAATTTGTCTGAAAGTTTAATTTCATATCAAACACCTGTTTTTTTACAGTATTATACACGAATACACGAAACATATTTAGTGTAAAGGTATCGCTTCACTGCGGTGATGGAACTGAGAAAACACTGGTTAGAAATGTTTGTTAAATCAAAGTAATTAAAGATATTTGCTTGTTTTTATTATTTCTTTGTAAAAGTCTTGGAGTGGATTGTCTTCCAGACAGTTTAAATAATAGGGGTGGGAAAAAATATCGATAAACTGAAATATTGCGATATTTTCATATGCCAATACCGTATCTATATTTAAAAACATGACATCGATTAATTTTACTGACAAAATCTTACGAGATATCGTTTTGTTACAAAATCTCATGAGATTTCACAAAATACCACGAGATTTCATCGTTCTTTTAAAAAAAATCTTGTGGTACTTTGTGAAATCTCATGATATCATCACAAAACGATGATATTTCGCAAGATTTCATTAGTAAAATAGATCAATACCATGTTTTTAATATGGTATATGGTACAGACATGTGAAAATATCGCAATATTTCAGTGTATCGACATTTTTACCACCCTTATTAAATAATCGGTTGACCCCTTTGTAGTCAGTCGAGGTGCAGCCGGGTCATTACGAAAACTAAAGCAAAATTTGCACAACTAATACCGCGATATAACGATATGTGTAAATATCATATCTCTCTCATGTAAATATCATATCGCGATATCATATCAGTATATCGCACAGCCCTACTTCCACCTACATCTACATGAACCAAAACCACGTGTACAACTGATTTAATGCTACAAAAATTAGTCAGAAGTGTAAATAAATGTAGCATTACAGGAGCTCACATTGGGCATCTTTAAATCGGCACTCAGAGGTGCGAGGATTCTCCGACTTTCCGAGTGGGAAATCCAACTTTGAGGGGTCATTCCAGTTGAAACTTCCTACGTTCAGACAAAGTACGAACAGGCAAAGTACGAAAATATGTTGCTAGTTGTAACATCAGGTCATTTCATCATATTATCCTCCCAGTCGTAGGTGAGGAAGTAAATAAAACACCTTCTTTTATAAGAAATAAATGAGAATGCTACCATTTTAGAGACATCACTATTTAAAGTAAATACGTGCAGGTCTTACTCGACCGGAAGTGTTTGGCAGACTGACTGCGGAAGTAAACCGGAAATGTCCGTGAAACTTGTCTATATATAATAAAAGCAATGATCGTTCGACCCACAGCCTCCGGAGCTCGGCTGTGGGTCAGTCGCTGGGCTGGAGACACGCCAGATCACGTTCGTAACGGTGCATCGCTGTGAAAGCAGCCTGCAGGATTAACGGGCTCTGTCCAAAAAAAAAACCTGTTTCACGTAATAAAACGTTAATCATCTCACTTCCCTCCTCTGATCGGGCCTGATTAACAGCTGCATACTGACCGAGCAGCACAAGGAGAGACGTTAAATAGTCCGCTCAGCTGCTGCTTGTGAATAAACAGTAAAACGTTGATTTAATATTTATTTCAACATGTGGATAATTATAATGTTTAACTTGGTAACTTAACCAACAACTTAAAATCAGACATATTATCAGCAGCTTTAAAGCAAGTCAGTCTGTAGCAGCAGCAGCTGCACCGTAGTCACATGACTCTGAAAGGAATGCTGGGAAATGAAGTTCTTCCAGAATAACAGGGACTTTTACACATGCTGGACCAATGGAACAAGATCACACGAGATTCCGTTACAGACACTAATATTTTCCGATATAGCTTTTTAATGCTGATATTGGCTGATGATATCGGTAGGCAGATATTGGATATCTATATTCCCAACCCATTTTTTTCCTGAGGACCCCCCTCATGCTACTACCAAATATCTGTGCTGAAACCATGCAGGTTTCATGCTTTTATTTGCTGCTTCTCAACATAAATGTTGTATTCTGGCTCTTTTCCGTTGATAAAACCAAACTTAAGCAAATCAACATTCAGCCTTACTTTTTATTTTTTCCTCAAAATAAAGCCGGATCATCTGCACTGCAGCGTTGCTCAGACATCTCTGTTTCCATGTGAATGAAACACCAGAACGATCACGTCGCATTAAGCCAGGCTCCGATGTCAGGATGTAAAGTAACGTCAGTTTCTTGGCTTCCCAGACGTACTCGGGGCTGTTCTGCGTGGTGGTGAACCCCTACAAGATGCTGCCCATCTACTCAGAAAAGATCATTGAGATGTACAAGGGCAAGAAACGCCACGAGGTGCCGCCCCACATCTACTCCATCACGGACAACGCCTACAGGAACATGTTGCAGGGTAACTGTTTGGAGATGTACTGTACGACGTCACACTGTGTAGATCTGCTTATTATAAACATGCAAAGTTGGCAAAAATATGACTGTTTCAGGAAAAACATGAGTATTTCATTATTTATCAGAGAAAACTCACAAAGATTACCACAGTGATAATTACAACCATCCTTTACCTGTTTCTGATCTTGTTCTTACTGTAAACAGCGGATATAAAAAGTCTACACACCCCTGTTAAAATGCCAGGTCTATAAAAAATTGATAAATTAAGACCAAGATTAATCATTTCACAACTTTTTCCACCGTTAATGAGACCTAAAACCTGGACAACTCAATTGAAAAACAAACCAAAATCTTTGACAAGGAGGAATTAAAAAAAAAAAAAAAAATCTGCATAAGTGTGCACACCCTGCTTCGGGTCGTCGTCACGCTGAGAGATGAACTTCCTCTCCATTTTTAACTTTTCTCGCAGAAGCCTGAAGGTTCTGCACCAATACTGAGTGGTATTTTAAACTGTTCATGATTCCCTCCACCTTGACTAAACCTCAGTTCCACTTAAACAGAAACACCCCCATAGCATGATGCTGCCACCACCATGCTTCACTGTGGGGATGGTGATAAGCAGTGCAATTTTTGCACCAAACATACATTCTGGACTTATATTCAAAAACTTTTTCAAAATTTAGCCAGGCTTGGATGTTTTTCTCTGTAAAAGGATCCTATAGCCCAGATATGCACACTCAAAAATAAAGGTACGAGACAGGAACATTTCTGTACCTGTAGGTACATTTTTTACAAATGTTCTCTCAAAAGTACAATATTGATCGTTATGAGGCCACAAGTACCTATATACTATGAAAAAGGGTCCAAAGTAATAGAAAGTACAAATTTGTACCATTTCAACCCTAAGGGTACCTGCAGCATTGAAAAATGAGCGTAGTTTGTACTATAACTATAAATAGCAGTACTTCTAAACAGTAGTATAATTATAGTTTTTATATCATGATTTTCATAATAATCATAGTAATAATTACATGTATAATTATATATGTGTTTGTCCTAATATTTATATAATAATTATTCATTTATTATTAGCATCTTTGATTGTTGTCAAAATCTCTATGTTATTTACTTTTATTCCTCATTTTTATTTGGTTTAATTGTACTTTATTAACTCATACAGCTTGATAAGGTACAAAAATTGACCAGGACAGAAGGTACAGAAATGTCTTTCAAAAAGGAACCCCCCCCCAGTGACAAGCTTTGTACCCTTTTAAGTACAAATTGGTACCTTACATGTCAGATTTCAACGTTAGGGTTGAAATGGTACAAATTTGTACTTTATATTACTTTGGACCCTTTTTCATAGTATATAGGTACTTCTGGCCTCATAACGATCAATATTGTACTTTTGAGAGAACATTTGTAAAAAAAAATGTACCTACAGGTACAGAAATGTTCCTGTACCTCTATTTTTGAGTGTGTATATACTGTATATAAAACTCTGTAAATTGTGCCAATTGGAGATGCCGATACCAGCAAAAAAAAAAAAAAAAAAAAAAAGCAAATATCGGCCGCCTGATGTATCGGTCTATCTTTAGTGAAGACTTTTTATATCCACTGTATCTTTGTCTGACATTAGCCACTTTATTAGGACTTCCTGTTAACATAACCATCTGTAGGGTTTCCAGAGAAAACATCCAGAGCGGGTTTCACTCCTGTCAGCTAAGAACAGGAAACTGAGGCTGCATTTCACACAAACTCATCAAAGCTGGACAATCGAAGATGGAGAAACGTTGCTGGTCTGATGAGTCTCCGTTTCAGCTCCACATTCAGATGCTGGATCAGAATCTGCTGGAAGCATCATGAACATGGATCCATCCTGTCTTGGATCCCAGCTGCAGGCTGGAATGATGTGATGCCATCATGTACGGAGCAACATCTACCTTCAGAAACAAGAATGAAGCAGTTGTGGGGTCCAAGCCGGTACTAGAGCTGGTCCTGATAAAGTAGAGAACATGGGGTCAAATCCAGCTGCAGCTTTTTATTACGTGAACTCCACCAGATGAGGTGACTGGTGCAACCCTGAGCGAAGCCTCGGAGCGTGCCGTCCGGTACGTGGACGGTGACCTCGGACCACCTCCGTTCTTTCCACTCAGCCTCAGAATGACCTTACATGGAGCCGTGGGACCAGATTACAGCGGCAGAGCTCAGCATCCACCCGCTAATTTTAGCCCATCTGAGCGATGGAGGCTAATCTCAGAGCTCTCACAGTTCATGATTCTCTCATTATTCTCTCTCCACAGACCGTGAGGATCAGTCTATTCTCTGCACGTGAGTCAAAACATACAAATCTTCCACCTTTCCATCACATTCCTCTGAGCTCGTCGGCGTGAAGCTGGCTGAGGAGAGGCAGTGCAGAGGAGATAACACTTAAAATCAAACGTTTAATCCGTAAAACACCAGATTAGAAAGACGCGCTGACATATCTGCTGTGTCACACAGAGGCGAGTCCGGAGCAGGGAAGACGGAAAACACCAAGAAGGTGATCCAGTACCTGGCGGTCGTCGCGTCGTCCCACAAAGGAAAGAAGGACGTCAACCCGGTGAGTCGATGTTTGGATCCGGGCTCGGAGCCGGACAGTGATGTGGAAATGAAAGTTTCCTCGTTATGTTCTGAGGTTTGATCATAAAATGAGGTAAATCATCCTCAGATGAGCAGCAACACATCACATACACGCCTTTATAGACACAGCCAAGAGAAGCAGTGGAAGTCCTCTCCATGATTCAACCTTCAGAAGCGATAGCTTAAATCAATTATCACTTTAGTTATTTATTTATTTATTTTGAGCAAGTATTAAACAGGAACAGAACAAACAAATAATACTATACAATAGTTCCTCCCTCCATCCCACCGCAGTATTCCCACCTGGTTCAGGTCTGGACTTCGCCTGGATCGTGTCAACACCTGGATTCTGTCTTTTTCAGTTATTCTGTTGTAAATCTGCTCCTGTGTTTGGGATCAGTGGTCCTCGTTCTCTACGAAGCAGCCGTGATAAACGCTCGCTCCTGCACTTAAAGGGGAAGTTCAGCATTTTTGACAGAGGGCCTCATTTTCCAGTGAGCCAGGATACTACTTATCACAGGAGACGGTTTTAACATATTTCATCCCGTTATTCTAGTTCCAGGAGGTCCCCGATGCTAATGCTAGTGTGAGTCAATAGGAATCTGCTAGCCAGTCATTAAAACCAACTTTATCCACTCCACAGAACATTTGAGGTGAATTATTTATAACTTCATACTATCTGTGTAAATGCAGTGTTAACAGAATTTTACAAATAAAACTGACCTGCATTTTGTTGCATTTGCTGAGACACAAAGTTTTACTTCCTGTATTTGCAGATAACGTCTGCTGCTATGTGCATGAAGGAATCTGATTACACAAATATGAAGTCTAAAATACGGCCACGTCTGAAAGGCGTGAGGATATGTCGTATTTTGGAGACAATTTCGAACTTTTTTGATTAAACTAACTGTCAGCATCTCGCTATGAACCAGAATACACTGACAGAGGCAGTAACACTACCACCCGGAAGCAAAGTATATCCTTCCGTAGCCGTTTCCTCAATATATAATGCTAAATTAGTCATACAAGGCTAGTTTTACTTGTTTAACACATAAGTTTACTGGTTTAACACGGCATTTACACAGATAGGCTTGCTGATTTTCCTCGGATGTTCTTTGGAGTGGATAAGACTAGATTCATGACAGGCTAGCAGATTCCTATTGACTCACACTAGCATTAGCATCGGCAACCTCCTGGAACTAGAATAAGGGGATGAAATATGTTGAAACTGTCTTCAATGATAAGTAGGACCCTGGCTCACTTGTAAATGAAGCCCTATGTCAAAAATCCTGAACTTCCCCTTTAACTCATTGCCTGCCAGCCGTTTGCAGCAGAGAGAGCCCCATCTTGTCACTTTTTGATAATTTTTACAGATTTTTGAAGTACCACAGAACATTGTGCGCTATGATTATGTAAACAGCAAAACCACCAATAGAAAGCTCAGACTCTCTTCTATCTTCAGGAAAAAACAGCTTGTTTCTAGCTTTTCTTCGTTCGATAAAAAATCTACAGTAGAACAAAGGCTAGTTGCAACAAAAATGTTGCTTTTGACCAAAAAGCTGAGAAAACAAGCTTTTTGTGCAACGAGACACTTCAAGAGTCTGAGAAAAGGTCAGTCAGTCAGTCATTTTCTGTACCGCTTATCCAGTTCAGGGTCGCGGGGCTGAGAAAAGGTTTTGGTGGCAAAATATTACATTCACTACAGAAGCAACAAAAATTTTGTTTCTCAACATAACGTTTGACAAAAGTTTGCCCATTTACCTATCCTATGCAGGACCAGAAAAACGACACTGTTATCAAGGAGCGCCCACAGATGATGATCAGTTAATCAGGTTCATTCATCAGCAGCACCTACAAACAGCTTCCGGCTCATCTGACGTTGGATTTATCTTTTCTAATGAGTATCAGATGATTTACGTATTCTTGTCTTGTTAGGTCAAACCTCAGATCTGATTTCTGTCTTACGTGATATTCAAAACATGATTTAATGACAAAGTTAATGAAACGTGGGTATTGCATCTTGAAATAATCAGAAAACCTGTGAAAAGATAGAAAACATTAAAGCAGAAATTGTGCTGTACACAACAGGACTCCGTTGCTGCAGCGGTGGCCAAGGTGAGGATGGATTTCAGTTGCTGCTTCAGCTGCTGCTTTTGCTTCATTCATCTCAATCTCATGATGATTAATAGTTAAAAACGAACCTTTTACGAAATGTGCCGTACTTGAATTCTTCATATCTTGCCGTAAATCCTCCGTAACACTGATTGAGAGTTACAGCTGCTCTTATTCAGCTCCGTTTCCTCGATCTGCTGTCTGTTAAGTTAAGATTTAAATCTGCTTGACCCCTGAACTCTGCTGCTCTGATGCATGCAAGCCATCATGCGGGGAGGCAGTTTTATGGAAAATCTAAATGAGGTGTCTTTGGGGGAGAAAAACCTGCAGACTGATGGAAAGCACTGAATTGTTTGTCTTTATTCTTGCAGCAGCAGTCAGGATCGCTGGCCTACGTGAGTACGACATGTCATGCAGACGTTTGTATGTAATCTGTCCAGAAGTAGAAGCTAAACTTTGCTTGGGCTGCAGGGAGAGCTGGAAAAGCAGCTGCTGCAGGCTAATCCCATCCTGGAGGCCTTCGGCAACGCTAAGACCATCAAGAACGACAACTCCTCTCGATTTGTAAGTGTTTCGATCCAGTAAATGACAGAAATGTTTCCATGGTGACGATTCATGCCGCTGCTGCCGTCTGCAGGGGAAGTTCATCAAACTCAACTTCGATGTGACCGGATTTCTCGTCGGGGCGACTATCGACACCTGTATCCTTTTATTTGTGCAGCACGTGCACAATCAGAAACGTGAACTCACTTGGTTTTGAGCTTAACTCCTCATGTCCCGATCAGACCTGCTGGAGAAGTCGCGCTGTATTCGCCAGGCCAACACCGAGAGAGCCTTCCACATCTTCTACTACATGGTGGCAGGAGCCAAAGACAAGATGAGGGGTGAGGCGCTCGGAGAAAACTTTTATTCTGGAGTCTAAAATCAGACGTATTCAGCTGTTTCCTCATAAGCTCATAGTTTCCTCAGGTCCTCAAGAAAAAATACGACATTTTTAAAGCCAGATCAGAACTCCAAGGTCCTGATTTAGTAAGATCTCAAGTAAAGAGCTAATTTGTACACGGCACAAATAGACTGCGAGCACTGTTTGTCGTTTGCAGGTGATCTGCTCGCGCCACTGATAACAGGCGCAAGCAGCAGTATTTAAGCAAGGATTTAGCGTTCATGTTGCTTTGCCATGGAAAGTTGGAGAGAAATGTAACATTTACAAAAAGGAAAAATAAAAAGACATGTTTGATGTAAGTTTTGATTCCCATTAAGCTACAGCGGCTGCAAATGTTCTGAATGTTTCTCTAGAATAAACCTGCTGGAGGGATGTTTGCTGTGCTGGTTGTTATTTAATTAGATAAGCTAATAAAAACTGGATACGTTGACCTCACCGCCAGAGAAATGATTTTGAGTCAGTGCTGCATGTCTGCAGTCCTGCAGCATTGGCTTGTTGTAAGTTAATACACAGCAAAAACTCATCTTATCAATCTTATTTAGAAAATTTTGCTTCTGCCGCCAGTAGAAATTTTTTTTTTTTTTTTTTGCTTATTACAACAACAAAAAATCTTTTTTTTTTTTTTTTTTTTACTTATTTTAAGAGTGGCCAAGATTTTATTTGCTTTTTTTTAAATAAGATTTCTTGAAACAAGATGTATTTGTCTTAAAACAAGATCTTATATGTCACTGAAATGTTTCCCTATAAGTAATTTTGTCTTATTTAAGTGTGATGAGATATTTTGATGAGAACTTAGAAAAACATACTTGCTAAGATTTGAGTTTTTGCGGTGTAGCTGCTTTTCAAACATTATATCGTTGCATAAACAGCCATCGCAACCTCTGTTTCATGGTTGATAAATCCCAATATGCATGCAAAGCAGATTTATTTGCATAGTCTCCCAATATTTTGTGTGTACTGGCAGAAACTCCCAGATTGCATATTCATCATAGGCAGACTCACTAATTGCATTGCGGGTGCTGCTTTCCCTTTAACAGACATAATCGTTGTTTCGCCCTGTTAGTAAATCAGCTGCAGCAGGTTTTTGCGTGTGCAATCAAGTTTGCGCTCATGGGGGGGGGAAAAAGGAAAGGGGAAGGGTGGTAAAAAAAATTAATTTACCTTTTAAAGACAGGCCTCTAGTATATTTATAAACTGGACAGAATTAATGTGTAAAGTTGAAGATACCTGAAGGGGTATTTAAAGTTTTTGTGATCATTAGTCAGAATTAATTGCTTTCAAGTTGCGGTGTTTTCTCCCGATAAATGAAATCCTTCATCCATTTAATAACTGAGATGCGACTTTAGATTTGTGTCATGCAGGAGTCGACGACATGTGAAATGCAAATCAGCCTCACCTCTGACTTCTTTCCCTCTGCAGCTATAAAAAGTTCTGTTTGGTGACAGAAAACTCCAGTTGTTGTTGATTATTATGTCTTATTTAATTGTTAATTTGCAAATGAGCAGGTTTAAAAACACAGAAACCTCTGTTTGGACTAAAGGAAGCGCTCATTTGGCTGTTTCCTCTCCTCACTGCACTCATTCTGCATGACGTTTTATGCTGAATGCATCCTTCCCTGCAGCTTATAAACTCTCCATTTCCCTGCAGATTTTAGTCTTACTGTCCTGCATTTGGATCTGGAACAGACTCACAAACGTTCTCTGTGTTTCTGTAGAGGAGCTGCTGCTGGAGGACTTCAGCAAGTATCGTTTCCTGATCGCGGGTCATGTGGAAATTCCCGGCCAGGAGGATGACGAGCTGTTCGACGAGACTCTGGAGGCCATGGAGATCATGGGCTTCACCGAGGAGGAGAGATTAGGTGCGGAGATCTGTACTGAACGCTTTAATTTACCTTTCCATTAACCCATTACTGTGTATCACTGTCATTTCTACTCACAATTAAAAATCGCATGGCAACAATGCAACTTTTTCCATTTAATACGCTAGTAGACAAATTGGACAAAGGTTTATCAAAACTAGTTTCCAAGTGCTTCCTGTCATGCGACATCATTTCCTTTTCTGCTCATGGTGAATGCAAATCCTCATGGGAAGAGTTCAATTTTCTACATATGTAATGATTTTCCCCTCTTACATATTTATTATTATTTAATCATTCACGTCTGTAGAGTGGAGTCCAGCTGTGTTTAATGAAACTGATTGGACTTGATTAGGAAAGGCACACACCTGTCTATATAAGAGCTTCCAGCTCACAGTGCATGTCAGAGCAGATGAGGATCATGAGGTGGAAGGAGGCACAGATCTGGACAAGGTTACAAAAGGATTTCTGCAGCACTAAAGGTTCCTAAAGAAGAAGCCAAAGATCACTGTGGCTGAGCTCCAGAGATGCAGTAGGGAGATGGAGAAAGTTCCACAAAGTCAGCTATCACTGCAGCCTCCACCAGTCGGGGCTTTATGGCAGAGTGGCCCGATGGAAGCCTCTCCTCAGTGCAGACATATGAAAGCCCGCATAGAGTTTGCCAAAAACACATGAAGGACTCCCAGACTGAGAGAAATAAGATTCTCTGGTCTGATGAGACCAAGATTGAACTTTTTGGAGTTAATTCTAAGCCGTATGTGTGGAGAAAACCAGGCACTGCTCATCACCTGCCTAATACCATCCCAACAGTGAAGCATGGTGGTGGCAGCATCATGGTATGGGGTGTTTTTCAGCTGCAGGGACAGGACGACTGGTTGCAGTTGAAGGAAAGATGAATGCGGCCAAGTACAGAGATCCTGGAAGAAAAGCTCTTCCAGAGTTCAGGAGCTCAGACTGGGCCGAAGGTTCACCTTCCAACAAGACAATGACCCTCACACACAGCTGAAATAACAAAGGAGTGGATCAGAACCACTCTGGACCATTCTGGACCGGCCCAGCCAGAACCCTGACTGAGCATCTCTACAGAGACCTGAAAATGGCTCGTGATGGTTGTAATAAGCTAATAAATTCTGCTAATAGAACAAGCGAAATATTCTTGAAAAGATTTCTTGAAATTAGATGTATTGCCTTAAAACAAGTTCCTATATCTCACGGAAAAGTTATTTTGTCTTATTTTGAGTATGATGAGATATTTTGACTAGAAATTTAAAAAATATACTTGATAAGATTTGATTTGTTTTTTGCAGTGTATAAAATGGAAAAAATGAATATATAATATGATTTAGAGGGACTCAACTGATTAAATTCTACAACTCTGGAAAAATATTGGGCATGAATTAACCCATTCATGCCCAAAAGCCAGCAGCGTTCAGTCATGAGGAGACGACAGACGTCTGCATCTTCAAGCCTTTCCTGGTGTCTGCAGGGATGCTGAAGGTGGTGTCCACCGTGCTCCAGCTGGGCAACATCACGTTTGAGAAGGAGAGGAACAGCGAGCAGGCCACCATGCCCGACAACACCGGTAACGCATGCAGAGAACCCCCCCCCCCACACACACACACACACACACACACATCTGTGAATGTCTGCTGTCACCTCGCTGACCTGTCCCACACCTCCATCACAGCGGCCCAGAAGGTGTGCCACCTGCAGGGCATCAATGTGACCGACTTCACCCGGGCCATCCTCACCCCCCGGATCAAAGTGGGGAGGGAGGTGGTGCAGAAGGCTCAGACCAAGCAGCAGGTACTGGAGAACTCAGCAAACTTCACAGAGGAACGAGGAGCTTCCTCTGACGTAGCTTTGCCTCCGTCTCCAGGCGGACTTCGCCGTGGAGGCTCTGGCGAAGGCCATGTACGAGCGCCTGTTCCGCTGGATCCTGGCCAGAGTCAACAAGACTCTGGACAAGAGCAAGAGGCAGTCCTCCTCCTTCCTGGGCATCCTGGACATCGCTGGCTTTGAGATTTTTGAGGTGAGCTCTTCCTGACCGATGCGTGTTTGCTCCGTCGCATCCCTCTCATCCGCCTCTCGTCTCCAGGACAACTCGTTCGAGCAGCTCTGCATCAACTACACCAACGAGCGTCTGCAGCAGCTCTTCAACCACACCATGTTCATCCTGGAGCAGGAGGAGTACAAGAGGGAGGGCATCGAGTGGAACTTCATCGACTTCGGCCTGGACCTGCAGCCTTGCATCGAGCTCATCGAGAGGCCGGTCGGCACAACACAAACACACCGTGTGCCTCAACTCGGGATGTTCGATGTTGGCTTTTTTTTACAGATATCTGATACCGATATATTGTCCAACTCTTAAATTTTGATATTCTATATCAATCGATACCAATGCAAACAACTGTGAGGTTTTATTTCTTATATTTTGAGAGAAATAACTATATTCTGCTCCAAGAGCAAAGATCCCAAAATATTTTGGACATCTGGCTGCCAGATATCAGATACTAGCAGGTATTAGATACTACCATATATCAGATACTAGCAGGTATTAGATACTACCATATATCAGATACTAGCAGGTATTAGATACTACCATATATCAGATACTAGCAGGTATTAGATACTACCAGATATCAGATACTAGCAGGTATTAGATACTACCATATATCAGATACTAGCAGGTATTAGATACTACCATATATCAGATACTAGCAGGTATTAGATACTACCATATATCAGATACTAGCAGGTATTAGATACTACCATATATCAGATACTAGCAGGTATTAGATACTACCATATATCAGATACTAGCAGGTATTAGATACTACCATATATCAGATACTAGCAGGTATTAGATACTAGCATTTATCAGATACTAGCAGGTATTAGATACTACCATATATCAGATACTAGCAGGTATTAGATACTACCATATATCAGATACTAGCAGGTATTAGATACTACCATATATCAGATACTAGCAGGTATTAGATACTAGCATTTATCAGATACTAGCAGGTATTAGATACTACCATATATCAGATACTAGCAGGTATTAGATACTACCATATATCAGATACTAGCAGGTATTAGATACTACCATGTATCAGATACTAGCAGGTATTAGATACTACCATGTATCAGATACTAGCAGGTATTAGATACTACCAGATATCAGATACTAGCAGGTATTAGATACTACCATATATCAGTTACTAGCAGGTATTAGATACTACCATATATCAGTTACTAGCAGGTATTAGATACTACCATATTTCAGATACTAGCAGGTATTAGATACTACCATATATCAGTTACTAGCAGGTATTAGATACTACCAGATATCAGATACTAGCAGGTATTAGATACTACCATATTTCAGATACTAGCAGGTATTAGATACTACCAGATATCAGATACTAGCAGGTATTAGATACTACCATATATCAGTTACTAGCAGGTATTAGATACTACCATATTTCAGATACTAGCAGGTATTAGATACTACCATATATCAGTTACTAGCAGGTATTAGATACTACCATATTTCAGATACTAGCAGGTATTAGATACTAGCATATATCAGATACTAGCAGGTATTAGATACTACCAGATATCAGATACTAGCAGGTATTAGATACTACCATATTTCAGATACTAGCAGGTATTAGATACTACCATATATCAGTTACTAGCAGGTATTAGATACTACCATATATCAGTTACTAGCAGGTATTAGATACTACCATATTTCAGATACTAGCAGGTATTAGATACTACCAGATATCAGATACTAGCAGGTATTAGATACTACCAGATATCAGATACTAGCAGGTATTAGATACTACCATGTATCAGATACTAGCAGGTATTAGATACTACCATATATCAGTTACTAGCAGGTATTAGATACTACCATATTTCAGATACTAGCAGGTATTAGATACTACCATATATCAGTTACTAGCAGGTATTAGATACTACCATATATCAGTTACTAGCAGGTATTAGATACTACCATGTATCAGATACTAGCAGACATATTATAAGCAGCTTCAAAGGAAGTCAGTCTGTAGCAGCAGCAGCTGCACCGTAGTCACATGACTCTGAAAGGAATGCTGGGAAATGAAGTTCCTCCACAATAACAGCGACTTTTCTATATGCTTGACTGATGGAACAAAAAGATCTGCGAGATTTTGTTAGAAAAATATCAGCATTAAAAAAAGATACTGATATTTTCCAATATCACATTTTAATGCTGATATCGGCCGATAATATTGGTATGCCAACATATGATTTCCATATTTCCAACCCATTTTTTTCCCTAATTTCATAACGGATTGAATTCTCATGAGATTTGGTTGTGAAAAATGTCTTTTCCATTCAATGGAAACAGAAATTTCCCAATATCACATTTTAATGCTGATATTGGACAATAATATCAGCGACCTGACAATATCATATATCTTTAGCCTCAACTTGTTGCATGCACATACTCATAAATAATCCCATGTCACTCAGTTATGTTTTTTTGCCAAAGATAACGACAGTCGTGCTCAAGATGACACCCTCCAGTTAAAGAAAACACTAAATTCACAATAATAATTCAAATAACAAGAAGCTAAAGAAACTAATAAGATATAAAAATACTTATATAAAATTATATTTTAGGGAAATAACACATTTCTTTTGAATTTTGGTTGGAAAAAATAATAATAAAAAAAAAACTGGCCCAGACACATTAGAGCACCTTTCCTGTGATTATGTCAAAGTGTTGCTCAATAAAAGTTTAGCTTTAGAGCCCCATCCTGCTTGTTTACTTATTTTATGTTTAAATATTTCTTTTGAACCACAATTCAAATTCAGTATTATCATAAAATTTTTATTTATTATTACTTTGGTCAGTTTCAACTAACTTCACTGACAACCGATTTTTTTCCTTCTTTAATTGAAGGGTGTCAGTCATCTTGAGCACGACTGTAAGTTGATATTTTTTGTCCTTATTGTTGCTACTCAGAGTTTAGAAAATAAAAAAAAAGCCCATACAGAGAGTTTTCCAAAACAAAAAAAGAGAAAAAAAAAAGGAATAAAAAAAAAAAAAGGTGAAGAAAAAAAAAAAAATGATTGCATTTAACCTAAAAAATCAATTTAAATAAAGAAAACGAAATAACTGCATCAAATTAAATATTTGAGAAATTGAGTAAATCTAAATATATCTAAATCAAACCACATTATTGCATTTAAACTAATTCCTCTCTAAATTAAACAATTATTTTTCATTTAAAAAATAGGTACATTATTACATTAAAATGGTTAAGAAATTCAAATGAATTAAATTTGATTTAAGTTCATTTGAGTAAATTTGAATACATATAAATTAAATTTAATCATTTAATTTAATCTAATGTTTAATCAAGTGAAATTAAATAATTTTGTCTCATTTTAAAATATATTAAAATTTCTTCAGTAAACACACTGAATTTAATATAATTAACAAATTGAATCAAATTAAATTAAAACCAAATTTAAATCTGATTTGTTTAATTTCTGTAGGATATATTTTATTAAATTTTTTAACATGTTTTATTGTTTTATTGTTCACTGGTGGAGCAATACAGAGCAACACTTGTTTTCTTATTTTATTTTCATTGCTGAGTATTTTTATGAGCAGCACTTTGGAGACATGATCTAACTTAAATGTGTGAATAAATAAAGTGGATTGGATTGGAGTAATTTAATTCAATTTAATTTGAAGCCAATGCCACAAACAATAAACTCTTCAGACTTACAGAGAATAAAATCTGACCTAAATCCTTTTTTACCCGATTTAGATTAAGGTAATTTTTTTACCTTTACTTTAATCTACATGAACCTTAAAACAATAATTTAATTTAATTTAAGTTAAAGTCAGTGCCACAAATGTTAAACTCTTTAAACTGACAGAGAATAAAATTTGACCTAGATTTTTCTTTTTTTTTTCCACTGATTTAGATAAAGGTAATTTATTTACCTTTATGTGAATCTACCTGAACCTTAAAACAATAATTAATTTAATTTAATTTAATTTAATTTAATTTAATTTAATTTAATTTAATTTAAAGCCAATGCCACAAACTTTTAACTTTTTAAACTTAGAGAATAAAATCTGACCTAAATCCTTTTTTAAAAAAATGTATTTACCTTATTTAGATAAAAGTAATTTATTTCCCTTTACTTCAATCTACCTGAACTTGACCCAAAAATAACTTGCAGCAGTGAATCCGAACAATGATGACCGTCCAGTGACCTGTATCCTTTGATGCCCTGCAGAACAACCCTCCAGGCATCCTGGCCCTTCTGGACGAGGAGTGCTGGTTCCCCAAAGCCACCGACATGTCGTTCGTGGACAAGCTGCTGAACACCCACACGGGTCACGTGAAGTTCTCCAAACCCAAACAGCACAAAGACAAACTGATGTTCTCGGTGCTGCACTACGCCGGCAAGGTGAGCATCCCCGACCAGAAATACATGCCGGAGAAGCAAATATGGATCAATCCACCTAAACTTGTGGAAATTACCTCTTTAAAGGGGAAGTTCAGGATTTTTGACATAGGGCCTCATTTTCAAGTGAGTCAGAATACTACTTGATCACTGAAGACAGTTTTGACATATTTCATCCCGTTATTCTCGTTCCGGGAGGTTGCTGATGCTAATGCTAGTGGAAGTCAATAGGAATCTGCTAGCCTGTCATTAAAACCAATCTTATCTCCTCCACAGAAGATCCGAGGCAAATCAGCAAGCCTATCTGTGTAAATGCTGTGTTAAACTAGTAAACTCATGTGTTAAGAAAGTAAAATTAGCCTTGTATGACAAATTTTGCATTATATATTGAGGAACTAGTTTCTTACCTGCTTACTACCTTTGCCAGTGTATTTTGGTTCATAGAGACATGGTGACAGTCAGTTTGATCAAAAAAGCTTGAAATCATCTTCCAAATCCGACATATCCTCATGCCTTTCAGACGTGGCTGTAGATCTGACTGGATATTTGTGTAATCAAATTCCTTCATGCACGTAGCAGCAGATGACATCACTCTACTGCCAAATACAGGAAGTAAAACTTTATAAAGTTTCTCAGCAACAACAATCAAAATGCAACAAAATGCAGGTTAGTTTTATTTGTAACATTATTCTATTAACACGGCATTTACACTGAAGCTAAAAATTATTTGCCTCAGATTTTCTGTGGAGTGGATAAGATTGTTACTAATGACAGGCTAGCAGATTCCTATTGACTTGCACTAGCATTAGCATTGGCGACCCACTGGAACTACAATAACGGGATGAAATATACTGAAACTGTCTTCAGTGATAAGTAGCATTCTGGCTCACTTGACAATGAGGCCTTATGTCAAAAATCCTGAACTTCCCCTTTAAACCTGGAACTACCAGCTAATTTAAAATATTTACTAAGAAGCATAACTTGTATTTGCAGGTGGATTATAACGCAGCCAACTGGCTGACAAAGAACATGGACCCTCTGAACGATAACGTTACGGCTCTGCTCAACAACTCCTCCAGCAACTTCATCCAGGACCTGTGGAAAGACGGTCGGTCCTCTACAACACACCCACAGACTCACGTTAAGTCCACATCCATGGTTATAAGATGTTTAAATCTTTTCAGTGGACCGAGTGGTGGGTTTGGACACGATGACCAAAATGTCTGAGAGTTCGGTTCCGAGCTCCACCAAGTCCAAGAAGGGCATGTTCCGCACGGTGGGTCAGCTGTACAAGGAGTCTCTGGGTAAACTGATGACCACGCTGCACAACACGCAGCCCAACTTCGTCCGCTGCATCATTCCCAACCACGAGAAGAGGGTGAGCGCTGGTTTTTACCCGCATCGGTCTGGTGTCGCGGCCCGTCTGCACGCTCAGTGTTTGCTGCTGCTCTGCTGCAGGCCGGGAAGATGGACTCCCACCTGGTGCTGGAGCAGCTCCGGTGTAACGGGGTGCTGGAGGGCATTCGGATCTGCAGGCAGGGATTTCCGAACCGCATCGTGTTCCAGGAGTTCAGGCAGAGGTGAGGGCTTTCATTGTAGATGTAAATCTAACAAAAACCCAGAGACCAGGCGGTCACTCTGTTTTCCCAGCGTCCACCAGTATCTCTGAGATGATGAAGAGCGGAGGATTCTCCTCTTTGGTACCCTGGTTTCATCTAAACAGTGTAAAGCTTAGAGACCTTCTTAAAATGTTCGACAGTCGTATTGTCCACAGCTCAGATATTACCACAGTATTTTAGTATTTTTATAACCCCAACTTGTGATTCAAGCAAGGCAGATTTATTTTTATAGCACATTTTATTTATAAATGCTGATATCATCAGCATATTAATGATCAGATATTTGGTTTATTTTAGGGATTCACCAAACATTCCGCCAATGAAGGTTTTCGGCCAAAAATTATCCAAAAGTGTATTTTTGGTTTTTAGCTGAAAGACATAAATCACCAAGACAACATGGCCGAAACTTGTGATGACGCGGAAAACAGCATATCCAGCACACGACTTCTGCACTTTGTGTTTTTATGTGAGAACATATTTAATTTCAGTCTCTGAGCAGCCAATCAGTTATAAGCCTGGATGTTATTATTTGTTGTAGTCGTCCTTGAGAGAAAAATTTAAAGGCATTTTGTAATGTACATGAGTGGGGTCAAACTAAATATTTTATTTTGAATTTTAATTTATATTGTGCATTGTTGTGGTAAATAATTATTTAGATACTTTTGTAATTGATTTTTTGTAATGCCTTGATTTTAGTGAGGTTAGTACACATCGTAACCAAAAATGCTATGGTTCTATAATTGACATAATTTCTTTCTGTGTTTCAGTTTTCGGTTTTCAGCCTTGGTTTGCTCATCTTTTGTTTTCGGTTTGGGTCAAGAGTTTTCATTTCGGGGCATCCCTAGTTTATTTCCATGAACTGAGCTCGTGGCAGTGTGTGGATGCTGAACAATAGGGGTCCCATAATTGAGCCTTGGGGAACCCCACATAGAGTAAGTGGTGTAATGCTCTCCTTTCTGATCTTCCAGAAGCTCCTACAGGACAGCTGCTACAGTTCTGACATGGACCAGGAGGAGAGAGAATATTACTGCGCTTTAAAGTCTCTGCACTGGCTTTTAGATCTTTTTCGTATTGGTTTTAAGATTCTCCAACTGGTTTTCATGGTTTCATTTATATTATGAGTATCCCAGAACCATCAGGCCTTCAGTTTGAAGTTTTTATCAACATCCCCAGTGTAAAAAACAAATGTATGGTCCAGGCTTATGGAACAGCTTTCCTAAACACCTGAAGGCAGCAGAGAGTCTTGAGTTTTTACATCCAGACTGAAAATACACCTTTTCAAGCTGGCTTTTATTTAATTTCCTTTTATTTATTTCTCTTTTAGGTGATTTATTCTTTTATTTACTATCTTTTGTTCTACGTCTACATAGCTACTTATGTTAAGCTAAATTGTTTGGTTTTAATGTTCATTTTTAGGTCTACTTATGTCTTCTTCACATTCTGAGTTTCTGTCTTTCCAACAGGATTAACACGAGGGATATTCAATATTGGCTTTTTTATTACTGATATCCAATATACTGAAATTGTTCAACTCTGAATTCTAAGATCTGATATCTACCAATACCAATTTATGCAACATGTGACTAATTACAATGTTTCTGACAACTTGGTAACTTAACCAACAACTTAAAACCAGACATATTATCAGCAGCTTCAAAGCAAGTCAGTCTGTAGCAGCAGCAGCTGCACCGTAGTCACATGACTGAGAGGAATGCTGGGAAATGAAGTTCTTCCAGGATAACAGGGACTTTTAGACATGCTGGAGCAATGAAGCAACGAGATATCGCGAGATATCAAAAGAAAAATATCCATACAACGCTTTTTAATATTGATAAGATAATAAAGATACTTTATTGATCCCCGAGGGGAAATTCATGAAATCATTTAAAAAGTAAAAACCAATCCCAGTACTTTCCGATATCACATTTTAATGCCAATATCGGCTGATAAGATTGGGCGTCTCTAATTCAGACCAGTTCAGAACCGGACCCGTTCAGTTTCAGCTGGTCTAGTGGGATGGAAGGGTCGGCGGTGAGAAGCAGTGCTGATATCTAGCTGAAGTATCGTGGATGTTTGTCTGGATCTAACGGAAATGATGGAGGCTGCTGGTCTGTGTGCAGGTACGAGATCCTGGCTGCCAACGCCATCCCTAAAGGCTTCATGGACGGGAAACAAGCATGCTGCCTGATGGTGAGCGTGACGGAAAGCTTTTATCTGACTCCACTTACAGCTCTGCAGATTGTAAACTCTCTCTCCCGCCTCCAGGTGAAGCACCTGGATCTGGACCCCAACCTGTATCGCATCGGTCAGAGTAAGATGTTCTTCAGGACCGGAGTTTTGGCTCAGCTGGAGGAGGAGCGAGACATCAAGCTGACGGTGGTCATCATCGCCTTCCAGGCTCAAGCACGAGGCTTCCTGGGCCGCAAGTAAGAGAACGCGCAATCGGAGAGAGAAGTTCTAGGATCTGTTCCTATAACTACCCGTCTGCAGTTTAGTTATCAGAACTACCTTCCCCATCAGTTTGCGTTCACACATGCGGGAGGACCTTGATAGGAACCATGTTTGACGCAATCACCTGTGACAGTGATAAATTTACGCCCCAGCAGATCTGATAGAAAACTGACGTTTCTCATCTCTTTTATTCAAAGCTATTAGAAAGCTGCTTACCAGCTTTATAACGGAACAGCCCCCGTTGGAAAGCTGCCCTACAAACGACTAGTTTACCTTTCACTGAAGTACGCCCGGACCGGGGTTCGTCCACTCAAGTGTCCGGGCGGCAGCCACACTTTGCAGCTGTATTGGGGTCATTAAATTAACATGAAAATAATTACTTTTGGACATTTTAAAATAGTTATTAGGCGCTTTCAGAGTTCCTGTAACCTTTTCGGGAACCAGGCCGTTTTTTGGTGCATTCAGACGCATAGGAACTAGGAACCTCAGCCCTCAGTTCCTAGAACCGTTTCAGCTCCTACACCTAGGCGGGCTCTTTTTGGGGTTCCATAGGAACTGAAATTATTTTATACTAATTTAATGACCCAAATACAGCTGCAAAGTGTGGCAGTAGAATCTGCGCCTGCCACCCGGACAGTGTCGTACTGACCATCAGGAGCACCGGGACATTTCCCGGTGGCCTGGTCAGCAAACTGGCCGGCCTGTCAGGTCGCATCTGAGTTTTAAATAAATAATCCGTCGCCTGCTGTCCCGTTAAAACTCATGAAGCTCACACAGACGCAGGCAGAGAAGGTTTTTATTTTGTAAGGGGAAGAAATAAAAAGCTATGTGTGGAGCCTTTGTTTTATTATTTTAGTCTTACTTCAGTAGGTGCCCACTTTTAGCGTTTTGCTTAATTTGGTGGAGGTGGCCTGGGATGGTATCAAATTCCAGGCCTGAACTATTGTCCCAGTCCGCCCCTGCGCCCGGACACTTTAGTGGACGGAGCGTCCACTAAAGTGTCCGGACATACTTCAACAAAAGATAAACAAGACATTCGTAGGGCAGCTTTCCAACGGGGGCTGTTCAGTTACGTGATACAAATGAGCGTGATGATGGAAAGCTGGGAAGCTAGAAACCTCAGTTTTCTTTCAGATCTGCTGGGGCGTAAATTTGTCTCTGTCACAGACGATTGTGTCAAACATGGTTCCTATCATGGTCCTCCTCATGTGTAAATGCAAACTGATGGGGAAGGTAGTTCTGATAACTATACTGCAGACGGGTAGTCGTAGGAACTGCGTTCCTAAAACTTCTCTGTCTGAATGTGATATGGATTCGGGACGTGCACCATTGTGATCGATTTAATAATGAATTACACTCCTACTGTAATAGCTCTTGTTGTTATTACGATCTTGGTAAACAGTTGTAACAGCTGTAAGACTTTTAAAATATGGCGAGGCAGAAGTGGAGATGACACAAGGGGCGGGGCTTTCCAGTTCTACCAAACATCTACGTATTTCAGTTCCTATGGAGCCCTGAAAAGACTCTGCCTCAGAGTAGGAGCTAAAAAGGTTCTAGGATCTGAGGTTCCTCGTTCCTATGTGTCCGAATGCACAAAAAAACGGCCTGGTTCCCGAAAAAGTTCTAGGAACTCAAAAAGGTTCCTACAGTCTGAACGCGCCTGGAGACGCCTCATGGAGGTTCCAGGACCCCGCAGCCGCGTCGGAGGATTTATGTTTCATTCTTCTTCTTCTTTGTAGGGCTTTCAGTAAACGTCAGCAGCAGCTGAGCGCCATGAAGGTCATCCAGAGGAACTGCGCATGCTATCTGAAACTCAAGAACTGGCAGTGGTGGAGGCTTTTCACCAAGGTTACACCAGATCAGTTAATCTCACTCTGACCTGCAGCTGCTTTTAACGCTAAAACGGACTAATCTGTGTTTCTATGGGGTTCAGGTGAAGCCTCTACTGCAGGTGACCAGACAGGAAGAGGAAATGGGTCAGAAGGAGGAGGAGCTAAAGGTGGCCAAAGAAGTGGCGGCCAAGACCGAGGCCCAGCTGAAGGACATCTCTCAGAGACACACGCAGGTGAAACAAGCAGCTTTTTACCGCATTTAGAACGAAAAGCGCTGCAGGGATGACGGAGGCTTCTGGTTGCAGCTGATGGAGGAGCGCAGCCAGCTGGAGTCAAAGCTGCAGGCGGAGACGGAGCTGTACGCCGAGGCGGAGGAGATGAGGGTGCGTCTGGAGGCCAAGAAGCAGGAGCTGGAGGAGGTGCTGCATGAGATGGAGGCCCGGCTGGAGGAGGAGGAGGAGCACAGCATCTCCCTGCAACAGGAGAAGAAGGACATGGAGCAGCAACTCCAGGTCTTTAATTATCTGCTAGTTATTAGTCTTTAGAACCTATTATTTCATTAAAATATGATAAAACTGGTCAGAATTCATAAAAATCGTGAAAGTGGCAAAGATATGTACAGTTTTCCTCGAAATTATTTACACCTTCTAGTTAAAGAAAAAGCTGAATTGACAATCGACCAAAGAAACTAATAATAAATAAAAATTTACAAAATTAAGATTTAGTGAAATCAATTTTTGCTTTTGAATTGTGGTTAAAAATAATAATAATAAAAAATTGTCCCAGACACATTAGAGCACCAGTCCCATTAATAGTGGACTAACATACCTGTCAACAGGTGTAGAAGTCTTTTTGAACATTACAGAAAACACCTAATTGTTTATTTATTTGGGTGTTTGTTTTTATTATTTATTTTCAACCACAATTCAAAATCAATGTCATGATTTTCATAGAATTTTTATTTATTATTACTTTTGTCAATTTGAACTTATTTCACTGGCAGCTGATTTTTTTCCTTCTTTAATACGAGTGTGTGAATATTTTTGAGTTAAAATTGGGACTGTGCAGTTCTTCCCCCTCTGTGATCAAAAATCAATAAAAACTAAACTTAAGGAAGCTGTTTGGCTTCACACATGTAACACATCTCCGTTTCCCTGCAGATGATGGAGGCCCACATCGTGGAGGAGGAGGACGCCCGGCAGAAGCTGCAGCTGGAGAAAGCTGCTGTGGAGGGGAAGGTGAAGAAGCTGGAGGAGGACGTCCTCTTCATGGAGGACCAGAACAACAAACTGCAGAAGGTAGAAGAAGGGCAGCGCTGTCGGCCGCGGTGGCAGAAGGCTTTTATGAACTCTTGCTTCGGTGTTTTCGTTCTCAGGAGAGAAAGCTTCTGGAGGAGCGACTGGCTGACATGAGCTCCAACCTGGCCGAGGAAGAGGAGAAGTCCAAGAATCTGACCAAGCTGAAGAGCAAACATGAGTCCATGATCTCCGACCTGGAAGGTACCGAGCATCACGTCTCCCGCAGCATCCGTTCAGTTTAATGTGATGATGATCGTGTGGAAATCTACCAGTTAGTCCAGCATAAAGATGTGGCATAGATTCGTCTGGAACAGCGGTTCTCAAACTGGGGGTTGGGACCCCCGATGGGGTCACAGGATAACATGGGGTAATAAAATTTAAAAATGAAGAGCCTTCTGTACATTTATTAAACAAATGTGGGGGTTTTAGTGCTATTAAAGTTGAAGCAAAGAGATTTATCTGTAATACACATTTTTAAATTATTGCATAAATAACTAAGTTATCACTAATACCATGTCAAAAATCCAAATTTGGAGGGAGAAGCTGATTTTGGGCATGTAGGTGCCTTGTTACAGCAAATCAAATCAAATTCCTCATTTAATGTATGAAATTTCTGATAGTTTTTACGGAAGCAGATTGCATTTATCTGAAAAAAATAAAATTGTTCTGTTTTCTCTGAATTAAAGAAATAATTTGAAAAAAAAATGAATCAATAAAAATCTTATATTTTTCTGATCTAATGAGATCATTTTTACAAAAAGATAAATAAGTTCTGTTATTCTGAATAACGAGATCATTTAAAAAATCTATAAAAATTTCTCTTTTTTTTCCAAATTAATGAGAAAATTATTTTAAAAATAAAAAGAAATGTTAATTTGTTTTAAATTGACAAGATCAGTTTTACCCGATAAAATCCCCCACAAAGCCTTCTGTTTTTCTGAATTAACTAGATAGTTTTTACAAAGAAACTTTCTATTTTTTTCCCAATTAACAAGATATTTTTTTAAATATTAAAAAAATATTAAAGCTTTCTGTTTGTCTGAATTAATGAGATAACGCTGCTGTGATTATACGAGATGATGTTCTGTAACTGTCGGCGTTGCAGGTTTCTTTTAAGCAAGTTAAGCAAATACCTTTTTGTTTTTTCCAGAAAGGCTCCAGCATTTCTCGTCCGCCGGGAAGGAGCCATGTATCTGCTTTAGTTTATGAAAATAATGACCCCCCCAGTGAGGGAGGACCTGGATCTTTGACATTTTAACACTTTTTTTTATTGAATTTTGTTTCTTAGCACTCGTAATTGTTGCACATTTTTCTTTTGTAGTTCAAAATTTCATTTCACAGGCAAGTACCTCAGCCTGATAAGTTGGTTGAACCAATGACACCCAGAGCTACAAATCATGTGACACAATCAGCCGTCGACATGTTTAGACCAGATATTCAAATCAACAAGCTTAGCTGTTAGAAACGAGGTGGACGCTTTGAGAAACTTTTTTTGTGAAATTTGTCTGGTTGATTCAGAAAAACAGAACATTTTTTATATTTTTTATGATTTTGTTACTTCAGAAAAACAATTTTTTTTGGTAAAAAATTAGCTTAATTCAGAAAAGTGGAACATTTCTAATTATTTATGTTTAAAAGCTTATCTTGTTTATTCAGAAAAACAGAAAATGTTTTGCTTTTTAGTGATTTTGTTAATTCAGAAAAACTGGATTTTTTTGTCAAAAAAATTATCTGGTTAATTCAGAACATCAGAACATTTTTGTTTTTTTCAATGATTTAAATTTTTTGTATAAAAAACAGAACATTTTCAATTGTTTTTGTAAAAATGATTTTGTTTATTCAGAAATACAGATTTTTTTTGTAAAAAATTATCTTAATAAAAAACAGAACATTTTTTAATTATTTTTGTAAAAAATTATCTTGTTTATTAAAAAAAACAGAACTTTTTGAAAAAAAAATCTTGTAAATTCAGAAAAACAGAACATTTTTAAATGATTTTGTTAATTCATATAAACAGATTTTTTTGTAAAAAAGATCTTGTTAATTTAGAAAAACAAAACATTTTTATTTATATTTATAAACATTGTCTTGTTTATTCAGAAAAACAGAACATTTTTTATTCTTTTTTAGGTGATTAAAATATGCTTCTGTAAGTTTTCCGTTCCGCTAAATTAGAAATCCAACGTCACGAACACCAATGTTTGCTATTTTGGAAATCGCAGCTCAAAAAGTTTGAGAACCACTGATCTAGAATTGTTGTATTTGGGGATGGGAACCCACATAGTGAATAACCCAGGAGATAAATATATATTTCGAATAATGTTACTGGCAGGCAAGAAAGCCATAACTAGGAAGTGGATGAAAATAGAAAAACCTGGACTGGAGGACTGGTTTGATGTAATGCATGACATTTTCTGGATGGAAAAGTTAACTTTTTCATTGAAGCTAGAATCGCAGAAATTTAGGAAATTCTGGAAAAATTGGGTTGGTTTTGTTTCACCACTGAGAGCAGATTTCATTCTGTAAAAGTTTTGTAATTTAAGGACGCCCCTTGCCATCATTTCCTACATTTTTATTTTCTTTTTCTCTTTGTGTATTTCTGTTTTTAGTTCACGAGTTAATGTCTAAGATGCCTTCTGCTGGGAGGGGGTTAAGGAAGAAGTCAAAAGTGGGATAAAATTCCCTTGTCATCATTATGTAACTGAATAGTTTCACCAGTGAATTTAGGCCTGGTTTAAGTTACATATGTTTGCAGATGTGACCTGATTGTGAATGCAGGTATGAATATATAAGTATGAATCTCCTCCCTTCATGTCCTTTTCCTCCCAGCGTGGAAGGCTGTGATGTTATATGCATTTTCTGTCTTGTTCATGAAAAAGGAATAAAAAATAAAATAAAAAAAAAAAAAAAGAGAACCACTGATCTAGGAAACGGATGCACATCAGAAGGTGTGGAACAATGAAAGAGAAGGATGACCTCTGTGAAAACTCTGCCTCCCCAGTTCGTCTGAAGAAAGAGGAGAAGGTTCGTCAGGACTTGGAGAAGGCGAAGAGGAAGGTGGAGGCGGAACTGGTCGACCTGCAGGACCAGTATGCCGACCTGCAGGCACAGCTAGCCGAGCTCAGAGCCCAGTTAGCCGCCAAGGAAGAGGAGCTCCAGGCCACGCAGGCCCGGTGAGGAAACTTACTCTCATCCATAAAATCACATCTTGTAGTTGAACTGATTCTAATCAGGTTCTTTTAGCAGAACTTGCACACTAAAAAATATGTGAATGTAAAAGAAATATATCAAATAATTTCCATCTAAATCAGATACTTTAATTTAATGAGAACAAATCTGAAAATGAACTAAATGTAAATATTCTGGGTCAGTTTGATGGATCATCATTAATGTTTTGAATGCAGTTTGGAGGAGGAGAGCAGTCAGCGAGGGGCGGCGGTGAAGAAGGTTCGGGAGTTGGAGGCGCTGATCATGGAGCTGCAGGAGGACTTGGAGGCAGAGAGGGTGGCGAGGGGGAAGGTGGAGGTCGCTCGCCGGGACCTCGGGGAGGAGCTCAACGCTCTGCGGAGTGAGCTGGAGGACAGTCTGGACACCACCGCTGCCCAGCAGGAGCTACGGTCTGTTCGCAATAACGCATTGCACATAATTGTCATCTAATTAACCTTTTGTTGAAGGACTGTGCTCGTATTTAGCTGTGATGTCCACAACTACAGAAAAAAGGAGACAGGAAATTACTAAAAGCTCCTTTCTGAGACTAAACGATAAAGAACAGTGTCGTCTGCATAGAGGTTGATGTGACTTGATTGCTGTTGGCAGGGCGAAGCGAGAGCAGGAGGTGGCCACGTTGAAGAAAGCTATGGAAGATGAGGGACGGAGCCATGAGGCCCAAATCCAGGACCTGAGACAGAAACACAACCAGGCTGTGGAGGAGCTCAGTGAGCAGCTGGAGCAGGCCAAGAGGGTCAGCTCACGTTACATCTCCAGTCAAGATGGAGGACTCTACATCATTAAACATCAATCTTTTCCACCCATTCAGCTCCATGTCTCTCCATCCAGGTGAAGGCTGGTCTGGAGAAAGCCAAACAAGCTCTGGAGAAGGAGTCAGCAGATCTGAGCGCTGACCTGAGATCTCTGGCCAGCGCCAAGCAGGATGTGGAGCACAAGAAGAAGAAGGTGGAAGGTCAGCTGAACGACCTGAACGCACGTTTTAATGAGAGCGAGCGGCAGAGGAACGACCTCGGGGAGCGAGTCTCCAAGATGAATGTGAGTGTTCAAATTATGTCAGCCTGATGGCCACCCGCTGGCCACGTCCTCAGATCCAGATCCAGCAAGGTGGGAACATTCCCCAGAGGTTTTGCTCCAGATTGACATGCTAGCATCACACAGCTGCTGCTCGTCTACGATGAGAATCTCCCGTTCCACCTCATCATGATGAGAATCTCCCGTTCCACCTCATCATGATGAGAATCTCCCGTTCCACCTCATCATGATGAGAATCTCCCGTTCCATCTCATCATGATGAGAATCTCCTGTTCCACCGCATCGTGATGAGAATCTCCCGTTCCACCTCATCATGTTGAGAATCTCACGTTCCATCTCATCGTGATGAGAATCTCCCGTTCCACCTCATCGTAATGACAATCTCACGTTCCATCTCATCATGATGAGAATCTCCCGTTCCATCTCATCATGATGAGAATCTCCTGTTCCACCGCATCGTGATGAGAATCTCCCGTTCCACCTCATCGTGTTGAGAATCTCACGTTCCATCTCATCGTGATGAGAATCTCCCGTTCCACCTCATCGTAATGAGAATCTCCCGTTCCACCACATCATGATGAGAATCTCCCGTTCCACCTCATCATGATGAGAATTTCCCGTTCCACCGCATCGTGATAAGAATCTCCCGTTCCACCTCATCGTGATGAGAATCTCCCGTTCCACCTCATCATGATGAGAATCTCACTTTCCACCTCATCATGATGAGAATCTCCCGTTCCACCTCATCATGATGAGAATCTCACTTTCCACCTCATCATGATGAGAATCTCCCGTTCCACCTCATCGTGATGAGAATCTCCCGTTCCACCTCATCATGATGAGAATCTCCGGTTCCACCTCATCATGATGAGAATCTCCCGTTCCACCTCATCATGATGAGAATCTCCTGTTCCACCTCATCGTGATGAGAATCTCCCGTTCCACCTCATCACGATGAGAATCTCACTTTCCACCTCATCATGATGAGAATCTCATGTTCCACCTCATCATGATGAGAATCTCACTTTCCACCTCATCATGATGAGAATCTCCCGTTCCACCTCATCATGATGAGAATCTCCCGTTCCACCTCATCATGATGAGAATCTCCTGTTCCACCTCATCGTGATGAGAATCTCCCGTTCCACCTCATCATGATGAGAATCTCCCGTTCCACCTCATCGTGATGAGAATCTCCTGTTCCACCTCATCATGATGAGAATCTCACTTTCCACCTCATCATGATGAGAATCTCCCGTTCCACCTCATCGTGATGAGAATCTCCCGTTCCACCTCATCATGATGAGAATCTCACTTTCCACCTCATCATGATGAGAATCTCCCGTTCCATCTCATCATGATGAGAATCTCCCGTTCCACCACATCGTGATGAGAATCTCCCGTTCCACCACATCGTGATGAGAATCTCCCGTTCCACCTCATCGTGATGAGAATCTCCCGTTCCACCACATCGTGATGAGAATCTCCCGTTCCACCTCATCATGATGAGAATCTCACTTTCCACCTCATCATGATGAGAATCTCCCGTTTCACCTCATCGTGATGAGAATCTCCCGTTCCACCTCATCATGATGAGAATCTCCCGTATCATCTCATCGTGATGAGAATCTCCCGTTCCATCTCATCATGATGAGAATCTCCCGTTCCACCTCATCATGATGAGAATCTCCCGTTCCACCACATCGTGATGAGAATCTCCCGTTCCACCACATCGTGATGAGAATCTCCCGTTCCACCACATCGTGATGAGAATCTCCCGTTCCATCTCATCGTGATGAGAATCTCCCGTTCCACCTCATCGTGATGAGAATCTCCCGTATCATCTCATCGTGATGAGAATCTCCCGTTCCATCTCATCGTGATGAGAATCTCCCGTTCCACCACATCGTGATGAGAATCTCCCGTTCCATCTCATCGTGATGAGAATCTCCCGTTCCACCACATCGTGATGAGAATCTCCCGTTCCATCTCATCGTGATGAGAATCTCCCGTTCCACCTCATCGTGATGAGAATCTCCCGTTCCACCTCATCGTGATGAGAATCTCCCGTTTCATCTCATCGTGATGAGAATCTCCCGTTCCATCTCATCGTGATGAGAATCTCCCGTTCCATCTCATCGTGATGAGAATCTCCCGTTCCATCTCATCGTGATGAGAATCTCCTGTTCCACCTCATCGTGATGAGAATCTCCTGTATCATCTCATCGTGATGAGAATCTCCCGTTCCACCTCATCGTGATGAGAATCTCCCGTATCATCTCATCGTGATGAGAATCTCCCGTTCCATCTCATCGTGATGAGAATCTCCCGTTCCATCTCATCGTGATGAGAATCTCCCGTTCCATCTCATCATGATGAGAATCTCCCGTTCCATCTCATCGTGATGAGAATCTCATGTTCCATCTCATCATGATGAGAATCTCCCGTTCCATCTCATCGTGATGAGAATCTCCCGTTCCATCTCATCGTGATGAGAATCTCATGTTCCATCTCATCATGATGAGAATCTCCCGTATCATCTCATCGTGATGAGAATCTCCCGTATCATCTCATCGTGATGAGAATCTCCCGTATCATCTCATCGTGATGAGAATCTCCGTTCATCAGACGAACCTGCATGCGTGTTTTCTTCGTCTCTTCCAGATGGAACTGGAGAGTGTGACGGGTCTGCTGAATGATGCCGAGGGAAAAAACATCAAGCTGAGCAAAGACATTTCCGGTCTGTCCTCTCAGCTTCAGGACACGCAGGTGAGGGTTGCCATGGAAACGCACCTCTGCCAAATACTCAGATTTCTCCATTAATGTGTTGAAAGTAGCAACCCTTCACCCGTCTAGGAGCTGCTGTCTGAGGAGACGCGTCAGAAACTGAACCTGTCCGGGCGTCTGCGTCAGATGGAGGAGGACAGGAACAGCCTGATGGAGCAGCTGGAGGAGGAGACGGAGGTCAAACGGGCCGTGGAGAGGCAGGTGTCCAGCCTCAACATGCAGGTCGGTCGCTCCCACGCTCTGATAAAGTCACTGGTAATCATACACCAGAGCAGCTGTGAAACCCTCCTGATGTCGCTGTCCCACCTCCTGCCAGCTGTCGGACCACAAGAAGAAGCTGGACGAGCTGTCGGGGACGGTGGAGCTGCTGGAGGAGGGGAAGAGGCGCCTGCAGCGCGAGCTGGAGGCGGCCAACGGCGAGTACGAGGAGAAGGCCTCGGCCTACGACAAGCTGGAGAAGAGCCGCAGCCGGCTGCAGCAGGAGCTGGAGGACGTCCTGGTGGACCTGGACAACCAGCGGCAGCTCGTCTCCAACCTGGAGAAGAAGCAGAAGAAGTTTGATCAGGTCTGCTGGTGATCTGCTGAAGTGGTCGTGATCAGTAGCTCTGCAGCTTTCCGAGGCTATTTTAAAGTTTTTGGGAGATTTTCTGCCTTTCACTTAGTTTCAGTCCAGTTCTCGTTCCTGACCAGTCGTTAAGCTATCTGACACCAGTCAGCCTCACCTGCGAGGGGTTTCCAACAAGAGTTGCTGAGGTAGAAACGCCGTGGAGAGCTGGAGTAGGTGGCTGTGGAGACGGCGACGTGAGGATCTCTCCCCAGACTCATCCGGTCTGAGATAACGGGTAGAAACAGATGAATGACAGCCATTTAACTCTGAATCATTCAGGCTTAATAAGCTCCGAACTCGAGGGAACAACCAGAATTGTGTCGACACGTAACAGACAACTTAGCAAAGAACCGGTTTAAACTGGATCTTTAGGCTTTTTGTCATCATTTGTTCCTGTTTCTTTAGTTTTCATGTGTAAAAGCAGCAAAGACCAGACAGGATTGTAGCAGCAACCAGGTGATGAAGAGCTGGAAACTTGATGACTCAGCACGGAGCAGAAACTGGACACGTGGAGGACAGAAGAAGAAGAGTCCGGATCTTCAGCAAAGACCTGAACCAGGACCTGCATCTGGACTTTCAGCATATCCATCTACTGTCGGCTAAAGCTTCATGAGAAACGGTCTCCATGGAAACGTGGATATTAAGAAGCCGTGCTTAAAGGAATAGTTCACCCACAATGATGTATATTCATCTTCTACTCACCCTCATGCTGAGCAAGACTCTGGAGCACTTTTTAAATATCTCAAATGCAGCCGGAGATCCAGAAGCGTCCAGAATTTACTGGAAAAAGAATTTATATATTTTTACAGCCTAAACAGCAGAACATCAGATCTGAGTCGTTCGTTCTTTCTTTGTTTTAAATTAATATCCAACCCCTCTTGTGTTTGTCCGCAGCTCATTCGCTCTTAGCACAATGAAAACAACAAATTTCTTCTTCTACGCTTGCATTACAGGCGCTGAACGCCGCAACTAACCATAAAAAGCTACTAAATGATGGTTTCCAGTAAATTCTGGACGCTACCCACTCAGGACACTTGGATTACATTGGATGAGCAGTATGGAGGAATATTGACACGTTTTTGTGGACTTTTATGGACCTTTTTGGTTTATTCGCCGGTAAACTCCATGATATGATAGTTGGGGGAAAACTAACCCCCCTCCCCCGGATCCCCCTGCATTTGAGATATCAAAAAAGTGCTCCAGAGTCTTGCTCAGCATGAGGGTGAGTAGAAGATGAGGGACCATCATTCTGTGGGTGTAATATTCCTTTAGGGGGGGGGACAGGAGAAAAGGATGAGGTCACAGGACCCACCAAGAACTGAACTGAAGATCAGTGGAAACAGGTGTGATGGAGGGACGGATCCTCCTCAGAACCGGGACCGCGACATCACTGCAGCAGTGTGGGATCTTCTGGACCGAGAACAGAATAAAGGCAGAAACATCCAGAGAAGAACTGCAGGAAGTCCTCCAGGATCCGGGAGACCAGGTCCTGGAGGCGACTGGAAAACATGTTCAGATCAAAGCAGATCAGATTATTACTTCCACATTTCTGTCTGAATGAGGAGTGAATGAATCATGGATCCACTGTGAGTGGTCTGAGTGCCCTGCTCTCCTTTCTGCTGACGTCATCAGATGCTGGCAGAGGAGCGGAGCGTTTCCTCCAGGTTTGCAGAGGAGCGGGATCGAGCGGAGGCGGAGGCGAGGGAGAAGGAGACCAGGGTGCTGGCTCTGACCCGGGCGCTGGAGGAGAACCAGGCGTCCCGGGAGGAGGCGGAGAAGACCATGAAGGCGCTCCGAGCCGAGATGGAGGATCTGATCAGCTCCAAAGACGACGTGGGAAAGAACGTGAGAAACGGCTTCTGGAAAACGACGGAAGCATTTTAGGGACGGCTGGACGTCAGTTCTGAATCTTCCTCAGGTCCACGACCTGGAGAAGGCGAAGCGCGGGCTGGAGGCCATGCTGGAGGAGATGAGGACGCAGATGGAGGAGCTGGAGGACGAGCTGCAGGTGGCGGAGGACGCCAAGCTGCGTCTGGAGGTGAACAGCCAGGCTCTGAGGGTGCAGCAGGAGCGGGAGCTGCAGGGGCGCGAGGAGCTGGGCGAGGAGAAGAGGAAGCAGCTGCTCCGACAGGTGCAGTCCCGTCACACTGCCCGGCCCGTGGGCTTGGTCCGAGCAGAACCGAGCAGAACCGCCGTCTGTTTGCAGGTGCGTGAGCTGGAGGCGGAGCTGGAGGAGGAGAGGAAGCAGCGGAGCCAGGCCTCGGCCGGGAAGAAGAAGCTGGAGGGGGAGCTGAAGGACACGGAGGACCAGCTGGAGACCAGCAGCAGGGGCCGGGACGAGGCGTTCAAGCAGCTCCGTAAAGTCCAGGTCTGAGCACGGTCACTGGCGGGCCGGACCATGACATCACCGTACACTCCTCAAAATGACTCACATCCAATTACAGAAACGGCTGAATTCACAACAGTCATTCAAATAACAACAAACTGAAGATTAATAAAAATTTACAAAATTATAATTTAGTTTAATAAATTATTGCTTTTGAATTGTGGTTGAAAATTATAATTTAAAAAAATCAAACAAGCAAAACTGACAGATTAGAGCAGCTTTCCCATGATCATGGACCAACATACCTCCATCGTGCTCGTTTTTTTTTTTTTTTTTTTTTACATTTTTATTGAACCACAATTCAAAATCAATGTCATGATTTTCATAGAATTTTTATTTATTATTACTTTTGTCAGTTTCAGCTTATTTCACTGACTGATTTTATTCCTTCTTTAATTGGAGGGTCTGAATAATTTTGGGGGCTGTATATTTTTTTTTCATATTGTCCGATCTCGATTTTTAGACGATGTTTTTTGTGCCGTCAGTTTGAAACCATCTGTACCGAAAACTGTAAAGATGCTCAAACTGGTCGGCCAATATTTGCGTTTTTTTGCTAATATCAGCATCAGTCTTTACGTCGGGTGTGTTGGCCGATACCCCCACTCAGCAAAATTTACAGACTTTTTTTTTTCATTTCATCACAAGTTTAATGTTTTTATTTGTTTTCAAGTGCACGGTTTCTTTTTTATATAATTAATTTAATTTAATTTAATTTAATTTAATTTAATTTATTTATATATTTATTGGAAGTGATTTGTTCTTTTTTTATATTAAGATTCGTAAAATTACTTTTCTATAGAAGAGGAATAGGGCCACTAAAAAAAAAAAATTCTGAGAAAAAAATTCAGATTTTTTTTACTTTAATCTCCTTTTTTCAAAAATTGAAAAAAAAACTCCCGATTTTTTTTTTTATAAGTTCTGGAAAAAAGTCAGAATTCTAACTTTAATCTCAAAATTCTGACCTTTTTCAGAAATTAAAACAATATATTTATCCTGAATTTATTTTATTGTCATGGAAGAAAGTCAGGATTATGAGGAAAAAAAGGAGAAAAAAGTCAGAATTTTCACTTCAATCTCAGAATTCTGGTTTTTTGTTTTTAGAAATTAAAAAGAAAAAAAATCTCCCGATTTAAAAAAAAAAAAAAAAAATTATGTTCTGGAATAAAGTCAGAATTTCAATTTATTTCTCAGTTGCTCTAATCCCGTTTCGTACTTTTCATTGTTTCCTTCATCATATTAATGGGTTGGCAGTCAAATGCAGTATCGGCCCCCATTGGCTGATGAGAAAATATCGGTATCTGCCCTAAAAAATCTGTATCGGTTGATCCCTACTCATTATTGTAAAGTAACTTTAAAAAATCAGTAAGAGTGGATGATGTCACCAAAGAAATAATATTTCAAAAAATAAAAAAATATTGTAATCGATATCATCGATGATATTGATGGCCACAAAATTTACAGCTACAGTCAAATCCGTCCTCTGTTTGCCCCACGTACAGCAGAATAAAGCCTCTGCTAATTCTTTTTACATTTCAACTGCTTTTCTAGTTTGGATTAAATTAATAAACACTAGGGGGGGTTGATAGTTTGAAGCCAATGTCTACTGAGCTGCTTTCATCTGTTTTTACAGTTTTTACCAATGTAAAAAAATATACCAGAATTATCACGATACGATATGACACCCTGGTTACTGGTGTTTGTATTTATGCTCAGAAAAACGTGAAAATGAGTTTGTCTCTCCTGGTCCTCACAGGGGCAGGTGAAGGAGCTTCAGAGGGAGGTGGAGGACTCCCGTGCAGCCCAGAAGGAGGTCCTCGCCTCAGCCAGGGAGTCTGAGCGCAGAACCAAGACCATGGAGGCAGAGATCCTCCAGCTGCACGAGGTGATGTTTGACAGACAAATGCTTTAACGACGCACGCGTCACTTTGCAAAAACCCCGCCGATGAGTCCGGGAAACGGGGAAGAATTTCACCACCAGCTCGGCAGGAGCTCCGTGGCACGGTGTCGTTTCAGATCAGAGAAAACTGCTGTTTGCCTGTTCCTCACCGTCATTTCCTCCGTCCGTCCAGATGCTGGCAGCAGCCGAGAGAGCTCGGAAGCAGGTGGAGGCGGAGAGAGACGAGCTGGCCGAGGAGATGGCCAGCAACTCCTCAGGGAGGTGCGTTTCATCCCGTCAGCAACACCAATTTCATTACAAACACTGCAAAAACTCATCTTACCAAGTATTTTTTTCTCATTTCTAGTCAAAATATTTTATCGCACTCAAAATAAGACAAAATTACTTTTTCCTCCTCTTTTTTTTTACGATTGCTTGTCCCATTGGCAGAATTTTTTGGTTCATTACAACTAAAAAAAATTCTGCCAACAGAACAAGCAAATAAGAGGCATTTCCTTAAAACGAGATCTTATATCTCACTGAAATGTTTCTCTTTAAGTAATTTCGTCTTATACTGAGAGTGATGAGATATTTTGGACTAGAAATGAGTAAAATATACTTGCTAAGGTTGGAGTTTTTGCAGTGTAGCGAGGACAGAGCTGCATCTTCCTCCAGGAACTTCAGGTTCTCTGCTCGTCTCTGCAGAGTGTCGGCGTTGTGACGTTTCCCGTCAAACACCGGCTGCAGAGACGAGCAGCTTTTGGTTAACGAGGTTTTGCCTGACCGGGTTTTCAGTCCTAAATTAATGGTTTTATTACGCCGCTTTTGTGTGCAGCACTTTGTGATTTTATCTGTGGAATGAGCTTTTCTTTTTTTTTTAGAGGGGGGAGGGGGGTAGTGAGTGGGCTGTTTGTTGGTTAAACACTTAAGTTCAATTTTTTCAACTCGAGCGAACAGGCGAAATACGCTGTATTCGCGTCAGAAAAATGCTACGTTCATGTGAATCAGATGCGCATTTGGGGCTTGTCACTTCTGTACACTGACTTTACCATTTTCACGTCAAATGATCTCCAAACTCGTATAATCGAGTTGAAATGATTTATTCGCCATTTTTCCTCGCACAATTTCTGAAAGAGGCGCTCGCGCGACTCATTCCCTGCTACGGCCGACACTCATGCAGCTGCAGAGCGGAGGAGGTGTGTTGTGATTTGCATAAATAATCAATATAAATTAGTTTTTGCTGAATAAAAGCTGAATAAATGCATCGTCTACCTCAGTGGTTCCCAAACTGGGGGGCCCAGCAAGGCTAAAACGTAGTTTTTGCAGTTCTAACTTCCTCCACTTCATTTCTTCTAGAAAAACAGCTGCAGTAATGAAATAAAAACACGTCAAACTAAATGAAAATTTAAACAAATAATGAAATACAATATAATAAAAAGGATATGTGGAAATTACTAATGAAGACCATGTATTATATAAATTGTAATTCATTATTAGAGTATTATTAAGTATTATGTTATGCATTGTGATTTACAAAGCGATTATTATTATTATTGAGTATCATTAAGGATTATATGGTGATAATGAGGATTATGATTTATTTATTTATAGTGAAAACTTTGTTATATTGTGATTTACACAAGTGAGTAAAGTTATTATTGAGCATTATTGAATATTATTAATAATTAATATACTTTTATTGTAGAATGTATTTGAGAGTTTTGTTATTAAATATGGTGCATTGTGTCAAGAATTTTTGTTAAATTACAGCGAATGATAAATTTAAGTTGTGTCTGATTAAAGGCTTTTGGTTCTTCCAAACTTGTCCCAAAACTCCTTTTCGAACTATTTTTTTTATTATTATTTACGCCAAATGTGAGCGTTTGTTTTTGTGATCAGTTCGAAACAGAAATAAAAAAAAAATTTTAAAAATCAAAATGAAAATATTGGCAGTTTTTTTTAACTACTAATGAACAAATAATGATGACTCATCAAAGTGCATTTTTTTCAAGCGTCTCGTGGTTAAATGTTTGGTTAAATGTTATAGCAATGGTTGGATGGGGCGCGTGCGGGGGGGTGGGCTTGTCATTATAATTGCAAATTAAAAGGAGGCCCTGCAGAAAACGTTTAGGAACCACAGGTGTAACTAAAAAATAATCGTTTGAATATTCGTGATTTCAAAATTGACCAAAATAATCGTGATTTTTTTTCCATAATGGACCAGCCCGACTTTACATGTAATTTTGACACGCAAATAATTTCATTCACGTCGGCTTGTAGATTAGAGATGTCATGATATGAAAATTGTGACATCACAATTGATCACGGTTATCATTGTTATCACGGTATTATTGAAATCGCCCCCCAGTATCATTAAAAACATCCAAAATGGGTCCAGAAGTCTACTTTGTCCTTATTGAAGGGGGGAAATTCTCAAAAGAACTGTCCATGTGGGCGCCTTTGTTGCTTTCCGCCATGTTTTCATAGATAAAATGTTGCAAACTGGGACTGCTGCTGCTTTTCCAGCAATGAGCAGCATCACTGGGAGTTTTCAAAGTGCAGAAATCAATCATAGTTTTCACAATAATTAGAATTTGAAACGTATGATTGATCGTGTGGAATTTTATCACGGTTAATCAGAACACCTGCAGAAAACCGAGCAGGAATTTAGATGATAAACCTCCAGACTTGCGGCTCTCCTCATGTCTGGATCCTCGTCTTCAGGTCCCTGCTGTCCGACGAGAAGCGCCGCCTGGAGACGAAGGTCGGCCAGCTGGAGGAGGAGCTGGAGGAGGAGCAGGCCAACGTGGAGAGCCTGAACGAGCGGCTGAGGAAGAGCCAGCAGCTGGTGGGTTCCTCCGTGATTATCTGCTGCTCCTTCTGTCCTCTCACTTCCTCCAATAACAGCATCTGAGCAGCAAAAGTGGCGATACATTGATCCAATATCGATACATCAACAAGCCAACGGCGTCGATCCAAAAATCTCCTTCAGACACACTTTAATTTGGAAAATGGCTCTTACACGTTTTCTGCCCGAGTAGGTTTGTAAAAAGTACATGTTTATAGTTTAAAGGTAAATTGTACTGCATAAGTACTTCTAGTAACTTGTCCGTCTTTGTCATAAGAACAGATTTTTTTTTAATTAAAAAAAGGAGTTAAAATGTTAAAATGACGATCTAGTTGTATTTTATGATTTTTATTTTAATAGAAATAATTATCTTAAAAAATTGTAATGTTTCATATCTTCCATATTGATCAGTGGATCCCTGATCAAACTGAATTAAAATGGTATTGTGACTGAATTTGATATTTAGACAAAAATCAAATCGCTATGCACTGTATCAATATAATATTGTATCCTGATCAAACCAGTGATTTACACCCCCGAGTAATCATATTGTTTTTATTTCAATTTCATTCTTAAATTAACTTTTTTATTGATTTATCATTTGTTATTAATTTGTTTCTAAATTGACAACAAATACGAGTATTGGATCTTAAATATATATATTTCAAAACTGAATTTATATAATTAGATTAATAGAGAATAAGTTAGTTAATTAACTAACTAATCAAATTAATCTGTTTATGTAATGCTACATTTTATTAATCAGTTTAAAATACACTGACATTTAAATTGCATTTTTTTTGCAAAATACATTTAAATTAATTCATAATTTAGCAAAGGTCAAGTAATAAACTTACTGTTTAAAATTAAAAAATATTTTAATCTCAATTTAACACATTTCAATTTTCCTCAGAGGATTAATACAATATTTGTCATTTTATTTTATTTCATTTTTCTTTCTTTTTTTTTTTCTTTTCTTTTATTTCATTTAATTTTATTTTAGTGAATTAAATTACCCTGCCTCTTACTGATAATTGCTGGAAAGGGCTCCAGCGACCCCCCATAGCCCTGAATTGGACAAGCAGTGAAGGAAGGGAGGAATAAATCAATCAATTTAATATAATTTATTCATTCATTCCTTCAATGAATGTTGAATGAAAATGAATAATTTAAATTCATTTTAATTTAATTTAATGATACCACCTCACTCCTCTTGTCTTCTCTGTGGTGATGAAGGTGGAGCAGCTGGGGGCGGAGCTGGCAGCAGAGAGGTCTTCCTCTCAGACCAGGGAGACGTCCAGGCAGCAGCTGGAGAGGCTGAACCGGGAGCTGAAGGCCAAACTGCAGGAGATGGAGGGCCAGGGCCGCTCCAAGCTCAAGTCCACCGTCGCCGCTCTGGAGGCCAAACTCCGGGAGGTGGAGGAGCAGCTGGAGGTGGAGAACAGGTGAGCGTTAAACCCCCCCCCCACACGCAGAACAGAAACGAGGCTGATCCACCCGCTGTGTGTGACCTGCAGAGAGCGGCAGGCCAACGCCAAGAACCTGCGCCAGAAGGAGAAGAAGCTGAAGGACCTGAGCCTCCAGCTGGAGGACGAGCGGAAGCAGGCGCAGCAGTTCAGAGACCAGGTGACGGGGGGGGGACGGAGGAGGACGGAGGAGGACGGAGGGGACGGAGGACAGCAGGCCCCCACCACAACCAAAACCACCGCTGACAGTCTGCCGTGTGTTGCAGGCGGAGAAGAGCAACGTGAGGGTGAAGCAGCTGAAGCACCAGCTGGAGGAGGTGGAGGAGGAGGCGCAGCGGGCCGCCGCCGCCCGCCGGAAGCTGCAGCGGGAGCTGGACGAGGCCGCGGAGACCAACGACACCCTCACCAGGGACGTGTCCTCCCTCAGGACCAAGCTGAGGTGAGACACGTCCACAGGGACTCACGGGGACCAGGATCCTCCTGGATCTGCAGAGACCAGGATCCTCCTGAAACCTGCAGAGACCAGGATCCTCCTGGATCTGCAGAAACCAGGATCCTCCTGGACCTGCAGAGACCAGGATCCTCCTGGATCTGCAGAGACCAGGATCCTCCTGGATCTGCAGAGACCAGGATCCCCCTGGAACCTGCAGAAACCAGATCCTCCTGGACCTGCAGAAACCAGGATCCTCCTGGACCTGCAGAAACCAGGATCCTCCTGAAACCTGCAGAAACCAGGATCCTCCTGAAACCTGCAGAGACCAGGATCCTCCTGGACCTGCAGAAACCAGGATCCTCCTGGACCTGCAGAAACCAGGATCCTCCTGGACCTGCAGAAACCAGGATCCTCCTGAAACCTGCAGAAACCAGGATCCTCCTGGACCTGCAGAAACCAGGATCCTCCTGGACCTGCAGAAACCAGGATCCTCCTGAAACCTGCAGAAACCAGGATCCTCCTGGAACCTGCAGAGACCAGGATCCTCCTGGACCTGCTGAGACCAGGATCCTCCTGGACCTGCAGAAACCAAGATCCTCCTGAAACCTGCAGAGACCAGGATCCTCCTGGACCTGCAGAAACCAGGATCCTCCTGAAACCTGCAGAAACCAGGATCCTCCTGAAACCTGCAGAAACCAGGATCCTCCTGAAACCTGCAGAGACCAGGATCCTCCTGAAACCTGCAGAGACCAGGATCCTCCTGAAACCTGCAGAGACCAGGATCCTCCTGAAACCTGCAGAAACCAGGATCCTCCTGAGACCTGCAGAGACCAGGATCCTCCTGAAACCTGCAGAAACCAGGATCCACCTGAAACCTGCAGAAACAGAAACCAGGATCCTCCTGGACCTGCAGAGACCAGGATCCTCCTGAACCTGCAGAGACCAGGATCCTCCTGAAACCTGCAGAAACCAGGATCCTCCTGAAACCTGCAGAAACCAGGATCCTCCTGAAACCTGCAGAGACCAGGATCCTCCTGGACCTGCAGAAACCAGGATCCTCCTGAAACCTGCAGAAACCAGGATCCTCCTGAAACCTGCAGAGACCAGGATCCTCCTGAACCTGCAGAGACCAGGATCCTCCTGAAACCTGCAGAGACCAGGATCCTCCTGAAACCTGCAGAAACCAGGATCCTCCTGAACCTGCAGAGACCAGGATCCTCCTGGACCTGCAGAAACCAGGATCCTCCTGAAACCTGCAGAAACCAGGATCCTCCTGGACCTGCAGAAACCAGGATCCTCCTGGACCTGCAGAGACCAGGATCCTCCTGAAACCTGCAGAAACCAGGATCCTCCTGAAACCTGCAGAAACCAGGATCCTCCTGGACCTGCAGAAACCAAGATCCTCCTGAAACCTGCTGAGACCAGGATCCTCCTGGACCTGCAGAAACCAGGATCCTCCTGGACCTGCAAAAACCAGGATCCTCCTGAAACCTGCAGAGACCAGGATCCTCCTGGACCTGCAGAGACCAGGATCCTCCTGAACCTGCAGAGACCAGGATCCACCTGGACCTGCAGAGACCAGGATCCTCCTGGACCTGCAGAGACCAGGATCCACCCGGACCTGCAGGAACCAGTCCTAGAGGACCAGGATCCTCCTGAAACCTGCAGAGACCAGGATCCTCCTGAACCTGCAGGAACCGGCGAGGACCAGGATCCTCCTGAAACCTGCAGAAACCAGGATCCTCCTGAAACCTGCAGAAACCAGGATCCTCCTGAAACCTGCAGAGACCAGGATCCTCCTGAATCCTGCAGAGACCAGGATCCTCCTGGACCTGCAGAGACCAAGATCCTCCTGAAACCTGCAGAGACCAGGATCCTCCTGAATCCTGCAGAGACCAGGATCCTCCTGGACCTGCAGAGACCAGGATCCTCCTGAAACCTGCAAAAACCAGGATCCTCCTGAAACCTGCAGAGACCAGGATCCTCCTGGACCTGCAGAGACCAGGATCCTCCTGAAACCTGCAGGAACCGGTCCTAGAGGACCAGGATCCTCCTGAAACCTGCAGAGACCAGGATCCTCCTGAACCTGCAGAAACCAGGATCCTCCTGAAACCTGCAGAAACCAGTCCTAGAGGACCAGGATCCTCCTGAAACCTGCAGGAACCGGTCCTAGAGGACCAGGATCCTCCTGAAACCTGCAGAGACCAGGATCCTCCTGGACCTGCAGAGACCAGGATCCTCCTGAAACCTGCAGAAACCAGGATCCTCCTGAAACCTGCAGAAACCAGGATCCTCCTGAAACCTGCAGGAACCAGGATCCTCCTGAGGACCTGCAGGAACCTCTGAAACCTGCACGAACCAGGATCCTCCTCGGGGACCAGTTCCTGCAGGTTATTGCCAAAAACCACTTTGTTCTCCTTAGTTATGAAGAGTTGGACAGTGTCCAGCCTCACATGAACACAGGATGACCCGTTAGATGTATCACACAGTTAACCAGTCAGTGATCAAGTTCATGTTCATTTATAGAGCACACTAAACAACAATCTAAAGCCCCCCCCCCCCCCCCCCCCATCCAAAAAAAAAAAACAAGAGAGAAGATGAAATACAGTTTAAAAAAATTCAAATGTAAAAATTTTGGAAACCACTGGTCCGCACTATGTCAATGACATGATGCTGTCGTGTGATTGGCTGATGAGATGTCAGCGTTTACAGGAAGCTGACCAGCTGATCAGTAATGATGCACATAAATAATCTAATCCAGCTTTAATCCCGAGCCTTTGTCCTTAAACCTGCACATTTTTAGCAGAAAAGAGAAAAGTTGTGACGATAAATTTCATTTTGCTTCTTTCATGTCCTGCTTCTGCCTTCAGACACTACTGATCTGTCCTCACAGCTCCTCCTCTTCCTCAGCCGGGGTTTTATTCCTGCTAAACTTCAGGGGCTTTAACTTTTTCTTTTTTTTTTAATCTTGCTTGGCGACAAACCCTCCTCTTCCTCCTCTCCTCTCTTCCTCCTGATGTGTGGGCTTTTGTCCAGGCGTGGCGGCGGGGAGGCGGCGTTCAGCGGTCCTCGGCCCGCCGGCAGGAGCTCGGCGCTGGGAGGCGGCGTCGCCCGGAGGATCAGGGAGAACTCCGTGGAGCTGCAGGACGACGAGCCTCCCTCCCCGTCTCCTCCTGCCCACACCTCCCCTCTGGAGGAGGAGGAGTACACCTGCCCACCTGACGAGTAGACGGACGCTTTCATCTTAAAATATTTATATTCTCTTTAACATTTATGTCTCAGTCCACAAGTAAAATAAATTATTCTAAACAAACTTACAGAAAAAAATCACATAAAAACAAGTAACTGTGGTTTTATTTATTTATTTAAGAGCTTTATCACATAAAAACGACGTTTCTGCTTCTTAAAAATTAGTTTTTTTTCCCTCTACTGCCAACGTTTGGAAAATTACATGTAGAGAAATCAACATTTACCAAATAATCTGAAATAAATGATTGAAAAACTGTTGAGTTGAAATAATTTATTAAAGTTTTGTGCCGCAGCTTCACGTTTTCTCATGTTTTGTTTTAAATATTCACATTTCTCTCATTTTACTGGGTTTGTTCTTGTTTTAAGTGAATGCTAGTAAGTTATAAAGTTAGAAATGTTTCAGGTTTCGGTGGACAGATTAATGCTGCATTCAATGTCAGCTGGGAATCCAGGATGATGAACTCGTAAAATGAATGATTTGATGTTCTAGTTCTAGATTTTAAGCGAATTTTCAGTGAAACCAAACCTCATAATCTAATAAAACATTTGACAAAACACTGATGAGATTGTTTGTTTCTTTTAATTTAACTGATTACATCTACAAACCAGTTTACTAACGTCATCAACCTGTAATCAAACTGTTGACGTGGGGCTGCTGGGAGCCGCGTCAGCAATTTGATTTGCATATTTTTGTATCTTAAACAGTTTTGTAAAAAGTCTCGAGACACTTTTTATCCTTTAAACTTTATAAGAAGAACAGAAATATTCATAGTGACTGATGAAACATGTAAAAGTATAAAAGAAGACCAGGCCCGTTTCCACTGATCCTCAGTCCAGTTCTTGGGTCACGTGACCTCAGCCTTTTCTCCTGTTTCCCTTCCTTAAAGGTACAGTATGTAAAAAATCAACAGCAGAAAAATGTGATATATAATTGAAAACTTTGGGGCTTATGCAACATGTTTGCATTCTTTTCGTATCTTTGTCTTACTTTCTCTCCTACGAGTGCGCCACGTCAGATTCAACAAACGTTCATAACTTCAGATAACTGCATAAATGATCCTTGTAAACACAATGAATTCTGCCTGTGCGTACGTTCATGAGAATTGCAAATCTGCATAATTACCGCCCCGATAATTCCACATAAGGACACGACTTCCCACACTTGTCAGGTGTTCATTCAGAAAAATGGCATTGAAAACAGAGGAGAGAAAGTTTACAAATTCGGAGATAAGAGGTTCTGCTGACAGAGATCTGAGCAGCAGAGTTGATGGAGGTAAAAGCCGAGCCGTGGAGAATAAATCACAGAGCTGGAAATGCCGTGTCTGTTGGTTGCACTGTTACAGAAGTAAAAATAAAACTTATTTGATCCGAAAATTTTAAAGACATTTAACAAAAGCAACAGTCCTTGAAAACTAGCCTACTGATGGAGGCCAAGAGGTGCGATATATGATGGAAATGTTTAATATGAGTTTCATTCAAACATCAACAGCCCAACATTCTGCAAAATCTTCTTTTAATACTAAACACGCACACGTACTGTTCATCCCAGCTGGATTAAAAAGCCGACATGTATCTGGACCATGTCTGTCATCCTTTCATCAGCCTCTCCATCTCTCTCAAACAAAAGCACATAAAAATGTGAAACTCTAATTTGACAAATTCAGACCCAAACATCCCACATTTTATGATGAAATCCACCCATCCATCCATATATATATATATATATATATATATATATATGACTCTGTTTCTGAACCACCGGGAAGGGAAAATATGCTGTTTGCCTATTGATGAAATCACATTTAAATCCACATCTGTATCCCAGTTACAGCTCCTTCAGTCTTTGGTATTAAAGGGGAAGTTCAGGATTTTTGACATAGGGCCTCATTTACAAATGAGCCAGAATGCTACTGATCACTGAAGACGATTTCAACATATTTCATCCCGTTATTCTAGTTCCAGTGGGTCGCCAATGCTAATGCTAGTGCAAGTCAATAGGAATCTGCTAGCCTGTCATTAATAACAATCTTATCCACTCCCCAGAAGATCCGAGGCAAATCATTTCTTACTTCAGACTATCAGTGTAAATGCCGTGTTAATAGAATAATGTTACAAATAAAACTAACCTGCATTTTGTTGCATTTTGATTGTTGCTGCTGAGAAACTTTACAAAGTTTTACTTCCTGTATTTGGCAGCGGAGTGATGTCATCTGCTGCTACGTGCATGAAGGAATCTGATTACACAAATATACAGTCAAAACCACGGCCACGTCTAAAAGGCACGAGGATATGTCGGATTTTGAAAATGATTTCAAACTTTTTTCATCAAACTAACTGTCACCATGTCTCTATGAACCAAAATACACTGACAAAGGTAGTAAACTGGTAAGAAACTAGTTCCTTAATATGTAATACCAAATTTGTCATACAAGGCTTTTTCAACACCAGAGTTTACTAGTTTAACACAACATTTATACAGATAGGCTTGCTGATTTGACTCGAATGTTCTGTGGAGTGGATAAGATTGTTATTAATGACAGGCTAGCAGATTCCTATTGACTTCCACTAGCATTAGCATCAACAACCTCCTGGAACGAGAATAACGGGATGAAATATGTTGAAACTGTCTTCAGTGATAAGTAGCATTCTGGCTCACTTGTAAATGAGGCCCTATGTCAAAAATTCTGAACTTCCCCTTTAAACAGAGAACAAATGATTTAGTGAACATAAATTACTGAAACATCAACAGGCAACGATAAATAACATTTCAGTTCAAACTCGTGATAAAGTTTATTTTTCAGATATGCATCTGCATTAATTCTGTTGCTCTGTAATAGAAAAACTGTGTAATATTAATGAATACTGTGTAATTTACAACACGGAGCATAAGTTAAGCAGTGCAGCACTTCATGGAGCAAAGATTGCTGTTAAACTCCCAGCAACCCTCGTGGGTGTGTTTTTCTTTAAGAATAAAATCAGTCAGACTTTGTGTGAAAGTTTTATTGCTTTTTGAGGAACATGAAAAGCAGCACTGAAGGTAAAAACAGGTCAGAAAAGGTCTTCAGCGCTTCCTGCAAGCATGTAAATACTTCATAGTCGTGTAAAAATCCTCATTTTTCACCTCTGCTTCCACACAGACACGAATCAATCCTAGCGTCAGACGCCTGAAACGTCCGATCCGCATCCTACATGTTAGTGACTCTACAGTAGAAACCGCTACACGTTAACCTATGACACACTTTTAACATAAAACACAAGCAGCCTTCACTGAAGTACAACATTTCTCCCATTTCACTCCTGGAAAAGCAGAAGTAGAGCTCTGCAGACGGATTATTTCTCTCATCTGCAGTGTTAATATCACACGAGTTACTGGACGGATCAGGATCGTCCGGAAAACTTCCCGAATCTTACAACCTCCTCAGAGTTTTGGTCTGAAGCTGAGGTTCCTCTGTAGGCTAAACGAACCTTTAAAGGATAAAAAGATGTTCTCTAAAACGATGACCTTTAATCCTCTGGAGATTTTTACCACCAATTATCAGACAGGAAATCCTGAGTTAACCTGAAATCTGCCGTAGCAGCAAATCCCTTCACGGTGCTTTATGAGCCCGTTATCAGGTTGTGCTCATGTTGTTGGAAACACTCGTTCTCCTCAGAGGACCAGGACGTGTTACTGGTGCAGGCAGGACCCGAAAACCTGAGGAAAACCAGTAAAAGCCAAACTGGCCTGACTCATTCATACCAGGAGCTTAAAGAACCTGAGAAAACACGTTAAACCAGCACCGGTTCGATTCTTGGAAAAATCCGACTTACTGGGATTTCTTATCTCAGGTTGCAGGTTCTGCATCGGGGCTGTCGTCTAAGTGGAGGGACCTTTAACCAGAACCGTCCGGTCCAGATTCAGAATGTGGAGTCTGGGAATGCTTCAGAGGACACGCTAACCGGACACATGTAGCAGAGCACTGGTTCCCAACCTGGGGTCCCCAAACAGCACAGGCGGTCCACAGGGTTAGACTGGACAGGGCCTTGTTAAAACTAAGACCATGTCCATGTGGAGACAATCTAAGGTGTCTGCATGTGGACATTTCATTCATGTGGAGTGAACAGACGACTAAACCTGCTCTACAACTACGTTTTCAGACATATTTATCCTCAGCCAAAAGTAAAAAAAAAAAAAGAAGAAGCTACTTGATAAGTCTCGACGATAAATTTTCATCCATGTGCAGGTCAGTGAGCGGGTGGTGCTGACGTAGTGGACGAGTTCACATCCGGCAAGCGAGTAAAAGCATAAAGCCAAGAGGGTTGCAGCGTCTGGGCAGTTGCTTTAACGGGGTCTTTACATGATCTAGAGGCAGGATTAAGAAATGAGACTTGCGGGTAACTGCAGCCACCAGCCAGGTGGCACAGGAGCACAAACTGAAGCTATAATGTTGTTTACTACGCTGGTGAAGTCTTTTTCTTCATAGTTCCACTTTTTAGTGTCTTTCAGTAGATCTGAATCGTTTGCTGACAGCAGAAGGATCCATAACTGTCCCTCACAGAGCTTTAATCCACCGCGACCGTCTCCTTTCTGTTTTAAAACTATCGACGCGGAGCAGCGTCAGCTCCACAGGACTGCGTGGGAAATTCAGCCACCGAATCGCAGCGTATGATGCAGCACACAGCCTGTTCAAGGCAACGGAGAGAGACGTGGGGGGCTCGATCTTTTTGGTTTTTAAGGCTTCATCACCCATTAGTTTTAAAAAACTGGACACGCATGTTTATTCTTTAACTATTCCTGCCTCTCGTCCCTTTAAGGAAAACAACCAGGGAACCGCATCAGATATCAGTAGTTTCCAGCACACAGCCGTCACCACCAGCTAAGCGTCCTGGTAACCTCAACAAACCTACAGACTCGTCCGCTGGCTTACCATCCAGGTGGGACAGTAAAGGCACCACGAGTGAGTCGATGTTGGCTCTCTAACATCAACCTGCCTGATGTCCTGCAGACGTCTGAGTGCATTTAAAGAATCCTGTTTATTTGGAGAAAAAAAGGCGGCAGCTGTTGTAGAAATAAGACTTAAACCTGTATCAGAGTTGTCCTGTGTGACAGTTTCAGCTCAAACTGATCCAAAGTTCAGCTCTGGATCATGAAATTCAGCCTCCAGCGGGAACGTTTCAGTAAAAAGGCATTTAAAACACGGAGCTGAGACTTTCTGTGAGGCACGTCTGTTGATGAGGAGCGCAAACAGAACAGGAGCTGAATAATAAACTCCTCCTTACTTACACAAAAACACATGAAGGCAGCTTTTCATGACGCAGATCCCCTGCTGGCCACTAGGTGCTGCAAGATCCTGCTAAGCGTCACTTATGAGATTAAACAGGAAATGAAGGATTTAATTAAACCCTAAACGCTCATAAATGAGCTCGGCCCCAGCTCTGACACCACATCCTCTTTAAGTCCAGTAGTCTTTTTGCTTCAGAAAGCAGTAAATCCTGATTCCACATCTCAAATCATCCCTTCAGTAAAGGACAGCGACAGTTCTGTAGCAGAAACAACTCATCTGTACAAATCTAAAAACTTGTAAACATTCATTTAATCTTTTTCTGGGCTACAACATGTGCTCACTAACGTCATCTACAAGAATTTCAACTCCATCTAAAACAGAGGCACTTGGCAACATGAATAAAAGCACCTGTGCACGTGTGTTTTCCATCAGATGACAGTGTGTAAAAAGCAAAATGTGTGAAATATTATACAAAGACGTTTTCCAAAGTGGATAAAAGTGCCCTTCCAGTGTTCAGTCCTCAGATGCCCCCCAGGGTGTGTTCAGAGAAAAGCAAAGCAGATGCTCAGGTGGCTTAAAGGGATAGTACACCCACAGAATGATGTAGGTTTGTTTTCTAATGCTGGTGAACTCCATTATATGAAAGTCGGCGGATAACGACCCCCCCCCCCCCCCCCCCCGGATCACTGGCTGCATTTGAGATATTAAAAAAGTGCTCCAGAGTCTTGCTCAGCATGAGGGTGAGTAGAAGATGAAGGACCATCATTCTGTGGGTGTACTATCCCTTTAAATGTGCAGGTTTGACGACAGGAGAAAACTTCATTTAATGAATGCTCTGAAATTATTCTGCAACTAAGAAACACACAGAAAAACCTTCAGCTTTAAGAGGTGACACAGAAACGCCTCGGTAACTGCTCCAAGAGCAGCTCAGACTCTTCCTGCCCCCCATGCAGTCGGGTTACGTCAGGGGAGGTTGACCAACCAGAACAATACAGGGTCAAGTCTTTCAAAGTCAAAGAAAACAACGAAAACTTCCACTTTGTGTTCATCATAGTGGAAATAACTGATGTTTATGAGCAGTGTTTGCAATCGTATCTATAGTGCTTATTATGACTGCAGCTGGAGTAGCATTTTTAAATCAATACGCTGCAGTCTGGTGAAGTCTGCCCGGATACTTGGGATAAACTAGACGGAGCTTTAGATACTCCGGGAAACGGCATTTACCGTGTTATGATAAAGCAGTGTGAGGAAATGCCAACTGTCTCTTCAGGGGGGAAAACTCTGAACCAACTCCAGCAGGTTTAAGTTGGTCAGACAGAAATAAAAAACAGTCACATGAAGTCTTGTTTCGGTGCCTGGAAGCTAACGGTGTTCAGAGGTTTTCTTTTCAGAGCGCTGATGTTAGCTTGTATATTAATGTCTCTGCTTTCAGGGCTTCCTCGGCTTCCTCGGCTTAAATAGTCTGAATACAATAGAAACGTTCATGTATCCTACAGCCGATACCGACGTCTAAACACATTTTTCTTGAGTTTTCCAGACAGACTGACCCAGTTTACTCTCAGTCACGTGTCGGTAACAGCATCCACTTGGCATTTAACACCAGATCATCCCAGAAAGTCGGGATGTTTAATACAGTCAGACTGTGTGAAACACAACCTGTTTATAGTGCTACATGTTCTCTGTAAAAGCATCAGCCATGCTGCCATGCTGCGGTTACTTTAACGTGAACTCCCTGCATCTGCTCTGCGTTGCGTCTGAACACACCGTTAGAGGCAAAAAGCGCCATCGTCCACGCAGGAGGAGGAGACGTGGTGATGCAGCCCGTCCAGTAAGGTCATTAAAGCCAAGTGCAAGTGCTGAAAAGAAGTCCAGTTAATAAACAAAAACTCAAACATCCCAGGTATCCATGGCAACGCATCCATACATTTAATCTCTGCCGCTTTGCGTTAGTGTGTCCGTGGCGTCCTGGAGAGGCAGGGATACGTGTATGAGGTGTGGCACATGGTACCGTTAGGTTAGGGACGTCCAGGCTGGACGGAGAGGGGGGGGCCGAGCAGCTAAGGAGGAGGTTTCAGGATGGTTTCAGTCTCACAGCAGCAGCTTGGATCCTGCACCGAAGTCTAACCTCTTGACCAGACTGTAAAACACAGGAGCACGCTCAGACGGCTTCTTCAGACATTAGGCAGGAAAATGTGAATGTCAGACAAACGTTGAGGCACCATCTGAACATGGAGGCTGCAGGACGGAGCTCCTCACCCCTTGTTGTAGAGGCCGTTGGTGGGATGGTTCTCCGCGGAGCTGTTCTGGCCCGGGGCTGCCCCCTGTCCACCTCTGCGACTGGCCGTCTGCTCGTGGACGTACTCCCGACAGGACGCCAGCTTGGACTCCAGACTCTGCAGAGAGTTAAACACAGGAACCTAAAATTACAGAGAATCAGGGCACGGTCTCATGGGTTAGCAGGGGTCCGACAACTCTGCGCGGTCTCACGGTTGTTTCCTGAAACGTTTTGTGCACGAAACCTTCGTCATCACGCCGTGACGCAGATAGAAAGCGATGGCAAAACTCCAGCCCAGCTGGTGGCGCTAACGGTCGCTACCTACTCACAAGTCTGTCCCTTAAAACCAAAGACAAACCAGCGTCTACAGCAGATGCTGCCGACAGCACGGACGCTGGACTGCTGGTCAACCCGTTAGTTTTTCTGCAACAATTAATTCATCTCCAGTTAACGGAAAGTAGAAGAATATGGGAAAAGGAGATAAGAATGCGAGCTCATGCCATTAGTTAGACAAACTGTGACGCACAATTTATACGTCACCACCCCCCCTTTTCCCCTTTACCCCTCCGTTCCAGACTTTGCAATCGTGCAGACGGCCTCTTCCAACTGTTCCGCTCTCACAACTGTTCCAAACTTGTGGCGCGGTCGCATGACGCAAACATACGGATCTAATCCTTTTCTGGACTTGAGAACACTTTAATCGTGACAAAAGCGTCCATGTGAGCCTACCCCAACATTCACACACCATATATCACCCTGCTGTGCGTGTGGGAAGAGTTGCAGGGTATGTTTTCAGTGACATTTGTTCATCTTTGTGTTGATGTAAGGCAAAAACTACAGAATAAAATTTAATCTGTAAGCCTAAAGGAAGAAGCCTTTAACCTTTTCTTGACAAAATGCTCCTGTGCAGGAGGCAGCACAGAGGATGCTTGCAGACATCAGGAAGTATCAGTGCTAACATGTAGCATAGCAACACGACAGAGAAACTCAGCTAAAAGATTCTAGCAAGCATCAGCATCCAAACCAAACACAGTTCAAACCTCAACAATTACATGAAAATGTAAAAAAAAGGCATGAGAACATGATTGTTCACTTTAGAGATGCATCGATCTGATACCCGGTTTGAATTTCGGCTCCATTACTGACTAATTAGCTGGATCGGATATCAGATGGATGAAACCAATCCAGCCTATTTTTTCAAAATTCTGCTTTACTCATTCCTTGGAATATTTCACTCATTCCTTTCCTAGGACTACTATATCCATTCCCAGATGAACTGAGCTGCTCTTCTCCGATTTCCACTGAAAGGTGGTTTTCTTTAAGGAAGAGATACTGTGTCCCACGTCTGGATTCTGACAGTCGTGTAGTAATCTCACACATCTCAGCGTTCTGTAGAAACCAAGATTATACCAGCAGCCCTGTAGTTGTGAAGATATTTATCTTGGGTTTCTATTGGTAAGATGTTGTTCTAGGTTTCCTTTGTTTGCATTTTTAACTATTCTATGTAAAAGAAGACAGCAAAAAAGGACCACATCTTCATGCCAGGTAAAAAGCATTCATCTAAACATCAAGACATGACATGGTCACATGATCGTCAAGAAAACTCAAATGGTATTTATACAACAGCAGCCGTACCGACAGTCTGATGGTGCGTTCCAGTTACACCAACTTGGGTGAAAAAATAGACGTCTCCAAAACAGCATATTTGTGAGCAACTACAACTACATTACAAGCTAGAAAAATAACACAGATTTCACATGACAACAGCAGCCAGTTCTAGTGTGTATGTTTAATAAGCAACGCATATTATTAGAGATGTCCCGATCCGATCACGTGATTTCAGACTCGATCGGAATCGGCTGTTACTTCCCGATCAGGGATCGGTTAAATGTTTCCTTTACTGATACGGCAGCAGCGGGCTGCTCCTCTTTTTCCTCTGCGTGGTTTCCTCTCAGTTTGGGTTTTATGACCAGCGGTTGGTTTGATTCTGCCTCATGTGAACCGCCCCGTCCTGCACGCAGCTCAGTGCTGTTTACAGCATCACCGGGCGGTGCAGGAGTTTAAATGTAACGCACCAGCAGGCAGCAGCCTGTTCACTCAGACATAACTACAGGGAAGGCGGCTGCAGCTGAACTGATGAGCCGCTTTTAAAAAGTTTGATCCATTAATCAAAGCAAACAACAATAAGTCAACATAACGTGTAACACGTGGTTCATATTTAGCGAAACAACGCGACAATGTGCTGGTTTAACGTTAGTTGTGCTGCGCGTGCATCGCTGCAGGTTTGACGGGGAAAAGAAAGCTGCTTAAACTTTGTTTGCCATTAATGAACGGAGTAAAACCGAAGCACACATTACATTAGGCCTATCTGTTGTTTCAGAGTTTATTTGAAATCTAGTGTTGGTTTTATTTGCTGTCCAAAAATAATCATGTGTTTCCAAGCTTCAGAGAAATGGAGAAATAACCAGCTTCCTTTGTGATTTCCACAGACATGCATAAATGATTACTTACTCATTAATTTGACGTTAGTTTGGTATATAAATGTATGCTAAATATGTTTTCTTTTTTTAGAATATGGCTGGAAGAATGTAATTGATCAGAGGAGGTGTCATAATAAAGTAAAATAAGAATAAATAAAACGAAAAAATACAACAAATATGGCACCTCCTGATTCCCTAATTGCACCTTCGAGCTGATAGGATTCAGAATCAGATTAGGCAGCAGTGTTTCCCCTACAGACCACTGCTGTAGGGGAAACACCGTCTTTTTCTCTTAAATTTTCATTTTATTATAGAAGTATCGGATCAGGACTCGGCATCGGCCAATCCTCAAAATCAAATGACTCGTACTCAGAATCGGGGGCAAAAAACCCTGATCGGGACATCTCTACATATTATCCACGCAGCGTTTTAAAGAAAAGAAGACCACCATGAGAACATAATTATCAATGATAACTCGGTGCTATTTACACTAGAAACGTACCAACAGAAAATATCTTGTACAGAAGTTTAATAAACACAACAATGGTACTGGACTCGGGATGTAACGTTCACCGATAAAATGGTTAACCATGATAAAATTCCCAACGATTAGTAATACCGTTTCAAATTTTGATTATCGTTAAAACCGTGATTGATTACTGCATTTTGAAAAACTCACCATGATGCTACTTATTGCCTGGAAAAGCAGCAGCAACAGTCCCAGCTTGCATTATTTAATTTATGAAAACATGGTGGAAAGCAACAAAGGCGCCCACGTGGACAGTTGCTGAGGAGATTTTCATCCTTTAAAAAGGACAAAGTAGACATTTAGACCCATTTTGGATATTTTTAAAGATGCTGGTGGGGTATTTCAATAATACCACGATTATAATGACAACCGTGATCATTTTGGTCGCAATAAGTGTGATATGAAATTTTCATGTTGTTACATCCCTATACTGGACACAATCTCGGGGTCCTCTGCAAATTATGAGCTCACAGCTTAGAAAAACCAGTTCACGACACCACTTCCGCCCAAATTTAAGTTAGAAAAAATGAGTTCTGAGACGAGTGGAGCGCACGATGACATATTTATGTGCTACATAAAACACATGCGAGAACAATCGCTGTGTTGTTCCAGCTCGTCTGCACATTATTCTGCTCCTAAAAACAAAAAACACTCGGCACTTTAGACACATTCTGTTTCCAGTTCAATAAACAGGAGCGAGAACAACCAGAAGCTCCCTGCAGCATCACATGATGACACCATCGAATCATAAAAACGATATAAAGTTCTCAGTTCTCACCCCGACTTTCCTCAGCAGCTCTCCGACGATATTCAGAGCGGAGATTCTGGCCGACGTGGTGAGAGGAGTCGCTGAGAGGCTTTCGCCTGGAAGAAAATCAATGAAGACGTTCAGCTCAAACTACAAAGCCACACAGATTGGGTTTATTTTGCCACTAATGAAAGCAGCATCTAATCATGCACCCCCCCCACCCCTCATACGTCCAAACTTTAGACATTCAGTCAAATTAAAGTTTTACTCTTTTAAAACATGATACTTGCAACTAAATCTTAAATTATTATAAGAAATCTTATTGAGAAAATTTCACTTTTTCCATTGGCAGATTTTTTTTTCTGCTTATTACAGGCAAAAAAAAATCTTATTACTTATTTTCAGAGTGGCCAAGATTGTTTTTTTCTTGCAATAAGCAAAAAAAATCTGCCAATGGAACAAGTGAAATTTTCTTGATTAGATTTCTTAAAATGAGATAAATTGTCTTAAACAAGTTGCTATATCTCACTGAAATGTTTCTCTTTAGGTTATTTTGTCTTAAATCGAGTGTGATGAGATGTTTTGACTAGAAATTAGAAAAACTGACCTCTGCTGACGGAGGACGGGGGGGTGTTGAAGACCTCTGATGAGGCTGGAGGTCTTGACGGTGTGGCAGCAGAAGGAAGAGGCTGGTTAGACGTTTTGTCCTCTGTTCTTTTGTCTGGGGGGGTCAGAGGCGGGGTGGGCAACCCGGCTGAGGAGGAGGAGGATGACGGCTCTTTGACTGTGCTGGTGAGGGAGGGCTTCCTGTCTTGTACCTGCTGCTTCTGCTGCACAGCGAGCTCCTGCCTCAAGTCTGGATCGCAAAAAAAAACACATTAAAGAGGGGGTTTCATGTCATTATCAGGCACATAATTAAAAACCACATTAAAGAGGGGGTTTCATGTCATTATCAGGCACATAATTACCTTTTATGGCACAAACAAATAACTGTGTTACCTTCAGTAGTTTTGAAAATACAGTAAACATAAAAAAACAACTTCAAGAAACGTGACATCTAGGGCTGTGTTAAACGATTATTTTTTAAACGATTAATCTATCGATTTTTTTTCGATGCATCGATTAATCTAACGATTCACTTTTTTAGCTCGATTCGACTCGATTCGATTCGATTATCGATTATCTCCTCATAAATTGACAGACAGCAATTTATATATGCTGATATAGATATCTAAAATGTAAAAAGAGCATGAATAAAAAGGCAGTGGGAGCCAGCAGCCTGTCATGGACTTTTTCATGAACCAAAGAATGTAAAATTTATGTTGAAAACAAGCGGACTGAAAAACGGGTTTTAATTTTTCATTTACATGAAAATAATAATAAAAAAGTCATTATTGAAATAATATGATCATGTAAACTTGGAGGACTTAAGCTAAGACAGATATTATTTTCCAACAAAAGATAATGAAGATAAGTAAACATTAGAGTTGAACATTATATTGAACATGGGTCTAGCTTCCAGAAAAAGTGCATCTTATCTTGTTTCTGTTTATGCTTAATACGGGTGCCAATCACTTGGAAATGAAATTAAAAATTCTTTATTTATCCCAGAAGTGACTACACAATACTATTACCAACAGATGAAACACGAACATGAGGTTTAGAACGTGACTTTAATTATATTCAGTCAGAGACGAGACAGCTCCTGGCATTAGCTGTAGTTCACACCCACGGCCAGCAGATGGAGCTCATGCTTCATGCTGACTGTCTCAAACAGGCCTGACGTGTCTGAAGACGTGGCGTCCATCTCACGGAAGTTGTCTCATGTCTCATTAGGCTTCGGATTCGCCATCCCTAATATATAGTTATACCTTCGATAAACGAGTGTGGGCCTTCACTGCCTTACACTTTGGAAACTTGGAAGAGCCACTCGCGGAGATCGCGCCGCCATCTTTGTTTTAGTCTGAAGTCGCATGGCGCCGCCATCTTTGTTTTGGTCTGACGACGCATCGGTACGCATATTTTGCGTCGACGTATTTTTTGCGTCGACGTAATCGGTTACGTCGACGAATCGTCCCAGCCCTAGTGACATCACTCCATGTCTGTATTTGACCCCTTAAAAATTCACTGTTGCCCCTTTAAGATGCCTCCTGCTGTTCCCGACACGCCCACTCCACTCATAACAACACTTTCATGCTCTGGTGGGGTGGAGTTTAGCAAGGAAGGGGGAGGAGCTTCGTGGTTTCCACAGGAGATTCAGGGATTTCTTAAATCCATGCGTATGTTTTATGGGGAGGGAATGACATAATAACACGATAAAAAGCTCAAAAAAGTCAGTTTTGCATGTTATAAGTAAACACATGAGCGAACTGAAGTCCAAACTTAATGACTAAAAATTGTTCAGAGATAAAATTAAGGGTGATATGAGAGAAGAGCTCCTCGAGTTCAAACAAGAAGTTAAGCAGCAACGGTTGGCGAACATGCTAGCCGTGCAAGAACAAAGCAAGAAAATCAACGAGATGGAGAAGCGGATCGATGAAACTGAGACATGGAGGGCGGAGGCAAACGTCGCCCTTCAACAGCTCACACACGAGTCGAGGGCTAGACGAAGCGACGTCAGAATCCACGGCGTGCCAGAGAATGCTGAACAAGGCTCGGTGAAGGAGTTTATTAAAACTGCTTTGCTCCGAACGTGAGCTTGGCAATGTGGACTTGCAAATACAACGTGCTCACAGAGCCCTGGCGTCCAGACCGCAGCCAAATTCACGTCCGAGGTCTTTTATCGTAAACCTCCAGCAGTACAGCACCGAGGAGATGGTTATCCAAAAACCTGGAGAAAGAAAATTATAAAGGAGGAAAAAAAAAACATCTACTGGAGAATAACAAATAAAAATGAGCAGAATATCTTTATCGATATGCAACACAACCACGTCCGTCATCTCTTCCCACTGATGGCGTCTCATTGTAGCTGGATAAGTTAAGTTTACACGTATGGATGTTTTCACAGTAAGTACTTGAAATGAGCGAAATAAATACTGCAGTAAAGAAAATATCTTCCACTCAGGAACTTTGTCAGAATAAGGCTACATTCACACTGCAGCTAAATTACGATCATGTTGGATTTCTTTTTCAGCCTGAACGACGCAAATCCCAAATTTTCATATCTGACCCAAACCTCTCTCATAAATGGTCCTTAATCAGATACATCTTTTAGTTTGATTTATTATTTTTCATATTTGTTTTTACTGTTTTTTAGATTCTTCTGCTGTTTATTTTTTATTATGTCTTATTGTTGTAAAGCACCTTGATCTGTCTTTTTCAGTGTAAGAGTGCTTTAGAAATAAAGTAAACTTGAACTTGAACATACCCGATTAAGAACAAGATCAGATGTAAGCAATGAACGGAACAACGTTACATTATATTTTTTCGGCTCCAACTGCACAACTTTGAAACAGATGCATGCCAACAAGTGTTGCATCGATGTTGACCCCCGTAAACAGAATGACATCAAGCCTTCCTGTCACTTCAGAGCCGTGTGCAGTTCTGACTGAAGTCTGATGGAGGTCGCATGGAAATGACAGTACGAACCACCACGCAAAAAAACAATCAAACAATCACGACCTCCAGCGTGAACGTAGCCTAAGAGTTTAACAGAGACTTTAAAATACAACTTAGAGGAAATAAAATCCAAATTAACTTTTAATTACTGTCAAGTACAAATACTTTTAAAGTCGGATCTGAACAACTAACAGTTTTTTATTGTCATCAGGACTACGACCCATTTACACCCCAGTTTAAATCAATCTGTTCTGCATCTAAAACAGCCTTTACACCGATTCTGCAACGTGTCAGAGTCTGAGGTGGAAAACTGAAGCAGCGTTAATGACTGATGACACAATGAGCTCCTCCCTGCCGGCAGTAAGACTTCCCCACAAACGGAAAACCTAAAGTAACCCGAGTTCTCGGGCTTTTCAGAAGGATTAAGTCGGATGTTAAACATCTAGTGAAACTAGAACTGGCTCCTGCAGTCCAAACGGACCTAACGGGTAAGACCACCATGTAATAGAGTTGCCACGATTGTATTTCGATACTTTTTTAAAAAGGTAAACCCAACTCAATATTTCTTTTGTGTTATTGTTCTTGAAGTCTTTATGTAAAAATAATCAAATAAAGAAGTAAAATCTTTAATTTAAAACACAGAGAACCAGTAATATAAAAGCAATGCCAAATTAAAATCAAAATCATTCTATACATGAAACATTATATGGACGTAATTAGAAAAATAAATTGTAAAACTATCTAAATAAATTACATATTGTAAGGCTTTTGGAATATTTTTTTAATGTGTTTCAAAATGTTATTTATTTAATGTTGTGTCTCAATAATTTATAATATGAAACATTAAATAGGTATGAGGTAATGTCTATAAAATCATGTTTGTGTGACTGACTTCATTATAACATCAGTCAAGTTGTATTAATAATTATAATTATATATAATAATTGAACATATCATCAGTCAGTTCATCTCTGTCACCATTTTTAAGGATGTAATAACTTTGAAGAAAATTTAAAATGTATTTATTAACCGTTTATGTGTCGTATGCAGGCTTCTGTAGGTTTCTACTGGGCTGGAAGAGGTTTTGTGCTTTTTACTTTGACATAACTGAACAACATCAGCACCAGTTGTTCCTGACTGAAGTCACTAAGTCCGCGTAGTTTTCCTTTAGAGGAAAAAAGAAAAGATGACGGCTTTGGAAAAGCCCGTGTTGATAAAGTAGAAGCTCAAAGTACAGTTTGGAAGTATTACGGATTCAAAGCGAATGATGAAGGCGAGCCGTTGAACACTGAAGCACCGCAGTGAAAGCGATGCTACAAAGTCCGTCTGCTAACGGAGGCAACACTTCAAACTTCAGGTATCCGCGGCAGCGTCCACTCGCCATGAACCAGCCTGTCTGCTACCTGACGTCTCCTCCTTCTCCTCCTCCTCAGTGAAGGTGCTTCACCGAGAGCCGCATCATTAACTACGTCACACTCACTGCTGGCCTCGCCGCTCTTAAAGAGACAGGCTCCAATTTACCCATTTAGCTGCGTTTTTTTTCTTTTTAAAGTACCGTTTCTTTTTAAATGCTGGTATAGTACCGTTTTAAACGCTTTAGTATTGCAGTACTATACTGGTACCGGTATACCGTGCAACCCTACCATGTAACACCTGCAAAGTTTATGGATCTGAATGATATCTGCTCCAACTCGTTCTGCTGCATCATACCAACACCGTTTGAATTTAAGCTGTGATTCTGTGGCGCTTTATAATAAACTGGTTAGTTTAGTTGGAAGAGGAGGAGGCAGGCTTTTAGGGTCAGCAGATCATTTTTAAACTCAACTATGAGGTGGAACTGGTTCAGTCTGTATAAACACATCTTAACGCTTCAAATGAGTTCATTATATTTTTCCACACAGCTGAACAATAATATCAGACGGTGAGTTTCAGCCTTTTTTGATGGAGCAGGTTTGTAAAAGGTTTCACTGGCTGCAGCGTAGGCCGAGTTTTACCTCTGGCCTCGTCCTTCAGCCTCTGAACGGACTCCAGCAGGTTCTCCTTTTCATCCAGCTCGCTCTCCAGGAAGGCGTTCCTCTCGATGACCTGGTTCATCCTCTGCTCGAAGTCCTCCAGTGACATGATGGTCGCCCTGAGAGACAGAGGTGTAAGAAAAACACCAGATGTTAGCATGTGGTCTGATGCCACCTAGGTGTTACTTCTACAGGTGTTTTGGTGAAATGAAAACTGTTTTCTGCTCCGTTTGAAAATTACAGCCTCTCATTGGTTGTTCCATCTTTATCTTTAACACACAAACCTCCCATCTAGAAAACAGTAGTTTTTTTGGGTTTTTTTATAAAATTAAATAAAAAATACTTCATTTATTTTTATTTTATTACTTTATCTTTTTATTTATTATTTAAAATTTTATATATATTTCTTATTTTATTCCTTATTTTTATTTTTAAAAATTTGAAATTAATTTTATTACTTATTTATTATTATTTTATTATATTTTATTACTTTATTTTTTCTTAATTCTTTTATCTCACTCGGGTCACAATCAGCCGCTACGTAGATCTCTTCTTCTTGCATTTGTTGGCAGCATCATAACATTTTTGTGCACTGGAGGTTAAAAGAGATTCCCAACATTTCCATGCGTGCGCGCCTGCTGACCTCTTGGCCCTCTCCAGGTCATCGTTGGCCTGCTCCAGCTCCCTGATGTACTTGTGAAGCTGGTCTCTGATGGCCGTGGTTTCAGCCAGGTCTCCCTCCAGGCTGGAGATCTGTCGGCAGGCCTCGGAGTGCTGCGTCTCATACTTGTCCTGGCGGGAGGAAGAAGAGTTCGGGGAAAACGGAGAATGTGAGCGAAGCAAAGACAGAAACTAATATCAATACTCCACTTTATCTAAGGAAGGAGACCTCAAAGCGTATTAACAGACCGTAATGAGAGCGATTAAAAAAGTCAGCTGATGAATGAAGTTAAAAACATGTTTTCAGAAGCAACATCTTGCGGTGTGCCAACAAAAAGAAAAAACATTAAACATCAAAAGCTGTAATTGGTGAAGAAAAACAGAAGAACCGGTTTACTGCTGCAGAGTCAAGCTGCTGCATGTTAAACTAAATCCATCAAGCTTCTTCACACCTCACCAACATTCCTGCAAGATAAAAAATGATTTTCTGCTCTGATAACGTCTCAGGTTCTGGGACTCTGAATTTCAGCCTCAGGCAAGAAGTGTTTTCTTCTGAGTACATCCAAAAACCAAAGAGTTGTCAGTTCACTCCACATTTTTGTTGGTTTAAGCCTGAAACTGACTCTTTAGCTAAAGTGTCCCTCAGGACAAACAAAGATATTAAATAAATATCTTTGTTTGACCATCCAAATCAATTCAGCCTAATACAAAAGGCTCCTCTGTGTCAGATCTGTTTGAAATAATGTAATTTATTAAAACACAAACTAAAAACAAACTGAGCATAAAAATCAAATCAACTTTTCAAAGCTGAACACAAACTGTAATTACAATTATTACAAAATGCAGAAATCAGAAGAGGACTGATGTTTTTACAGCAAGACTGAACCCAACTCCTCATTTTTAAAGGATCATTCCCACAGCTGTGAAACGAAGCACACACACACACACACACACACACACACTCACTGGTAACTTTATCAGCTCCACCTGTTCAACTGCTTGTTAACACAAATACCTCATCAGCCAATCACATGGCAGCAACTCCACACATCTAGCCATGGAAACGTGATCAAGTTCCAACTGCGAATCAGCTGTCTGGACCAAAATGCCTCGATGTTGGAGCAGAATGGGCAGGCTGGTTATGGATGGTTGCTAGGCAACAGGAAGCCATCCTGCCTTGGATCAAGGCTTCAGACCACAGTGGAGCATCTTCTCATGCTGCTTCCAGCAGGATGATGCACCATGTCACAAAGATCACATCATCTCCAACTAGGGCCGGGCAATATGCAGATATGATATTAACACCAGGGCTGTGATATGTCAAAAAAATCTCCTAACCCCTATAATGAGTTTAATTTTTTTTTTTTTCATTTTTCTTTACACAATTTCTGAAAGTTATTCTTAAAGACACACAGCGGAACTTTTATCAGTTTTCTTAGTGACGCGGCGGCGGCTAAACTAGCATCCATCTTGCGTCGTACCTGTACTGTGATTCCCTCCAACCAGCAAAAGACGGTCTTATCTTGAATTTTGTTCTGTCCCTCTCTTCCTCTGGTAACGTTTCCTTGCGTTTCTTAACCGAATCCGACATGATGCGCATTCAAAACACCGGCTGTGTCCATGTCTGGTTCATATCAGCCGCGTCCCGGACGGGAAACTACATAGTGCTGTTTCTGAGCCCCAAGACGCCTCTGGACAATGACGGCTCGAAAATGTACATAATGAATGTTGGTGTGACATCAAAACGAGTCAGAAACGCATATTTTTAAGGTCTAAAAGTTACTTTGTGTGTCTTTGAGTTAAAGTTTATTTCAGTGGCTTCCAACTAGGGATGGGCGATATGGGCTAAAAACTATATCACGATAATTTCTGGTTTTCATCACGGTAACGATAATTGACAAAAAAAATATTCTTATTGTTTGTATTATAAATCTATCCCTACATTCTGTCTTGAGAGACCTAAAAATAATACTAGAAGCCACTAAACTACATCAATTAAGTTCAAATAGTACACCTGGACTGCAAAACTGTAGCGACACGAACAAAACAAATCTAAAATATGAGAACAAATCGGACATTTATTCAAACGGTGCAAACAGAAAAAAATAACCATATTAAAAACTGTAAATGCAAACTGATAAATAATCGTTTTTAATGTGAGATGACAAATTATTACCATGGGGAATTTTTCTGACGATATATCGCACACGATAACATATCGCCCATCCCTACTTCCAACCAGGCAATTTGTTGGGTGTCATAAGCAAAAACGTTAGAGTTGGAATGTTCTAGCATTGCACTAAAGCTTAGCAAAGTTTATTTTGGGATATTTTTTCGTATAAATTAGAATATTTATTTTATTCTTTAAATATAGAGAAACTGCAGAACAGCTGGATACACAGTTTATTTTGGATACATGTGTGTTCTTCTACATTTTTAGCATTTATTCAATGCTCAAAGCATATTTATTTTATTCATTTAATGTTTTATAGGCTGCATAACAGCTATATGGGTACATATTTGACACAGTTTGAATGTTTAGCATAAATTATCAATAAAAAGTTATTTGAATGAGAAAGAAATGCTAAATAAATGCATCATGCAACTAAAAAATAATCGTTTGAATAATAGTGATATCAATATTGATAAAAATAATCATGATTTTTTTTTCCCCATAATCAAGCAGCTCTCATTTACACAAGAGAGATAAGATATTTACATACATGTATACAGTTATATCGCGATATTAGTTGAGCATATGTGTTTGTTGTATTTTTTCGTGATGACCCGGCTGCACCTCGACTGACAACAGAGGGGTCACCTGATTATTTAAACTGTCTGTAAGATGATCTTCACCAAGACTTCTACAAAGAAATCAAATGTTCAGCAAATTATTTCTATTTAACAAACATTTCTAACAAGTGTTTTGTCAGTTCCATCACTGGAGCGATATCTTCAAGCCAAACATGTTTCATTACTAATAAACAGCCGTTTGATATGAAATGAAACATTCAGACAAATTAGGATAAAAATACGGGTATATATCGTCATCTAAAACAAATATATCATGATAGAATATTTGGTCCATATCGCCCAGCCCCACCAGAAGGTAGTCCTGATGAAGCACGTGTCACAACACCAGACTGGAAGTACGTAATTGTGCATCATTCAGACTAGACTTTGTTTTAAACAGGTGGGTTTTTGTCCTGAACAGCGACTGATCCAGTCTCATGCACTGATGATGGTGCGTTCAGGTAATGTCGTACATATCTGAGCTACATGATGTCAGCTGCAGAGGGATCGGGTGGATCTTTGCACATTGGTGAGGATGGTGTAACTTACGTCACACACAAGACCATGAGACAGGCTTTAATCGTCTGGTCCCTGCAGGACTTCAGACCTCAGTGGAAACAGAAAACTGTGATTTAAAGGAACTTTTTAATGTTTGAAAAAGTCCCTGAGACTTTCAGTATCAGGGACTTTTGAAACAAAACCAGCCTGCATTTTAGACTGAAAACAGAGTAAAAATTAAACTTATTATTGCAGTATCATACTGGTTGTTGCTGTTATCATTGTGAGAAGACCGACCTCAGTAGGAGCTTGTTTTATTTGCCCTCTGCTGCTCTCTTTACCATCAAACCGCTATAAAGGTTTATGTTTGACTTTGCAGCTCAGTTCATCGCTTGTTTCTGTGGTTTACTTATGATGCCTGATAAATGTTCTTAAAACTGAAACACAAAGAGCTGCTTTGTGTTAATGTTTAAAAGGAGAGACGATACTGAATCTCTCCAGATTATGACTGTAACCTCATTCCTCACACGTCTTCATTTTTCTGCAGCATGACCCATTTTCTCTTCATTTTTTCTAAAAATAACGAACATAATAGATTACAAAACCTGGACCTTGTGCATCCTCATACGGCATGATGATCTCAGTTTCAGCCCGTGCAGCCTGGCACTAGAAGCGCTGCAGAAAGTGCAAACAAGGCAACCAAGTCTTTTCACTCTGGTTCCATTTATGTGTTTTATATGTGAACAGCTATTTTGCAAAGCGCAAGCGCACATCCCTGCTACACTTCAACCTGGAGTACAAACTGGTTTAAAATAAGCAATGAGGACAAGTAAAGTGTGACTGCAACGGGTCTTATGTAAAGTACGGCCATCCCCTCCAGACACGGAGTGAGAGCAGAAGTCATCAGCTGCCTTTTCTGGCCTGAATCAGGCCTCTGTGAAAGTGGCTGTGTGTGTTTTCAGATAAGAGCGCCATAGAAACACGTTCACTTCAGGCAAGCCGCAGAAATAGACTTATTATCAGCTGACAAATATGGAAATCCCCACTTAAGTCAAATTTACTCATTAGGTCAGTTGGTTGCATGCAAATTAAAACAACTCTGTGGCCCTGAACATCGCTGATACACAAGCTTGATGCTTAAATGTAGGTCGTAAAATCATGTTGATGCAACGACTTGTATTAATTTACAGGTTTGCGCAGCAACATCATCTCCTAAAATGAAGTTTCTTCTTGCACCTACAGGTAAAATTACATGTTTTCTAGGAGACCTATTATGTGGAATATCAGATTTCCAAGGAGGATCATCCCCAAAGTGATCATTTTACTGTATATACATATATACTGTGTATTTACGATGTATGTACAGTCATCCTCAAAAGTTTTCATATCCTCCCAATTAAAAAGGCAAGATTCAAAACAGAAATTCAAATAACAAGAAAATAAAGAAACTAATAATAAAAAAATTCACAAAATTATATTTTAGTGAAACATAATAGTGAATGGAAATAATATCTTTAAAAAAAACTAATAAACAAACTGCCTCTGACACATTACAGCACCTTTCCCACAAATAGTCGCCCAAAATACCCGTCAGCAGGTGCAGACGTCTGATTGGATGTTACAGGAAACACCTGATTGCAGTGATTGCCTCCAAGTGTTGCCCATCATGCTTGTTTTCTTGTTTTATTTTTGGTTTGTTGTTAATATTTCTATTGAACCACAACTCAAAATCAATGTCATGATTTTCATTGAATTTTCATTTATTATTCTGTCAATTTCAACTTATTTCACTGACAGATTATTTTTTTCCCTCTTTAATTGGAGGGTATGAATAATTTTGAGGACGACTTTATGTATTATGTATAATATAATGTGTACATTACTATATATCATGTTAGAAATAACTCATCTGTAATTAGTATTTATTTCTTATTTCTTCTATATTTTTTAGATTTTAATGTTTACTATTAAATACAATATTTATGTTCATATATAATTATTATGAACATAAGTATACCTTAATTTCTTTACACTTCTTTAACCTTGAGTGTTTTTTCTTGTATTTTTTCTTCCTCTTTCATATTAAAATTCTGCTGCAACTTGACAATTCCCCGGTCTGAGATCAATAAAGTACGTCTGATTTTCTCTCTACCTTGTAGTTTTCCAGCTCCATACGAAGACGGTTATTGGCAGCGAGCAGCTCTCGATTTCGTGCTTCATACTGCTTCAGCTCCGTCTCCAGCTCAACCTCGTAGTCCCGGCTCATCTGCTGGAACTCCTGCAGCTCTTCCTGAGCCTCCTCGGCACTAAACACACGAGAATACGACAGATCTTGATGTTTGATAGTCAATTTCACTTATGTTTCTAGGGGGTTACGCAGCTCAGTACAAAAACTCAGAAGTTTGTTGAAATCTGCAAAAATGCAAATGCAGTTTATCAAGAGTCCAAAGAAAACTGTCAAAGACCTGCAAAATGGCTTGAATATAATGGCTTAGGATCACTTTAAAGATTGCAAGCAAGTTTGGCTGCATGTGAGGAAAGCATGAAGAAATGAGGGGCTGCTCATTTCTACAAATATTCTGGTTTGGAAGAAAACAATTAGAGAAAAGATTTGCCAGAATCAAGCAAGATGACAGATTGTTTTTGCAGGAAATCACCAGAACGGCTTAAAGAGAGAAGTTCGAACATAGCAGAAATCCCCAAAAGGTTTGAAGTTAGTTGCCTTTTAGGACAGAATTCACCACAGTTTTTTTTAACAGAAAAGGCTTGGCAAATAATTATGCACAGGAGTCATTATCTTAGTGGTACAAGATGTTTTAACAGGTTTAAGTAATGTATTCATGAAGAATGTGAAATTATTTTTGCTAAAGTACCCAAGAGGTGAAGAAATATATTATTGTTATGCAACAGGTCAACAACAAAGCCGATAGAAGTGAGTTTAACAGATTAAATTCCTGCTTCTCGGGGAAGGAACAATGGGAAACAAGCAGTGCAAACATCTGCTGGTATGTTAAAACAAGATAAAGAGGGACCCACATCTGTTGATGCCTGGCAGCCTCATCCTTCCAGTACTCCAGCTCCTCCTCCAGGGACCCGAACTGTGGTGGCTCCTGATCCCCCATCTCCAGCCCAGACCCGGTTCACAACAATGATATGCTAGTTAACAGATAAACAACTCCACATCAGGGAAATCTCTAAACTATTATTTTGATTGTTAAATCTGATCTTCCAGGTTTTGATCCTGGCGGTGGAGCTTTTTTAGAAAAAAAAAATTTAATATACTCGAATAAGCCGAAAATGACAATATATATTGTTCTCAAAATTATTCATACCCTCAAATTAAATAAGGAAAAAGTAAGTAAAGTAAGCGAAATGACATGAAATTGACAAATAAAATAAGAAATAAAAATTTCATAAAAATCATGACATTGATTTTGAATTGTGCTTCAATATAAATATTCAAAACAAACACACAAAAGTAAACAAGCACGATGGGACTCCGAAACTAAAATTTTTGTTGAGCAACACTTTAAGACAATCACTGTAATCAGGTCTTTTCTCTCATGTTCAAAAAGACTTTTGCACCTGTTGACAGGTATTTTAGTCCACTGTTCATGGGAAAGGTGTTCTAATGTGTCTGGGACAGTTTTGTTTTTTATTATTATTATTTATTATTTGCAACCATAATTCAAAAGCAACAATTTATTTCATTAAATTATAATTTTGTAAATTTTTATTTATTATTAGTTTCTTTAGTTTCTTGTTATTTGAATTACTATTGTGACTTTAGCTTTTTCTTTAATTGGAAGGTAAGAATAATGTTGAGGACAACAGTCATAAATAAATATATATATAATTAAAATTAGTTTTTAAATATGAAATGTTCCGTCAAATATTTTTTTTAAAGTCTGGTACAAATCAAGCCAGTGATAAAGGAGTTTGCATGAAAAGATGAGACCGTCTGAGGTCAAAGCGAGCTCGAGCCAAAAAAACAGGAACCGACAGAGGACCGAAACATAACGGAAACTCACGTCCGTGTCTTGTTTAACGCAACACCTGCTTTTATTAAAGTTAAAGATAACTGAATATCATCAACAAAACACTGAAAAAGTCAATTAAACTAATACTACACAGTTACCGCTAGCTAGCTCGGCTAACGGAGTAGCGTTAACCATTTAAATCCCAGCTGACATAAACATATCACTGCCACAAATTTAACTCAACGGCTGACTCGTTTCTCCGCAAAGTTAACTAAACTTACCTTTCCCTGGAACTTCACGCGCCGTTGCTACTAAACAGCGAGTTTGTTGGTTGAGTTGCGGTTCAGACTGATAAAATATAACTGTTTTAGGACTTGCTTTGAGTTGGAAGCCACAAAGTTACTCGCCGCTTTGGGGGAGACGTCGAACAATACATGTTGCCATTGATATTGTCCACTACAGTCCACCAATCACAAGTTAGATGGCATCTTCTTTGCCGCTGGCTATTGGTTAACTGTCTGTCAATCAAATACAGTGGGCGGGCTAAGTATAATCGTCCAATCAAAGCTGTGATATGAGTGGCAGAGGGGTTTCTGCATTAATCCGCACAGTCCAGACGTTTTGATGGATTACCGCAGGGTGGTGCTGCCTTCCTGTGCTGTGGGAAACATCAACTTCACTGTTGGTCTTCAACAGGAGAAATTCAGTGGGTGTATTACCAATTCTGTGGCTTTTATTGTCTGTAGGTTGGCACATTCATAGAATATATAAACCTATTAATGTTTAAAGATATTTCAACTGTTTTTCAACCAATTTACAGTGTTTATTTGGAAATGCTACAAAGATTAACACATCAAATATTTAAACTGATAAGTTTTGGTTAAAGAAAAATATAACAACCAAGTTAATCATCAAAAACGTGCTTGATCATGACTGCATTTTTTTTCTATGTGAGAAATTTTGCTGGGCAGTCAATTTTTAAATGTAAAACTAAGCAGAAAAAAAAACAGATAACTACATATAATCTGTGGTAAACATTATCATTAATTGATGCACTGAGTTAGACAAATGTCTGCACAATGGGGCTTTTTGAACAACGACCCCCAAAATATCATCAAATAGCACACCCAAATGCCAAAATTCAGCTTTCTCACCAAAATAAGGCCAAATTTGGATTTTAGAGTAGCAGCTGTAATAACTTTGTTTCTGGACACTCAATGATGAAAATTAAATGTAAGGCCTGAAAGCTGTCAGAAATGTAATAATTTGGTTCATTGGAGACCAACACGCCCAAAATCAGCTTCTCTCGCTGAAATAATGTCAAATTTGGATTTTTAACATGGTATTAGTAATAACTTAGTTATTTATGCAATAATCTAAAAATTAATGCTTTTCTTTTTGTCTGTTTTTTTGTTTTTTGTTTTTTTTCCCCATAATGATCTGGTAACCCCCCGAAGTCATCATGCAACGCACATTAGGGTCCCCACCCCTAATCTGAAAACCACTGCAATGGCAATGAAGATGAAAACCCTAAATAATTATTTGGTGACCTCGATGTCTTGATGCAGCATTATAAAAACACAGAGCTAATTTTGTGGTGAAAATCACTTCATGGACTCAGGAGCACCTCTGGAAAAAACACAGTGAGTTCATCACAGCATCCAAACATGAAATTAAAACTGCCATAAACACTATGACGTCTAATTATCGATGCACTGAGGAGATGTGGAAACAGTCTTGGGGTCGACTAATCCCGACATTTGGTGTGGACAGAGGTTTTTTGGAGTATTTTCTTAAATAGGTAATTTTACTTGTACTTTAGTACATTTTTGACCCAAGTAATTTACTTACCTGGACAGGTGTATCTGCTTCTGTGGAGGAGATGAAGAAGGAACCTAAACCAAATATTGTGTTCGAATGCAAACAAGGCAATAACTTCATCAAATATGGACTACTAATGCTGTATTCAGTGTGCAGAATAATCTGTGGAGCTTAAATAAGCAGTCAGTGAGCTGGTAGACAGCTGGATTTATGATTTGTTTGCTATAGAAAGAAAAGAAAGCAGAATTTCTTAATAAAGGATTGCTCATCATTTTTGGTATCTTGGATACTTTAATTGATTTTGTATTTTCTCTTTTACTGAAATGTAAAAGTTAATCAAAAGTGTAGGATTAGATTTATAACTCGTCCTTTTTTACCGGCAAATAATTGAAGTAACTTTTACTCAAAGTGAATTTTAAATTCAGTACTTTTTACTTTTACTAAAGTACATTTTTAAATGGGTACTTTTACTTAAGTAAAATTTAAAGGTACAGTATGTAAGAATTACTGCCATCTCGTGGTAAAAATGGGTATTGCAAGGAAAGATGTTTTCTTTCAAATTCATTTTCTAAGCACTTTGTGAATGTATGGTGGCTGTTAGTGTTCAAAGTTCTCCCAGACATAAATATGTTTTTCTCCAGAGTGAATCCAGTGGTCTCAGGTGTAGCTATAACTGTATGATGAATAATTGCTTTTAATGTCTTTTTAAAGCATTACTGATCCCAAACTGTCTCTAACTCCCATTAGATAAAGCTTGTTCAGCATTTTCAGAGTTCTTATTTCACGCACATTGTTTTGTCCATTCAGGGACACCATAGTAAAAATGGTGGAACAAATATGGCATCCTCCATATGTGCACCACCCAGCAAGTAGATATAAATGACTCATTCTGAGAAAATAAACATATAACAGCTATTCTAGTGCAGCGATTACACATCAATAGAAACACAGTTTTGAATTATATATCACATTTTTCAGCCATTGACCTTTGATTTTTTACATACTGTACCTTTAAACTATGTAAAGATACTTTTACTTAGTTACAATTTTTCAGTACCTTTTCCACCTCTGGCTGTGGAACACATGGACGGGCGGATCATAAAGTGTGTTACCAACACACAGTTCAAAAGTCAGCTTCATGGGGCTACATTAGTACACGAGACATGAGAAACTTGCACATTACTGGAATAATCGAGTTGCCAATCATGCACAACATTAAGTTTATGGTTTATCACCTCTTTCAGGGACGTGAAACCAAATATTCGGGCTGCTTGAGATGTGACATTCATGAACGAATCTATTCTTTTGAACGGCTCTTTTAAATGAACGATGAGAATCAGATCTCAGTTGTGAGCCGTTCATTTAAAGGTACAGCATGTAAAAAGTCAAAGGTCAATGGCAGAAAAATGTGAAATATAATTCAAAACTGTGTTTCTATTGATGTGTGACCGCTGCACTAGAACGGCTGTTATATGTTTAATTTCTTAGAAAGAGTCGTTTCTATCTATTTGCTGGGGGGTGCACATATAGAGGCTGCCATATTTGTTCCACTATTTTTACCACGGTGTCCTTGAATGGACAAAACAATGTGTGTGAAATAAGAACCCTCTGAACTTTGAAACTGCTGTAGCAGCTTTGTTTAATGGGAGTTAGAGACTGTTTGGGATAAGCAACACCATAAAAGAAATTAAAAAATAGTTACTCAGATCCACTCACAGATGAAAACATCTCTATGTCTTGGAGAATTTTGGCCACTAACGGCCACCGTACATTCACAACAGTGCTTGGAATATGACATAATTTGAAAGAAAACATCTTTTCTTTCAAATACCCATCTTTACCACTAGATGTCAGTAATGCTTACATACTGTACCTTTAAGAGTCATTCTTTTTATCCATAATATCGATGCTGCCTTCGTGTGACACGTGTGTGATGTCGGACACGCTTCATTCACGTGTGCGCATTGATGGGCAGAAAGTCTTGTTCAGAAGTTCCAAAACATTTACTAAAATTTACAGCCTATAAATATCTCTATTTTTACTGTATTTCTGTATTTTTCCTGTATTAAAAACCCTTGTAGTAGATTTTATATGTATACTGTACAATGTTTTCGTCAGCCTTTCCTCTTATATATTTTTGCTTTGTTTTTTTGTTTGTTTTTTGTTTGTTTTTTCATTACTAAAATGTCCTTGTGTGGAAAATTTTTGGAGTACAGTTGTTTTGCATGGAAGATCACTGTAGCCAAGTCTTTTGGTGAATAAAAGTCCATAATAGTGACCTCACTGTCAAAGCACGGGGATATGAAGCCAACATAAAAAACAATTATACAATGAAAACACAAGTTAAATGAAACCTATGACCAATGATTCAGAATATTTCCCACTGACTGAGCATATATTGATGCAGTGTGTGAGTTTGAATGACTACAATGCAAATCTTGCCTTATAAATTACTATCCATCGTTATTTTCTTGCTAAAAATTACTGTTAACTAAATTCTGAAATGGAAAATGTTGAATGAAAAATCAGAACAAGCCAGTCTTTTGAATGGTTCTTGAGAAGGAATGGTTCCCTTCAAAGAGCCGTAAATCCCATCTTTACAGGCTGCAGTTAAATCAAACAAGACGCTTTCCAACATCACATGTTAACAGAAGCTGAGCAGCATCATTATCGTGATGAGTTATTATCAGACTCGTAAAGTTTGCTCAGGCCCCTCCTCCTGATCTTCCTCTGCTCTCTTACATGTCTGTCTCTGACTGTCAGTGAAGGACGCTGTGTTAAACGCCACCTGACAACATCCCCAACTGTGATTGGACACTTTTACTTCCGGATGGTGGGGTCAGAGGTGAAACTGTGTCAGCTCTGTGTCCTTTTTAGAGGGATTAAGCTGGCCTAACTGATCCCAGTTAATCCACATGCACCATCGTTGCACACGCAAACTGCAATCCACTCTGTCCTTGCTTCATATCTGTGCTACATGTTTTCTGTGAGTGTTGTCTTATCTGCACAGACAGCAGATTAAAGACATCAGACCATGACCTCCACTCATGTTGCAGGGAATTTGGTTAATGAGATTTTTCTTAAATTATTTAAACGTGCTTACTAAAAAAAGAAAAAACTTCTTTTTCTTAAAAGTTGTGCATAAATTTGTGTATAGAGCTAGTGTTAGGAAGTGGTTAGCCTAGCTTAGCATAAAGCAGGGCTAATCAGTTCGCCGGATTCTGCCCACATTTACCGCTAAGGAGTTTAAATCCGATGACATAATCAAACCAAACAGAAATGCAACATAATGCGTGAGATCTATCTGCCTGGCTCTGATGTGCAGTTAGCAAGCCAGACCAGGTTAGCCTCTGTTAGCATGACCTTCCACATCCCAGCAATGTGTTCACACAGGTTGGGCTGCACTTTATCTGCAACTTATAGGACAAAAAAATAGATAAATAATGAAAATTTACATGAATAAGTGTGTTATTAAATAATCTATTACTGCAGATAAGCACATGGATGTTGGATTTTGAGGTCAGGTTTGGTGAAGTTCCCCCTACTCTCAGTCAGAAAGTTGTTTTACAGATTAAATCTTATTCTAACGTTCCAGATTTATCTCCTCCAGACAGGGTCAGTGAGTCCTTATTTTTCACCTGTAAATCAGTGAAAACCAGGAGCCACATAAGTTTCCTGTGTATGAAATATCTCGCTTTAAAACAGACGTGTTTGGAAAGAAGAACTTGGTAACCTGAAGAAAAACTTTGCCATAAGTTAGAATGTTCAATGTTGGCTTTTTAACCGATATCCAATATACCAATATTGTCCAACTTTCAATTTCCGATATCAACTGATACCGATCTATGCAGACAACTCTGAGGTTGAATCCCTCATATTTTGAGAAATACAACTATATTCTGCTCTAAGAGGAAAGATCCCAAAATCTCTTTAACTCAGCCAGTGTTCATTTTGGACATCTGGCTGCCAGATATCAGATACTAGCAGGTATCAGCCAACATGTGGCCAATTCTGATGTTTCTGACAACTTTGTAACTTAACCAACAACTTAAACCAACATCATGTTTACAGTTATTTATAGTTATTTTTTGCTGTTTGAATAAATGTCAGATTTTTTCTCATATTTCAAACTTGCAGTTTTGCGATACAGGTGTACTACTTGAACTTAAAGGTGCAGTGTGTAACAAAACCAAAGGTCAGTAGCAGGAAAATGTAATATATAATTCAAAACTGTGTTTAAATTTAAGTGTAATGGCTTCACTAGAACAGCTGTTTTATGTTTATTTTCTCAGAATTAGCCATTTATATCTACTTGCTGGGGGTCCACAGACATGGAGGCTGCCATATTTGTGCCACCCTTTTTACTACAGTGTCCCTTAATAGACAAAACAGTGTGTGTGAAGTTTGAATTTTGGCTACAGACGGCCACTGTACATTTACATATTTACCACTAGATGTCAGTAATTCATAAACACTGTACCTTTAATCAATGTAGTTTAGTGGCTTCTGGTATTATTTTAGGGCTCAAGACAGAATGTAGTGATAGATTTATTATAAAAAAGATTAGACTGATATTTTTATTGACACTTGTCGTTGTGATAAAAATCAGAAATGGTCATGATACATAATTTAGACCATATCACCCATCCCTACTGGACAAAAGTAACAAGATCTCACGAGATTTCGTTAGTAAAAATACCAGTATGAAAAAAAGATACTAATGTTTTCTGATATCACATTTTAATGCAGATAATATTGGTAGGCGGATATCGGATATCCGTATTCCCAATATAAATGCTGGATATACATGCTGGACCAGTGCTATGGACCAAAATAACAAGATTTTAACAAAATCTCACAAGATTTCAATGGTAAAATATTGGTCTAAAAAGAAAAGAATACCAATATCTTTCGATGTCGGCCAATCATATCGCACATCCCTAGCTGAATATCAACAAGTGATTTATCATACCCCAGGGATCAGCAAATCCGGTTCTCAAGGTCCTCTGTCCTGCAGGTTTTAGATGTTTCATTGCTCCTACACACCTGATTCAAATCAAATCAAAAGTATCTCCAACATCTTGTAAAGTTCCTTTTAAAGCGCCGTTAACCTGAATCAAGTGTGTTGAAGTAGGAAACCTCAAAAACCTGCAGGACAGCAGACCTCAAGGGGTAGATTTGCTGATCCCTGACCTCTGCCAGATTTTCCCTGTAGGCTGACGTGCACCTCCTTAGTAACGAAACAACACAATCCAGTCATGCAGAACATAAAACTGGTTACATGAGGATCAGATCCAACTTTACTGGATACAATGTTCATGCACACAAACAGATCAGGCTCCAACCGTATATGTTTACACAACACACTGTTTAGAAAAATACAAACAGATTATTTTAAATGACATATTATGTAATCATGTATTAGATACATCCGCTAACTATTGGTTTTTTTGGCCATTGTTTGGAACAGCAGGAGAACTCCTTATTTACAGACTGCAGGATAAACATCAACCTGATATTTTTGCATAAATTCAAACCAAACTTTAAAACATAAACATTTACAGCTTCCAAGTCCCTTCCTCTCTGCTGTGCTTAAGCTCTGCCTTTAAAATCCCTTTCCAGCATGCTGAAAAAAGTAATTGGTCCAACTATATATTTCAGTTAGATGACAAATTTCCATCTGAATTGTGTGTGTAACCTGAACCAGGACATGAAATTTATGTAAATTAATCAAATAAAACTGACTTTTTACTGTTTTTTTTTTTTTATTTTACTGTTTTATGTTTGTTTTATATCATTTATGTACAGTAATTTGCATTTTATCTGTTAATTTATGTGCAGCACTTTGGTCAACTGTGTTGTTTTTAAAGTGCTCTACAAATAAAGTTGGATTGGGACTGAGAAGAATGGACAACATAGAATTAAAGTGACACGTGCGAATAGAATTTACCTAGTAAATTAATGTGACTGTGTTAATAAGGTTTTACGTTAAACTGTTAATAAGTTTTAAAATTACCTTAACAGCATCACATTAACTAATCGGGTCAATTCTATTAGCGGTTGTTACTTTAATTCTATGTTGTCCATATAAATGTCATTTTCTGGTTCAGGTTACGGATGCTAAATTGTCATCTAACTGAAATACGTAAACCTTAGTAGTTGGACCTTTTTTTCAGTGCAGCAGGGATGGCTGTAACCATGGTAACTGTACAAGTAACTGTCACTGATACTTGGTGGATTATTGCAAGTCCCATTAGAAGCATAGAACTGTAACATACACCGGCTGAACTGAAGCCATTGTCGTGACTGTGAAAGCACCACTTTGGCTCGGACTAAAATAAGTCTGCAGCTGCTGGGGGGGGGGGCTGTACAGTCATGGATTCCAGCTGGAAAGACCTTCAGCCTGGTGATAAATGGTTGGCATTAACTTTTCATTATTCCCTTTCAGCAGGTCAAAATTTAAACTCATCCAGTTCTGAAAAGTGCCAGAAACTAAAGCAACCCTGAACACATCACAGTTTCTGCTGCATTCTGGTCCACACAACCGCTGCTCACCGGTTATTTTCTCTTCTCCAGACCATTCTCTGGAAAGATGGCTGTGTGGGAAAATCCCAGTAAATACTCAGACCAGCAGCCAGGCATTTAACTAGCTTAGGTTATTTAATTTCTTTTTTATTTTAATACAGATTTTAAATTGTCGAACCTGGTTGCTGTTATTTTTTTCTGTAAACTCTTGCTGTCGTTTTTCTTTCATCTTTGAGTGTTTTATGGTTTTTATATGTTGTGAAGCACCCTGGGCCCCTTTGGTTGTGTAGATGCTATATAAAGTCACTTAAAGGTACACTATGTTGCCAAAAGTATTCACTCACCTGCCTTGACTCACATATGTGCTTTAGTTACATCCCATTCCTAATTCATAGGGTTCAGTATGACGTTGGTCCACCTTTGCAGCTAGAACAGCTTCATCTTCTGGGAAGGCTGTCCACAAGGTTTAGGAGTGTTTCTGGGAATCTTTGACCATCTTCCAGAAGCACATTTGTGAGGTCACACTGATGTTGGACCAGAAGGCCTGGCTCTCAGTCTCCGCTCTGATTCATCCCAAAGGTGTTGAGGTCAGGACTCTGTGCAGGCCAGTCCAGTTCCTCCTCACCAGACTCTGCATCCAGGTCTTCATGGACCTGCTTTGTGCACTGGTGCACAGTCATGTTGGAAGAGGGAGGGGCCAGCTCCAAACTGGTCCCACAAAGTTGGGACATGGAATTGTCCAGAATGTCTTGTTATGCTGAAGCATTCAGAGTTCCTTTCACTGGAACTAAGGGGCCAAGCCCAGCTCCTGAAAACACCCCCACACCACAATCCCACCTCCACCAAACTTTACACTTGGCAAAATGCAGTCAGACATGTACCGTTGTCCTGGCAACCACCAAACCCAGACTCCTCCATCAGATTGCCAGATGGAGAAGCGTGATTGGTCCTCCAGAGAACGCCTCCACTGCTCTAGAGTCCAGTGGCGGCTGCTTTCCACCACTGCATCCACGCTTTGCATTGCACTTGGTGATGTATGGATGGATGCAGCTGATCGCCATGGAAACCCATTCCATGAAGCTCTCTGTCACTGCTCTTGAGCTGACCTGAAGGCCACATGAAGTTCATTGTGATGTTTAATTTGAATCTCAGCAAGTCGTCTTCACCACATCTACCTGACCATGTGTGTTGAGCTGCTGCCGTGTGATTGGCCGATGAGATATTTGTGTTGTATCTGCTAACGTAACCAGAATATTACTGATAAGCGCGTCTCATTGAGCCAACGTGGAAGTGAATGTCTACGTCACATGATGCCAACTTAATCTGCTCCGGGAGCAGACTCTACACCTCACCGGTCCTACAATCTCATTGTTAACAGCTTAACTCCGACACAATTTCCCCGTCAAATCTCATTCTGGTAGCGCTCATGACATAATCCAATTCACTCAACAGATGAAGGGAGAGCTGTTTGATCAGTTTATTGGTTTCAGGTTTACCGTTTGGACCCCTTTTCAAAAGGTGTTCACATGACAAATTATTCCTTATAATTCGAAAGACCCTGAGGAACAGCCGAGGTTCTCTCCGTTTGTAAACCAGGCATCAGAACATTACAATATGCTTCCATACAGCATTGTTTACAGGTGAACATTCATTTTGTACACAGAGAAACAGGATTTATCAGATGTTTTCAGTAACATTTCTCTTCAAAGTGCCTCAAATGAAATCCAGTACTACTGTAAGTACAAGAAGATGTGCTGTTTCAGTGAGTCCGGCTGAGGTGATAATGCGTAACATGGTAAGGTATCTGGGCTGATGGCAACCAATCAGATGGTTCAAGTAAGAGAACAGGACAAAGATACTGTAGCTTCACATTTCTAGGAGACACAACACAAGTAGGGTGCACCGATACTGTAATGATGGGAGTACTCTGCGATACAGACAAATGAGTTTTTATGGGATTCACTTATTTACTTTATTTCAAGTCAGACAGAGGTAGTTGACTGGTGTGAAATCACAGTCAGGAGGCAGATTTGGACCAGACGCAGGAAGTAAAACCTCCTCAGTCCTCCAGCTGATGCTTAGTTCTTATAACACTTTAGTTCAACCTACGCACGTACAATAAAACGGGCACATTTGTGGTTACAGATGGGTGATTTGGGCTTTCCAGGAGCGAATAACACCCCCTGCTGCGGTCTTTTCTGTTCTGTTTATCATCAAACTCTTCATTTAACCCTTAAGAGATCCTTTTAAAAAGCTTCCTAAGGACATAAAATGTCAAAAATTGCTGTAAAACTACTACACATTAATATTTTTACACTAAGTATTTTAAAACAACTTAAGCCTGAATTGTACATCCTACATCATGAATTATAATTTGTAGTTTTTAACCCTTTAAAGGTACAGCATGTAAAAAGTCAAAGGCCAATGGCAGAAAAATGTAATATATAATTCAAAACTGTGTTTCTATTTATGTGTAATCTCTGCACTACAATAATTATTATGTATTTATTTTCTTAGATTAAGTTATTTATATGTACTTGTTGGGGGGGGGGTGCACGTATGGAGACTGCCATATTTGTTCCACCATTTTTACTACGGTGTCCCTGAAAGGACAAAAAAATGTGAGTGAAGTAAGAACCCTCTTAACTTTAAAACTGCTGTACCAGCTTTGTTTAATGTGAGTTAGAGACTGTTTGGGATAAGTGATGCCTTAAAAGACATAAAAAATAAATAGTTACTTATATATGTAGCTACACCTGAGACCACTGGATCCACTCACAGATGAAAACATGTCCACTAATAGTAATTTGAAAGAAAACATCTTTTCTTTCAAATACCCATCTTTACCACTAAATGTCTGTAATTCTTATACACTGTACCTTGATTAAAGTAACAACTGCAAATAGAATTTACTTAATAAATTAATCTGATTATGTGAACAGTTTTACATCAACTGTATTAAGTTTTAAAACTTCAACAATTTATAAACGTTTATAAACATTATAAATTTACTTACCACTAGATGTCAGTAATTCTTACAAACTGTACCTTTAAAAACCAGTTTTGCCTACAAAAACAAAAATAAGAAAACTAAAATAACTACCATAAAATATATTTCAGTGAGTATTTGCTCATTATCATTAGGCCCTGGGATGGGTCAATGATTGGTAGCAACATTGATTTTTAACTTAATATGCTTTATCAAAAATTTATTTTTTGATAAAGTATATTACCTTTTATTGTTTAAGAAACGTACACGTTTGACAAAAACTGCTATAAAATATCAAATTTTTCTAAAATCTAGATGAATTTATTTGCCATATAAAGACTTTTGCCTGAAATATACATATCAAATTATCATAATCTTTGGTTTTTAACTCTTTTAAGGGTGGTTTGTTTCATAAATTCCAGGTTTGGGGGAATGAAAAAACTAAAATAATTCCCATAAAATGTTTTGCATGTTCTCAACAAGATAAAGTGGCGCAATCTGATGGACAAATATTATAAATGAAAATAAAAGGCTTGTTTTTCAAAATAAAATCCTAACATAATGTAATGCATTTCTTCATGAGAAAATAAAAGTTGCATCAGAAATTACATTTACAATGGTTTTCAATGGGGTACTTTTTGTCCTTAGGATCAAATATGGAACATTTAGTGTAGATTAGCTATTTCAGGCTAATTCAAGGAACTTACATTTAAGTTTGAAATTATCTTTTAAAAAAGAACATCATTTGGGAAATTTCAGCAATATTCAGTGAACTCAGCTGAAATGGCATGAAAATAAGAAAATGAAATGTTCCCAGGATCTCTTCAGGGTTAAAGGTGCATTACTGTAAATCAGTAAGATTTTCAGTCATCTTCTTTCATCAAGCATCATCGTATCCTGTTTCATCCTTGAACACTTTTTTCTGTGACCAAGTTTTTGAACATGATTGTGATCCTGCTCGAGTTTCTGCTTCTTTAGCACCACCATCGGTGTGTTTTTAAAGTCCTGAACGGGGATTTTGGATGCTGACTGTTATCTACTAGCCTGATCTTCCAATGTGAACTTAATTGAGAACTACACACACACACACACACACACACAAAAGGAAAAATAATATGTTGTATTACTGCAAACGACCGTCACCGGTCAGCCAAACACAGCAAACTCACAGATGTGGGTCGGGGCGTTCTAGTCACCAAAGAAAGGCACAACCGGTGTAAAGCAGACTTATCCAGCCCTTAATTCTGGTCCCAGGAGCCGCAGAGCATCCTGGACTCAGACCCAACCAAACAAACGGCCACGGGCCTCCATCCCAGCCGAACCACCCATCAGTTCAAGCTGAGAAGTTTGAGAGTCAACATCATCATCATCATCGATGCTTCACTGCAGCTGTAAACATGTCAAGCTTTGAAAAGTCCTTCTCATCCAGAGCAGAACCTCAGTCGTCATTCGCTGGTAACCGATGATGCGTAGCAGCTTTTTTAGACCTAACATCCGTTTTCCATGCAGACGTTGAACCTCTCCTCCAGCTCCAGCTCCATCCTCGGACGGAGATGTTGTCTCTGCATCAGTGATGGGGGAAGCTTCCAGGACTCTCTCGGACACAGTGAAGGCGGCTTTTTCTTGCTGCCTTCTTTAAACACGCTGGTTTGTATTTCCTTTGGTCTGTGTAGCTGCCTGACATCATGTGTATCCATGTTTGCTCTCATCTCCTGATTCTCCTGCGGCTGTCGGTGCATTGATGGGTAGGTAATCCGTTCTTGAAGAAGTTCGTGTTAAATTCTTCATCACAGACTCCCTGCTGGATAAATGCCCACGTTTTTCACGTTTTCACTGCGGTCTCGCCTCTGAAATCCACATCAGTCAGACAGCCGTGTGCGTATGTGACAGAAAGAGTCTCCTCAAGTCTTCGTCCTTTCAGTTTGTGGATGCTGGTTGAGAAAAAGTAAACAGCCTTTATTTTTTTGTTCCTTCAACCAAATCTCAAAAGGCCTGAATAACAAAAGCTGCTCACATCCTCCTGCCTTCAGTTCTCCCTCTGAATCTTTCGCCTCTTTCGGGCCAGCCGGGCCTCGCGCATCTCCTCCAGAGTTTTTCGGGGGTCCATGATGAAAGCCAGAGCCACGGTGGCGGTGCCGTCGCCGTTTTGCCGGGAGAAGCAGAGGAAGGTGGCCCAGAGGAAGGCGCAGCAGCCCATGAAGGCCGTTCGCATGTGCAGCGGCATCAGGGCGAAGTTGAGAAACTGTGGAGAGGAAGCAGATGCAGGGGTTACGTCAAACTTCCTTCAGTTTAGCTCGTTGTTTTGTATTTTCTCCTCATTCCATCATATATAAGGCTGTTAAAGTGCAGATGACACGTTTTTGACATTTTTTTGCCATGTTTTATGAACCATAACGTCCTTCGTGATGATCTATGTAACAGAAACAAGCGCAGCTGCATAGATGAGTTATTAGAAAACATGGCTGCTTTTCTGACCAGACTGTGGCGCTGTGAGCCGAAACCGGATAGGACGTCTGCGAGAGCCTCTTCTTCGCTGCTTATTTAACATTAAAGTGGCTTCATTGCGGTTTTTAAGTTCTTTTCTAGTTTTACAGACAAACAACAACGACTCAAATTGTGTTGACAGTTAATAGTTAAAAGCTTGTAAGTGCAGCGTTAGTTTTTTTAGGTTTTCTACAGATTCAGAATTTTATTTTGAAGAGGATAAAGAAGCAGGTCGGAGTCGTACCTATGAGTCGTACTCACCGGTAAACAGGCAGCAACCGGACCTCTGCTCGTCTAGAGCATCTGTTTACTGAAAGTTCAGGAACCAGCGTGTTGAGACTTCTAACACAATGAAACTGCGATCATCTCCTCGGAAATCGTCTTTTTCATCCATCGTTGCTTCATCACATCGGTCATACAGCTGCTGCTATCGGCAGAGAGCTGCTGCTCGGTTATATGAACGTCTCCGGTCATCAGATCTCCTCCAGCTGCTTCCAAAGCTGCATGCTTCCCTCCATTTTCCTCCTTATAAACGGGAACTATTTAAAACTCCACTGGAACCATGGAAGTTGTTATCTTCTCATTTTTTAAAGGCTAATTATTTACCGCGGCTAGCTTGCGGCTGCTGTTGGCTGCGAGCTAACACAGGGACGAGCGCCTCGTCAGGCTGTAGGCAGCTGGTTTCAGGTCTACTCCGGTTCTAGGTTGTAAAATGTAATTTCCCCAAATTCCTCAGCATTATCACACTTTTCTGAACTAGCTGATGATTCAGCACACAAACCAGTTCCAATCTAGCTGTTGTGGAGCATCTTCCATGTTTTCCACGGCCGAGATTATATATTTATCTCAATGGGCAGACCGCAACTCTGTTCAGTCGCTGACGACACAACATGGCGGCTCATTTCACGACTGAAAAACTATTAGCCTTTAGCCGAGCCTCCTAAACATCGGATATTTACGTAAATACACGTCAGATTAACTTCTAAGTGCACAGAACTACTTATTTTGTCTTGGTGTGTTGTTGTATGGCAAAGTTACTTGAAGTTAAGGTCGTGTCATCAACACTTTAATGTTCATCCTGGAGTCAAACAGCAGGAACCACATGATCAGACTCAGAAATATGACAAATACATGCTGTTGTTTATGAAAGAGTGTTTGGGCCTCTGCAGAAAAAAAGTATAAATTTCTGAGAAAAATGTCAGAATTCAGTTTATTTTCCAGAAATTTTGAAAAAATATCCCCCTATTTGTTTGTGTTTAGGAAAAAGTCAGAATTTTGAGATTAAAGTCAAAATTCTGACTTATTTCCACAGCATACGATAATTTTTTTTGGGGCAATCTTCTTTTTTTTTTTTTAATTTAAAAAAAAAAAAAAAAAAAAAAAAAAAAAGTCAGAATTCAAAATGTCAAAAATTAAAAATTATTTTAGAAAAAATATAAATAATTAAAACAAACAGGATTTTACACACACACACACACATATATAATATGAATATAAATATATATATATATATATATATATATATACACACACACACACACACACACACACACACATATACAGTACATATATATAAGGATGATTTATTTTACTTCTGAAAAAAACTTAGAATTCTGACTTAAATCTCAAAATTCTTAATTTTGAGTCAAAATTCTGATTTTTTTTTCCCAGAAATTGTAAGAAAAACTTTTTGGAGGGTGAGTCCAAATTCTGACTTCTCAGAATTCTGAGATTAAAATGAAGGAAAGATAATTTGCATAGCACATTTTCATGAACACAACAATTCAGAGTGCTTTACAGGTCAGAATTCTGACTTTTTTCCACCGAATTCGTTGTTTTTCTTCAGTCACCTTTATACTCTTCCGTAGTTATTAACCCATGGTTGTTGGGTTTTTTTTCTTTTTCAATGATTGCTACCTGGGATCAGTGGTAAATGTCATCATGCTCAGATGAAAACAATTTCATTAAAATTCTGGATTAATTATTTCTTTTATCTGACCAAACTCCTGCTGAGCTAGTCAGCTGTTAACGTGGTGAACTTACACTGTGTAACTTGTTGATAATATAATAAACACTGTGTAACTTATTACCATAATGCTACAATAAACATTCTAGAAAGAGTCCTAGTTGTAAAAGTTTGTTGTTTTCTAAAAAAAAAAAAACTGATGTAAAAACATTTCAACTCATCCCACAGACCCCAGTAAGTACCAGTACAGCTGATGCTGATGTAGGTGTCAGTGTCAGCCAATCAGAGCAGACCGGCATACAGGACTCTGCTGGAACCTTTTTCATTCCACATATGATCAAATAATAACAGAAAGCAATATTTACCTGCATGAATGGCCAGTACATGAGTCCAGTCTGGAAATAAACAAGACAATTTCAGTGTTTTATAAACAGAAGACAGAAAAACAAATTATTAACAAATAAAAATAAATTAAACCAGTGGTTCTTAACCATGGGGCACTTTCACGAACTTATGACTGGAGTTTCAATGTACTGTAACCCCCCCCCCCCACACACACACACACACACCTGGTGGCTCTAATTTGTCAGAATTCACAAACAAGCAGAAGACACTCAGCTAGCTGCTAGCCTGTAGCTAACGTAAAGAAGTACTAAAATAAATACATTGTTTAATGAAACTTTGTGCTTTAATGGCCTGTCTAAACAAATAAAATACAGGTTTTCACAGATTATTTCAATTGAGCATTTTTATTTTCAATGTGATCTATTACTGCACCATTTTATCTTTTTTTTAATGAGTTTCCAGAGTTTTTTCTGTTGTTCCTCTTTTTGTAGTAAAATGTTGTAGATTTTGTGTTTATAGCCTAATTCTGATTCGATCTTGTATAATTTATACCACGAATTATACGTGTGATATAAATGTGTTTGTGACAATCTCAAAATATATTTTTATATTATGTGATTCATGTTAATCAGCCACATTTTACTAGGTTCAGTCTGTAAAAGACAGTTGGATTTGGTTTAGTTATTAAATAAATAAACCAAAATTGACATCATTATACAAATACAGTGTTAAAATATGAACGGGACTTGGACCAGTTTGTACTAAAAACTTGAAGCCCATCATGAAAAAGGTTGAGAACATCTGAATTAAATGCATTCAAAGTGTGACTTTTAAGTGTATTATAACCACAAATTCAGTTTAACTTTAAAGAAAAGCGACAACATCTTTTATAAACGTCACGTTTTCATCTAATCTGCGTTTAGCAACCTGACACAAAAGCTGAGTTTCGTAGTTTTTAGGATTTGATGACACTTTTAGGATGATACAATGCTTGGAATTGGTGTTGTAGCGCTCTGTATCTGCATTTTTTGAGGTAAACTTAAGCATACCCGCTTTAAAATCCAGCTCGGCTCACATTTCTTATTAGTTCTTATTTGTGAACCACAAATGGTAGTGCTGTGCAATTAATTAAATTAGATTGTGATTTCAATTTTCATGTCAAACGATCAATAAACTCATATAATCGGGATGAAACAATTCATTTGCACTTTTCTTTACACAGTTCCTGAACGTTTTTCTGAAGCTAACTTCAGTGGCTTCTCACCCTGCAATTTGTTGGGTGTCAGTAACAAAAATAGTAGATTTGGAATGTTGCAACATTGCACGAAAGCTTAAAGTTTATTTTGGGCTTTTTTTTTTTGTATAAATAAGTATATTTATTTTATTCTTTAAATATAGAGAAATTGCAGAAAAGCTGGATACATAGTTTATTTTGGATGCATTTATGTTTCAAATGCATTCTTCAATGTTTAAAGTATATAATGTTTCATTCATTTAAGGTTTTCTACATTGCAAAACAACTATAAGGTGCATATTTGAAGCCTTTTTTTCCTAATTTTGCTTAAGTTTTCAATAACAAAGTGCTTTTGACAGAGAGAGAAATGCTAAATAAGTGCATTGTGACTAAGAAAATAATCGTTTGAATAATCGTGATTTCAATATTGACCAAAATAATCATCATATAATATATATAATTGAGCAGCCCTAGCAAATGGCACAGATCTCATAAATGCAGCTGTTAATAAACTGATAAATCCATTTCGCCACAAATTTTTTATGTAAGTGTTCCCTGCTTAAAACTTTTTGTGATATCTTACAAAAATAAAAATAAGGAGGGTAAATACTCTTTGGAAAGTGTTTAAGTGAAAAAACACAATGACATATTAGTTAATAAAGAGTTCCATAGTTAGCTACATCTTAATCAGCGTTAAAATGCTGATTATTTGTGCTTCTGTCTTGATTTAGCGGTTAGCTGGTGATAAAAACCCAAAGATTCAACATTTAAACGCAGATTTAACAAGAAAACAACTGAAATGTTGAATTCATCAACAGCCAGCAGGCACATAAAGATTTCACCGCCTACACGACCTGGAACTCACTGACATTTTTATCCTCTGGCTGCAGTCACGACTCAATTACCCCGCGTGCACTCCTGCGTCCCACTGCGCAAAAGCGGCACACGGCACAATCTAGGTTAATCTGGCTGAGAGCTGGCAGCGGCAGCGACGTGTGTGACGGCAGGGAAGGTGACTTTCCCTCGCTTGACGCCGCTGAGGCCTTTTCTTACCCTCCAGGTGTTGAAGAACTTCTCCCTCCAGTCCTCAAAGATGTCCTCCTTCCCCTCCAAGAAGCTCACTCCTGCAGAGAGAGAGAGAGTGGAAAGGAATGACCTTCTGTGCGCCATTACGCACAAGTTCAGAATGACTCCTCACCTTGGTTTACATGACGTTTGACTGAGGCAACCTTGACTGGAGTCCACTTAAAGGTTTTGTTAATTTTAGCCCCGGTTACACACCACTTTCTAAATAAAGTTTCTTCCTTTTTCTCTCCTCTCTGATTAGTTTAAAGTGGGATTAATCGATTCTGGAAGTCTCTGACTTGATTCTGTTGCCAGTCAGACTGGCTCTAAACTCCATCCCGTTACATTCATACTTTTTCTATCATGATCACCTGTTGGATGACGGGTTCTTGCCCCCCCGCATGAAAGCTCACAACATTTAATCGTGTTTGTAAATGTTTGAAAATGAAATCTTGTTTTCACAAAAAGACATCTCACCCGTATAGAAAACGCTGGTGGCCAGCGGAGACGCGAAGCTTTGGTCCAGCAGCAGCTTGCGGAAAACCATCCCCGCGGACTTCCCGGGAAACCGTCTCTCCAGGGCGCGTAACCAGAAGTAATTAAAGTTTCCATGGAAACTGATTGCCACAATGGCAACATTGCGAGTGTGTTTCCAGTCCATGCGCTCTTTCTGAGCCATGAGCTGGTGCACAAAGTCACCGCCGGCGAACAAGCAGCCGTACAGAGTGACATTGGCCAGCCAGGGGAACCGCTTAGCGGCTTCTTTAAGCACAGTTCTCCTCATTTTTGGCACCAATGGAGAGTAAAGGGGGTCCCGCTGGCGCTTAAGCTCCTAGATCGCCTCTCCTATGGCTTCAATTCAGACGCAAGACGCAATCATAGCGGCGAAGTTCAGCTGACATGGCCTTGGTGTCACCCGGCTGGCTGACAGGACGCAATCCATCTGTACGCGGTAATCAGGGAGGGATTACAGACTGCGTTTCCACCGGAAGCAGGAATATCATTCATTATTAGAGCTCGAGAGACTGGAGAGAAATCAAACTCCGCCAAAAAGTCTGAGACAGAAAATAAATCTGTATATCTGCGCTCTGCGCAAAACCTGCCATGGCTCCACGTAGCCGCCGTCAAATAGGCTTTTTTCAAAGTATTGCGTCCTAAATGCGTAAAAACCTGCCGAGGTCTATTAAAAAAAGAAAATAAAGAAACAGTTTAGTTTGTGGAAAAGTCTCCGCAGATACAAATAGAGCGATCTAGACAATTGTTTCAGCTCTGACGCGATTGCGGCTCGCGGTGAATCAGACGCATCCCAGAAACAAATCCAGGGTCAGGCGCTAATCTGATGGATTGTTCCGGTCTCCTCAAAGGTGCTTCACCACCGCTGACATCATCATCATCAGCAGCAGCAGCAGCAGCAGCAGATGAGACGCGCGTCCACAGGCTGTTGGATCAGAGGCGCACAAGCCGGAATGTCCTATGAGTAATAACAATTATAATTTACCAAGGAAAAATATGATATTAAAAAAATGCATTCTTGTTTGAAAAAGATTTGGGTATACTTTATACAAAAAATATTTTTTTTAAAAAATAATAAAAACGTGCATTTTGAGGTTTGCATATGGTCAAAAATAAATTTCAGGAATGTTAAGATGTATTATGGAATGGATGATAGGGACGTTAAATAAATGAATGAATAAATAAAGATAAGTGAGGAGAAGTGGAGGCTTACAGGCGTCTGCAGAAGCGGCCTGCATGTCCACCGTTAACCACTCGAGGGCGCCATCTTTCCACATAACTGCTACTTCTCCAAACAGGGACGATGTTGCTGCGCTTTTTCTCTCCGTCATGAGTGATCTTGATAAATCTGCAAATCTGCAGATCTCAGAATGATGTGGAGTGAGTCCTTAAACATAAAAAACACACTACACTTTTTCTACAGTTTGTTGTCCTCTGTTTCATGGAACAAATTGAAAGAGATGGATTTATTTTCATCCTTAAGGTAGCCTGATGTAAAGTCATATCACGTTTGGTCATGATAACAGAGAGAGAGAGAGACCTCTTGCACTTCAAGGCTTGTAGAGCCAACCAAGGTAACCAGGTGACATTTTCTCTCTCTCTCTATGTATATATATATATATATATATATATATATATATATATATATATATATGTATATATATGTCACATAATATATAGTTTTCTTTGTTTTTGTCATTTTTTTGTTTGTTTTTATCGAAACAGGTGTCTGCATCTCAATGAGACAACCTGTATGGTGAAATAAAATATATATATACGTGTATATGTGTATACAGTGAAAAAAGTTTTTGCCCCCTTCCTGATTTCTTACTCCTTTGCATGTTTGTCACACTTAAATGTTTCAGATCATCAAACAAATTTTAATGTGAGACAAAGATAACACAAGTAAACAGAAAATGCAGTTTTTAAATGAAGATTTTTTATTAGTGAGGGGGGGGGGGGGCAAACCTCCATGGTCCTGTGTGAAAAAGTGATTGCCTGGCCCCCCCCTCTGTTAAAACATAAATTAACTGTGGTTTATCACATCTGTGAAAAGCTGATTTCAATTTCTCTATCCACATCCAGGCCTGATCACTGCCACACCTGTTCTCAATCAAGAAATCACTTAAGTAGGACCTGCCTGACAAAGTTAAGATCCTCAACAGCTAGACATCATGCTGCGATCCAAAAAAAAATCAGTAAAAAATTAGAAACAAAGTCATTAGCTGCGTTTACATGGACCCAAATAGACCGATTGCTTTCGGTTTAAAAGCTCTTTCCGAATGAAAAGCGCCGAACCGAATGAATTTTCTTTAGGTTCTCACAGGGTATTAGGTATTCCTTTCCCCAAACCGAACGGGATATCATGTAAACGCTGAATCGTAAAGTTGTGAGGTTGCGCTCTTACAGCGCATGCTTCGATGAGACGTCAACGTGAAACAAGTGACGTTTCCTCACTTTGACAGATGGCTGTGAACGACGCAATTCCCTGGACAGCGAGAAAGTTTGTTTTTAACTCAAACTCAGTCTCTACAGCTTTTCCTCTTGGTTGTTTCCAGTAGGAGCTCATGAGGATCAGCTGCTGCTTCACTAACGTCCTGCAGAAACCGCAACGACTGTGACGATCAGCTGTTTGTAGACCTCCGTCTTTAATAAATAACGTGATTTACATCATTCTGCGCATGTCAGGCAGGATTATTCTAAATGAATATTGGCGCATGTACACGCCAGATCCGTATGTATTAGTTCCCATGGAAACAGCTGCCCTGAAATCCTCAATCAGAATGATTTCAATCCGAAAGGGAAAAAAGTCTCCATGTAAACGTGGCCATTGAGATCTATCAGTCTGGAAAAGGCTCCAAAGCCATTTCTAAAGCTTTGGGACTCCAGAGAACCACAGTGAGAACCATTATCCACAAATGGTGAAAACATGGAACAGTGGTGAACCTTCCCAGGAGGGGCCGGCCGACCAAAATGACCCCAAGAGCACAGCGACGACTCATCCAAGAGGTCACAAAAGACCCCAGAACAACATCCAAGGACTGCAGGCCTCACTTGCCTCAATGAAGGTCAGTGTTCATGACTCCCCCATCAGAAAGAGACTGGGGGGCAAAAATGGCTGCATGGCAGAGTTCCAAGACCAAAACCACTGCTGAGCAAACAGAACATAAAGGCTCGTCTCAGTTTAGCCAGAAAGCATCTTGATGATCCCCAAGACTTCTGGGAAAATACTCTGTGGACTGACGAGACAAAAGTGGAACTTTCTGGAAGGTGGAGGTCCCATTACATCTGGCGTAAAAGTAACACGGCATTTCAGAAAAGGAACATCAGCACGCTTAAACGCATTCACGAAACTACGGAAGCCTCAGCGTTCAGAGCCTACTCTGCCGATAATGCAAGCATAGAAGAAGAAATTCACTGTTTACATTGTGCTAAGACCGCCAGAGCTGCAGACAAACCGGAAAAAACACAAGAGGGTCCAAGAGGGGTTGATATTAATTTAAAACAAAGAAAGAAAGAAAAAGAAAACGTGCGATCTTGTCTGCCGCGACTTCCGTAGTTTCATGAATGTGCATCGGTGTGCTCGCAGGAGATGCGATGTAGTACTGTTTAGGCTCTAAAAATATACTAAATGGTGTAGTTTCCAGTAAATTCTGGACGCTACCCACTCAGGACACTTGGATTACATTGGACGAGCAGCATGGAGGAACATTAACAAGTTTTTGTGCACTTTTATGGACCTTTTTGGCTCGGACCCTGGTGAACTCCCTTAAATGAAAGTTGGAGGAAAATTAGAAGCCTTCCTGATCACCGGCTGCATTTGAGGTATTAAAAAAGTGCTCCAGAGTCTTTCTCAGCATGAGGGGAAGTGGAAAATAAAGTTACATCATTCTGTGGGTGTACTATTCCTTTAAGATGTGGAGCAGTGCAGTTTCTAAACACTAACAGAATTGTTGCTTCAGGATAAAAACACATCTTCAAATAACATTAGACATTTTCCCTGTGGAGATAAACTTATTTTATCAACCATTTTTGATAACATCGCAACTAATATCTGTGACCACAAAACATCAATTTCACAGTCTGGGTCGTCCCGATACTAGAATTTCATTCTCAATACCAATACTCGATACTAGATACTATTTTCGATACTGAGGGGGTTCGTTAGTCACACTGTAAACAATGGGTCCTCCAGGGACATGCTGCAAGGGAGGGGCTGCCCGCAGCCGTGCCTGTTTAAAATGGCAGAGGCAGCCGATGCTTTCCGAGACTCAGCAGACGCCGAAGTGGCATTTAAATATCGATACCCGAGCTAATTAATATCCAACTAGATACTAATTTTTAGAATCGATTCGTATCTGCAAATCGGTTTTTTTACAACAATATTTCACACAGATTTCATCACATTTAAGTCGTGAACTGGCAAAATATGATCAAATAAATCACATCTGCTTGTCTTCAGACCATCTGGCTTGAAGCAGAAACTTAAATGTCTTGTGTTAGAAAATGAGTTATATAAAAAGAAAAACTAGGTTATGGCTGTGAAGGAAACAGCAGCTTTTTTCCTGCAGCTGAGATCCGCCGGCACCCGAAAACTTTAACCCCTGTTTGGTGTGAGCCCAGCTTAAGTAGGCTATATATTGTGTACGATGTTATCATGCGATAGATTTATATGCGAACCCCAGACAGCTGCTGACAGAAAGTGTAGCTCTTAACAGCAACCTCGTTCCCTCTCTCATTCGTTGGCGTTGACAGGCAGCCGCCACACGCTCTTTTAATTGATTTTATTCTAGCCTACTCTCGCTTTTCACCCTTCTGATATTCACTTCGACTACGATATCCTCCTTATTTACGGGTCAAACTGAAAACCAGCAACACTGACCGACGTGCCGAACCTCGCTACGACCGGTGTGGCAAGCTCATTAAGCTAACGCTAGCTAGCCACCCACCTAAGTCACACTGTTATCCAGAAAGTTAGCCTACACCGAACTGTGACTAGTTACCAAATATAAAATAAAATATACAAAAAATAAAATATGAAATTAAAAACACTTATTCCAAATGGAAATTCAATGAATATCAAATCATCCATATTTTATTCGAGCTCAACATACCTGCATGTTGTGGTAACACAGCCGCCGCCCAGGACGTCGGTAAAACGGAGCGTGCTGTCTGTATCCATGGCAACAAGCTCACACTCGAGTGACGTAGGGTGATTGCTAGGCAACGCGGAGCAGTTAACGTGAGCTTCAGAAGAACAGAGGTTCCTTTGAGGTTACTTTAAACCTCTGTGACGTCATCTTATGTTACGTCATCTTACGTCACAGAGGACGTCCAATAAAGCGCAAATAACAGGTCTCACATAACGAAAACATTTCAGTTTAGCGACACAGGAGAGAAGGTAACACCTACGTGAACTTCGTATTGTTTTTCAGTACTGAGTTAGATTTTCCATCATTTTAAAAAGACTTTATTAATCCCTTCTAAAATTCAATACTTTAGAATAGTTTTTTTCCCTCTAGATATAAAAAATAAGACAAAAAAGTGATCATGTCTCAAGGTGCATTCAACATGTCTAAGGATATAAACACAGAAGAATCGTGCAGACTGTATGTGAGCGGAGGAACAATAGTTGAGCCAGAAATTGACCTTAACAGCACTGCTTTTGTGTGTGACGAAAAACCATCTGTAGAAAAACGTCAACACACCGCTCCTGAAAGGACCTTAACTGAGGAGGCTAAGGGATGTGAGGTCCCAGAAAACAAAACTTCTCAAGGTGTATTCAACATGTCTAAAGATGCAAATGCAGAAAAACAAGAATCTCGCAGACTGTATGTGAGCGGGAAAACAAAAGTTGAGTCAGTTAATGTTGGCGAGAGCAGTACTGCTTTTGTGTGTGACAAAAAAGCTTTGGTAGAAAAACGTACATGCACAGATCCCGAAAGGACCTTAACCGAGGAGACTAAGGGATGTGAGGTCCCACAAAACATGACTTCTACAACGAAGTCAAAAATCCCTTTAAAGACCCTAAATAAGGAGGCAAAAGGATGTGAGGTCCCACAAAACATGACTTCTACAACGAAGTCAAAAATCCCTTTAAAGATCTTAAATAAGGAGGCAAAAGGATGTGAGGTCCCACAAAACATGACTTCTACAACGAAGTCAAAATCCCTTTAAAGATCTTAAATAAGGAGGCAAAAGGATGTGAGGTCCCACAAAATATGACTTCTACAACGAAGTCAAAAATCCCTTTAAAGATCTTAAATAAGGAGGCAAAAGGATGTGAGGTCCCACAAAATAAGACTTCTACAACGAAGTCAAAAATCCCTTTAAAGATCTTAAATAAGGAGGCAAAAGGATCTGAGGTCCCACAAAACATGACTTCTACAACGAAGTCAAAAATCCCTTTAAAGATCTTAAATAAGGAGGCAAAAGGATGTGAGGTCCCACAAAACATGACTTCTACAACGAAATCAAAAATCCCTTTAAAGATCTTAAATAAGGAGAAGGCAAAAGGATGTGAGGTCCCACAAAACATGACTTCTACAACAAAGTCAAAAATCCCTTTAAAGATCTTAAATAAGGAGGCAAAAGGATCTGAGGTCCCACAAAATAAGACTTCTACGACAAAGTCAAAAATCCCTTTAAGGACCTCAACTAATGAGGCAAAAGGATGTGAGGTCCCTCAAGACAAGATTTCTACAACAGAGTCAAAAATCCCTTCAAAGACCTTAACCAAGGAGACTAAGGGATTTAAGGATAACGAACAAAATGGCTCGCCTCAAGGCACGTTCAACATGTCTAAGGTTGTAAATGCAGAAAAACAAGAATCTTGCAGACTGTATGTGAGCGAGAAAAAAATAGTGGAGTCATTTAATATTGATCAGAGCAGTACTGCTTTTGTGTGTGACGAAAAAACCTTAGTAGAAAAACGTACACACACGGCACCTGAAAGGACCTTAACTGAGGAGGCAAAGGAATACGAGGTCCAGGACAAGGACAAGACTTCTACAACGGAGTCAAAATTCCCTTTAAAGACCTCAACTGACCAGGCAAAAGGATGTAAGGTCCCACAAAACATGACCTCTACAGTGAAGTCAAAAATCCCTTTAAAAACCTCAACTAAGGAGGCGAAGAGTTGTGAGGTCCCTCAAGACAAGACTTCTACAACAGAGTCAAAGATCCCTTTAAAGACCTTAACTAAAGAGGCAAAGGGATGTGAGGTCCCACAAAACATGACTTTTACAACCAAGTCAAAAATCCCCTTAAAGATCTCAAATAAGGAGGCAAAAGGATGTGAGGTCCGGAAAAACAACACTTCTTTAACAAAATCAAAAATTCCTTTAAGGACATTAACTAAGGAAGCTAAGGGATGTGAGGCCAACCCACCAAAAACATCTAAGGATTTAAAATCAGAAAAACAAGAATCTCGTGGACTGCATGAGAAAACAAAAGTTGAGCCCGTTAATGTTGGCCAGAGCAGCACTGCTGTTGTATGTGACGAAAAACCCTTCGTGGAAAAACGTTTACAGACAGCTCCCGAAAGGACCTTAACTAAGGAGGCTAAGGGATTTGAGGATAACGTACAAAATGACACGTCTCAAGGCACGTTCAACATGTCTGAGGTTGTAAATGCAGAAAAACAAGAATCGTGCAGTCTGTATGTGAGCGAAAGAACAATAGTTGAGCCAGAAATTGACCTTAACAGCACTGCTTTTGTGTGTGATGAAAAACCCTTTGTAGAAAAACGTACACACACGGCTCCTGAAAGGACCTTAACTGCGGAGGCTAAGGGATGTGAGGTCCCAGAAAACAAAACTTCCACAAGAAAGACAAACATTCCTTTAAGGACCTTAACTAAGGAGGCTAAGGGATTTCAGGATAACGTACAAAATGACACATCTCAAGGCACATTCAACATGTCTAAGGTTGAAAACCCTGAAAAACAAGAATCTCGCAGACTGTATGTGAGCGAGAAAACAATAGCTGAGTCAGGTAATATCGATCAGAACAGCACTGCTTTTGTGTGTGACGAAAAACCCTTAGTAGAAAAACGTACACACACTGCTCCTGAAAGGACCTTAACTAAGGAGGCTAAAGGATGTGAGGTCCCACAAAACAACACTTCCACAACAAAGACAAACATTCCTTTAAGTACCTTAACTAAGGAGACTAAAGGATTTGAGGATGACAAACAAAATCGACACGTCTCAAGGCACTTTCAACATGTCCAAGGTTGTGAACGTAGAAAAAGAAGAATCTCGCAGACTGTGTGTGAGCGAGAAAACAAAAGTTGAGTCAGTTATTGTTGGCGAGAGCAGCACTGCTTTTGTGTGTGACAAAAAAGCTTTGGTAGAAAAACGTACATGCACAGATCCCGAAAGGACCTTAACCGAGGAGACTAAGGGATGTGAGGATAAACAAAATGAACTTCTCAAGGGACGTCAACATGCTAAGGTGAAACTTCTACAACGAAGTCAAAAATCCCTTTAAAGATCTTAAATAAGGAGGCAAAAGGATCTGAGGTCCCACAAAACAAGACTTCTACAACAAAGTCAAAAATCCCTTTAAGGACCTTAGCTAAGGAGGCAAAAGGATGTGAGGTCCCACAAAACATGACTTCTACAACGAAGTCAAAAATCCCTTTAAGGACCTCAGCTAATGAGGCAAAAGGATGTGAGGTCCCACAAAATAAGACTTCTATAACAAAGTCAAAAATCCCTTTAAGGACCTCAGCTAATGAGGCAAAAGGATGTGAGGTCCCACAAAATATGACTTCTACGACAAAGTCAAAAATCCCTTTAAGAACCTAGCGAATGAGGCAAAAGGATGTGAGGTCCCACAAAACAAGACTTCTATAACAAAGTCAAAAATCCCACCCTCCTTAAAGACCTCAACTAAGGAGGCAAAAGGATGTGAGGTCCCACAAGACAAGATTTCTACAACAGAGTCAAAAATCCCTTCAAAGACCTTAACCAAGGAGACTAAGGGATTTAAGGATAACGAACAAAACGGCTCGCCCCAAGGCACGTTCAACATGTCTAAGGTTGTAAATGCAGAAAAACAAGAATCTTGCAGACTGTATGTGAGCGAGAAAAAAATAGTGGAGTCATTTAATATTGATCAGAGCAGTACTGCTTTTGTGTGTGACGAAAAACCCTTAGTAGAAAAACGTACACACACGGCACCTGAAAGGACCTTAACTAAGGAGGCAAAGGAATACGAGGTCCAGGACAAGAGCAAGACTTCTACAACGGAGTCAAAATTCCCTTTAAAGACCTCAACTGACCAGGCAAAAGGATGTAAGGTCCCACAAAACATGACCTCTACAGTGAAGTCAAAAATCCCTTTAAAAACCTCAACTAAGGAGGCAAAGAGTTGTGAGGTCCCTCAAGACAAGACTTCTACAACAGAGTCAAAGATCCCTTTAAAGACCTCAACTAAAGAGGCAAAGGGATGTGAGGTCCACAAAACATGACTTTTACAACCAAGTCAAAAATCCCCTTAAAGATCTCAAATAAGGTGGCAAAAGGATGTGAGGATCTACAAAATAAGACTTCTACAACGGAGTCAAAAATCCTTTTAAAAACCTCAACTAAGGAGGAAAAGGGATGTGAGGACCGAAAAAACAACACTTCTTTAACAAAATCAAAAATTCCTTTAAGGACATTAACTAAGGAAGCTAAGGGATGTGAGGCCAACCCACCAAAAACATCTAAGGATTTAAAATCAGAAAAACAAGAATCTCGTGGACTGTATGAGAAAACAAAAGTTGAGCCCGTTCATGTTGGCCAGAGCAGCACTGCTGTTGTATGTGACGAAAAACCCTTTGTGGAAAAACGTTTACAGACAGCTCCCGAAAGGACCTTAACTAAGGAGGCTAAAGGATGTGAAGTCCCAAAAAACGTGACTTTTACAACCAAGTCAAAAATCCCCATAAAGATCTCAAATAAGGAGGCAAAAGGATCTGAGGTCCCACAAAATCAGACTTCTACAATGGAGTCAAAAATCCCTTTAAAAACCTCAACTAAGGAGGCAAAGGGATGTGAGGGCAACCTACAAAAAGCATCTGAAGATTTAAAATCAGAAAAACAAGAATCTTGTGGACTGCATGAGAAAACAAAAGTTGAGCCCGTTCATGTTGGCCAGAGCAGCACTGCTGTTGTATGTGACGAAAAACCCTTCGTGGAAAAACGTTTACAGACAGCTCCCGAAAGGACCTTAACTAAGGAGGCTAAGGGATTTGAGGATAACCAACAAAATGACACGACTCAAGGCACGTTCAACATGTCTGAGGTTGTAAATGCAGAAAAACAAGAATCGTGCAGTCTGTATGTGAGCGAAAGAATAGTTGAGCCAGAAATTGACCTTAACAGCACTGCTTTTGTGTGTGATGAAAAACCCTTAGTAGAAAAACGTACACACACGGCTCCTGAAAGGACCTTAACTGAGGAGGCTAAGGGATGTAAGGTCTCTCAAAACAAGACTTCCACAACAGAGACAAAATTCTCTTTACAGACTTCAACTATGGAGGAAAAGGGATGTGAGGTCCCACAAAACATGACTTCTAAAACACAGTCAAAAATCCCTTTAAGGGCCTTAACTAATGAGGCAAAAGGATGTGAGGCCCCACAAAACATGACTTCTACAACAGAGTCAAAAATCCCTTTAAAAACTTCAACTAAGGAGGCAAAGGGATGTGAGGTCCCAAAAAACAACACTTCTATGACAAAGTCAAAAATCCCTTTAAGTACATTAATTAAGGAAGCTAAGGGATGTGAGGACAACCTACAAAAAACATCTGAAGATTTCAAATCAGACAAACAAGAATCTTGTGGACTGTATGAGAAAACAAAAGTTGAGCCCGTTCATGTTGGCCAGAGCAGCACTGCTTTTGTGTGTGACGAAAAACCCTTAGTAGAAAAATGTACACACACCGCTCTTGAAAGGACCTTAACTGCGGAGCCTAAGGGATGTGAGGTCCCACATGACAAAACTTCTCAAGGTGTATTTAACATATCTAAGGATGAAAACACAGAAAATCTAGAATCTCGCAGACTGTATGTGAGTGAAAAAACAATAGGTGAGCCAGTAATTGTTGACCAGAGCAGTACTGCTCTTGTGTGTGACGAAAAACCCTTAGTAGAAAAACGTACACACACGGCTCCTGAAAGGACCTTAACTGAGGAGGCTAAAGGATGTGAGGACCCTCAAAACAAGACTTCCACAACAGAGACAAAATTCTCTTTACAGACTTCAACTATGGAGGAAAAGGGATGTGAGGTCCCACAAAACATGACTTCTAAAACAAAGTCAAAAATCCCTTTAAGGACCTTAACTAATGACGCAAAAGGATGTGAGGCCCCACAAAACATGACTTCTACAACAGAGTCAAAAATCCCTTTAAAAACTTCAACTAAGGAGGCAAAGGGATGTGAGGTCCGAAAAAACAACACTTCTATGACAAAGTCAAAAATCCCTTTAAGGACATTAATTGAGGAAACTAAGGGATGTGAGGTCAAACAAAACAAAACCTCTCCAGGTGTATTCAACATGTCTAAAGATGTAAACCCTGAAAAACAAGAATCTCGCAGACTGTATGTGAGCGAGAAAACAATAGCTGAGTCAGGTAATATCGATCAGAACAGCACTGCTTTTGTGTGTGACGAAAAACCCTTAGTAGAAAAACGTACACACACTGCTCCTGAAAGGTCCTTAACTAAGGAGGCTAAAGGATGTGAGGTCCCACAAAACAACACTTCCACAACAAAGACAAACATTCCTTTAAGTACCTTAACTAAGGAGACTAAAGGATTTGAGGATGACAAACAAAACGACACGTCTCAAGGTGCATTCAACATGTCCAAGGTTGTAAACATAGAAAAAGAAGAATCTCACAGACTGTATGTGAGTGAGAAAACAAAAGAAGAGTCAGTAATTATCGGTCAGAGCAGCACTGCTCTTGTGTGTGATGAAAAACCCTTAGTAGAAGAAAGTACACATACCGCTCCTGAAAGGACCTTAACTGAGGAGGCTAAAGGATGTGAGGACCCTCAAAAGAACACTCATACAACAAAGTCAAAAATCTCTTCAAGGACCTCAACTAAAGGGGTTTACAGATGTGACGACAACCAACTAGACAACATCCCTGAAGGTGCGTTCAACATATCTAGGAATGTAATTGAAGATAACCAAGAATCTTTCAGACTGTATGTTGGCGAGAAAACAAAAGTTGTGCGGTTCAATGTTGGCCAGAGCAGCACTGCTTCTTTGCATGACGAAAAACCCTTAGTCGAAAAATGTACTCCGACAGCTTCCAAAGCACAAACAAAAACTTCCCACAATCATCTTTCCATCCAAAGAGAAACTGAAGATTTGAATGAACATTTGGAAATAAATGTCCATGAGAGAAAGACAGGTGAGTACCAGGACTCGGAGCAGGAGGAGACTGAACCACCAGAGGCAACGCAGCAACAAAGATGTTCTGGCAGAACTTGGGTCTCATGTGCCAAATCTGCACTTGGGTTGGTCATAGAAACTAGCATGCTTGCACTTTTTTTCTATAACTTGTGTAGCTGCATTTTCGGCTTACTCTGGTGTCGACTTTGGTGAAGTTGAGTCTGTAATGGATATACTGGCATACTACTGTGGTTGCAATGTCCAGCAATTAAGGCCTTTCTAAGACATAATCGTCAACCAACAACACCCAAGATCTGCAAGCAACTGAAATTAAGGTCAATGTTCCAACTTTCATCAATAATTTAATGGATTTTATTGGTAATACTGTGCACAATGAAATAAAAGTCATCCAATCAAGTCTGAAAATTGACCACAAATACACTGAAAATATGGGACAGTCTAACAAATCACTCCCAACTACCATCACAGCCCTCAAAAATGGACTTGGTGAAACATTTTTAAGCAAATAAAACAGTGGAAAGATACAGTTTTTTGGACGTAACCAAGTTCAGAGGGAATCAGTTGACAATTATGTGACCGACTTGGCAAGTACCTGCACTTTTGAGCAACTTAAGGATTTGCTGATAAGAGACAGGATTGTTTGCGGCACATGATGTGGCCGATACACAAAGAGGGCACGGGGCAGGTGAGAGTCATGCGTGCTGACCACTCAGCCAAAGAGTTGATTGATCGGAGGCATATAGTGACAGGACCCCATACTGTCACTCATACAGCGGTTGGAGAGAAAGATTACTCAGACAGGCTGAATCTAGACAAGACAGTCTTCCATTAAACTGTACATATACATCAAAAGATAAAAGGCAAAACAAACAATGCAAATGAAAATGTTTACAATGGTTACAAAACACAAATAAATAAAGTGATGAAGTGAGGTATACATTTATTTTTACATGCTACATAAAATTATTATCCTTCAAGTGTCGGCTTGTCAGACCCTAGTGTCTTTCAGGATGTGGCTTTATGCGCAAATCCTTAACTTAAAGACACACAAAGTAACTTTTAGATCTTAAAAATCTGCATTTCTGACTCGTTTTGATGCCACACCAACATTCATTATGCGCATTTTCAAGCCGTCACTGCCCAGAGGCGTCCTGGGCCTCAGAAACTGCACTATGTCACTTACGAACAAACAGATATGAACACCGCGGGTGTTTCGAACACCATTATGTCGGATTTGGTAAAGAAACGCAAGGAAACATTACTGGAGGGACAGAACATAAGTCAAGATAAGACTGTCTTTTACTGGCTGGAGCGAATCACAGGACAGGTACGATAAAAGATGGACGCTAGCTTAACTGTCGATAGAAAACTTAACCCTGAGAAAACTGCTAAAAGTTCTGTTGTGTGTCTTTAAACAGAACATTTGAAAATCTCACTGAAGAGATCCCAGTTTTTCCACTGTTGTAATTCCAACAGAAAATGAAAGATAATTAACACAATAGGCCAACTGCACAAAACAGTAGAAATCATCACAACGTAAAAAATTCACTATAGTATAGATCACCGCGAGAATCCGGGAAATCCGCCAAATTCGTCACATCCGGTTAGGTAGGGGGTGAAAACATTGCTTCGTTGCATAGGGGAGCCATTTGATTACCTGCATAACTATCACACGGATAAGAGGAGAAGTTTTTTCCAGTTCCCACAACAACAGAAAAAGTCCAGAACGACGTGCTAAGTGGCTAGCAGCTTTTAACAATAAAAGCCATAAAAACTGGCAGAAAAGCATTTGCAGCATTATAAACATGCACAAAGTCATAACCAGAAAAATACTGATGAGCTAATTTATGGCTTAATCGATGAGTAAACTCCTGAGAAGTACAACAAAGAAATACCACCATTTCTAAAAAATCAGGGGGGAAATTAATATTCAATCAAGAATAAATTATTCAAACACAGGGCTTACGTGATAAAACCAAAAACAGCACGAGATCGGGAAACTGATCATCAGGCCGTTATGGTTCATCTAACCAGACGATGACATCACTTAGTCCAACAGACACTAGTTTGCTTCGTATCTTCTTCTAGCATCGGCAGTAAGACTTTCAATATAACTGGACAACATTTCAACATTATTTCAAAGACAGACCGGTGGAGAAAGAATTTTTAAAAAGGGTGCAAAAATGGGCTTTGGGGCTCACAGTCCATCAGACGCCGTTCAAATGCGAGGCATGTTTTCACCGCTACCAGCCTCGTGGTCACGTGAATTCCGGGTTGTGACGTAGGCTCGCGCTGATCCATACTATACATAAATATGGCACCAATACACACAATCAGGGGCTGTTCACAGGAGGACGGATAACATTGCAAAATATTTAATCAGAAGTGCCTTTCGTTCACACGACAACTGTATCATTCTGGGCTGAAGACGCAAAAATCTGAAGACTCATTCCAAAGAGAAATTCCTGAAGACGTGACCCTGTTGCGTTCTCGTCTGCACGGTGCAAAATGCAAAAATGATGGTGGACCTGCTCACGTCATGATCACGTCGCATGCGCGTTGACATCACAGACAAACAGGAAAAACAACAATGCCGGACTATTGTAGGGGCGGCTCAGGTGGTAGAACAGGTCGGCCAATGATCGAAGGATCGGCGGTTTGAATCCAGATCCCCCAGCCATCTGTCGTTGTGTCCTTGGGCAAGACACTTAACCCTCCTTGCCTCCAGTGAGGGCCTCGCTGGTGTATGAATGTGTGTGAATGGTTCCGGTGGTGGTTGGAGGGGCCATAGGCTCAAAATGGCTGCCATGCTTCCGTCAGTCTGCTCCAGGGCAGCTGTGGCTACGTAGCTTACCATCACCAAGTATGAATGAGGAGTGAAAGAGTAATGGATCTACTGAGAGCACTTTGAGTGCCTTGAAAAACGCTATATAAATCTAATTCATTATTATTATTATTCATTTCAGAAACAATTAAACAGCTTCGAAGTGCGCGGACTACAAACCTAGCAGATGAAAGGTAGACGCCGTTTTTGCATCTTCTGATCGTCACAGTGTGACTGTAGCTTCAGATGATCGGGGGGCAGTGGTTTAGGTGGTAGAGCAGGTCGGCCAGTGATCGAAGGATCGGCGGTTCGAATCCAGATCCCCCAGCCATCTGTCGTGTCCTTGGGCAGGACACTTAACCCTCCTTGCCTGCAGTGGTCGCTGGTGTATGAATGTGTGAATGTTCCAGTGGTCGGAGGAGCCGTTGACGTGAAAGCGTGGCTGCCACGCTTCAGTCAGTCTGCCCACATATGAATGAGGAGTGAATGAATAATGGATCTACTGTGAGCACTTTGAGTCGCCTGCAAGAAAAAATATAAATCTAATCCACTGTCATTATTGTTATAGAAAATATAAAAAAATACAAATGTCAATAAAAATGTCTATATAAAATAAATATAAATAGCACAAATCTTTTATCACACAAACAACTGAAGACTCAAGATGTGACTGACTTTAACCATTTTATACTGTACAGTGGATCCAGCTGAACACACTTTTAAAAAAAAAAGACAAAAGAATACGCCTAAACAACAAAGAGGCTTATATTCAACAAAAAAATCTCAGTTTTGAAAGTACAGATCTACTGTATTCAAATATCAATGTCATATTATGAGACAACTTTTTAAAAACACCATTGATACTATAATGTTTCCAATGTCCTTAACTTTCTTTTTTATCTCAACCTTATTTCTAGGAGTTTATACCTGCATTTACAGTACTCACCGGTAAAATTAATTAAATATCACACCTGTAAAATATCACTTTGACTCCTTTGGACAATATTTAGATGAAGTCGCCCTCTGGTGCATTTCCATATAATGGGAGAGATGAGGCAGCCTCTATGTAAGGCATTATCTCCTTCATTTCACCAAAACATAAAGTAAAATGAATGAACGAACAAGTACTGTTGTCCTGTGAGTTCAAAGTTTGGCAGATTGCGGTTTGCTGTTGTCTGGGTGCTTTGGGGCTGGGGTGGGGTGGGGAGGGTCAGTAGAGTGAAGAAAAAGCCCCCCAAAACTCTTGAGTTTTTCTTTGAAATCTTCTCTTTTAGGTACTCATTTTTACTTCAGTTCATTTGCCGGACCATTGCCACAGGAAAGTGTGTGTTTGGGGTTGTTTGTCTGGGCAAATTAAGTCCAGTCAATAAATCATTAAATACTAATAAATTTTTTAAAAAAAAGCTCCAAACTCAATAAATGAACCTATGTTGTCGACACAAAACAGACAAGTTAGAAAAAAACAAACAAACAAAGAAAAAAACAGATTAAACTGAATCTCCAGGCTCTTTGCTACCAGCAGTTTGGTTTTTTCTTACATCTGAAGAACAGCAAAGATCAGACAGATTATCTCAGATTATCTCAGCAGGGTGCAGCGTGTCCTTGAAACATTGGAGAAAACTGGACAAGTACAGGACAGAAGAAGAAGACATCACTGAAGAAATGGGAATAAATCCAGTAAAGACCAGAACTAGGATGATCCATCTACTGTTGGCCGAAACAGTCGCCATGGAAACCATTTTGTCCAGACTGTGTTGTGACAGCTGGGAACCAGGCCGTTTTGTTGCGCATTCAGACACATGCCAAAAAGCACAAAATTTCATTAAACAATTTAAACTTTTCTAAGAATTTTTACAGAACTTCCAAACATAACAGACATTTTCTGCATCAATAGCTGATTTTCTCTCTTTTTTTCTTAAAAATTCTTTTTTTCCAACAAGTGTTAGATGTTTGTTTCTAGATGAAGCTTGCAGATGCCGGCTTCAGGGCCTCCATTAGCATTAGCGTTAGCATTAACAGTATTAGCTAGTGCTCCATCCAGATTTCTCAGCTCTGCTTTGTTATCTCCACTCACTAATCCGTATTTAATAAATTGGAGTGGATTTTTCCCTCTTTAGTGGCAGTTTGGGACCATTTTTTGCCTTCATTATTTAATTTTAATTTCTTCTTTACAACGTTAGTTACAGGTTAGCGGCCGGCTACGTGTCTTCTTCTGCTTGTATGTTGAACTCTGAAAAATTACCGCCACCAGGTGGGGGGTACATTTCAACTCATCCAGTCATAAATAACACTGAAAATATACAGTTCTCGTGGCCCTCTAGGTGGCGCTCAAGGCCCGAGCTGGGGCCTTGGCACCATGGTCAAGAATCACTGCACTAAACAGGACGTTAGCAGGGCAGCTTTCCAACGGGAGGCTTTTCCTTTACGTGACACAAATGACCATGACGATGGAAAGCTGGTAAGCTAGCTTTTATAATAGCTTTGAATAAAAGAGATGAGAAACCTCAGTTTTGTATCAGATCTTCTGGGGCATAAATTTGTCACTATAGCAGACGATTGCATCAAACATGGTCCCTATCAAGGTCCTCCCTCATGTGCGAACGCAAACTGATGGGGAAGAGTAGTTCGTATCACTAAACTTGAGACTGGTAGTTATAGGAACTGCGTTCCTAGAACCTTAAATAACGAGTCTTACTCACACACACCAGAAAAAGTCATTGAGTTCCTCAAGGTTCTGTACTTGGACTAATACTTTTGACATTGTAGCACATGCTTCCCTTAGATAATAATTAGGCAACATGGTATAAACTATCAATTCAGTTACATTTAATTTAACTTTGGTAATTTTATCTTATTTAATCTATTTTTTTAATTTGAGTCTTTACATGTGTTTCAAACAAACTCCCAAAAGCGTAGGATGCTGTGTAAAATGTAAATAAAGACACTTCAGCTTAACTATGCTGCAACATTAGCTCCTTTCTTAATCCAATGTCAGCGATGTCTAAAAAAAAAAAAATTAAAAGAAGAAAAAAACTATTTTTTTAAACTTTATTCTTTATTAGGTTCATTTTAAAGAATAGGATGGTTACAACAAAACCCATGAGGAAAATAAAAGAGTATAAAAAAGTGGGAGTCATCTGGGGCTCAATAAACTTATTCATATACAGACAATCTGTACATATACATACATGTTTATCCTCACATGTATCCTTTTACTTCTTGTAGTAGTCTCTACACACACATGCAAAAAAGAAAATAAGTAAATAAAAAATTAAATGAAAGTTTTTCCCCCCTCCATTAATCACAATCCTTTTGCACGCTCAAATAACCATTTTGACAAATATCTTTTAAATTTACCTGCACTCTGTCTTATAAAATGTGATCTTTTTCATTTAACAAATGTCTTTTCCGATGGCTGACCATTCTCCAACAGCTGGTGTTGTCCAGCCATCTTTTAGTTATTGCTTTTTTACTTGCCTCCAACAATATTTTAAGGTGTTTATCCTGCCTACTCATATCTGATATATTCCCTAAAAATATTGCAGCGAAACAAAAATAAAGTTCAAAACCTAACCTTTTTAATTTTTGCCATTATTTCTGCCCAGAGAGGTTTATGTGGTAGTGGTCAGCCATAGTATTGCTACATTGTCTTCAGCAGTAACCCATTTCAGGGTTATCATTCTGAAGCGATCTAATTTTAGAGGAAAAGACGTCATTTCTAACGTGTACATTGATAATTTAATCCAAATTTGGCCATTCATCAATTTATTTCATCAGCTCGCTCCTTACTTAAGGGAACTTAAAGGGGACGTTTGCTATGGGGCGGGTACAAAAGAGTATATCCTAATTTAATTGGCTGATTGTAACGCCACTCGGAATGATCTGGTCTGTGATTGGCTGCTGTTCTTAAACCCTCGGAAGTGTCATTTTAGGACTTGAGCAAAACTTCGGCATATTTTGAGCGGCGGTTCAGCGGCTGTTTGGGGCTGAGGCACAACTTTCTGACGACATGGCCATCAGAAAGCACTAAAACCGGTATGTTTTTAAACCTCTTGTCGGAAGAGAAAAGTCTTTCTGTTTAGTGGATAACAGTCGCTGTTGTTTTCTGCCATAGTTTGTAAATGGGGGTGTTGTGCTTGCTCTCTCAAGCATGATCCGAGTTTCATTGTTTTTTGACCACAACAAGCTAACTCCAGCTTTCTTCCTGTCTTGTATTGTGAGAAATTGGCGAGAGACTCCATTGAAATGTGGCTATAATTCGTTAATTACAAAACCCGACCCCGTTATTCTCTTTCAATCTTATTTGCATCAGATACTTTACTTTTTATGAAAGCTCGTCTGTTACTCTCATTACATTCAACCAAATTACACCGTAGTGACCATTACCAACTATTATGGGTCAAGCTGTCTGTGCTTGGTGAAAAACTTCAAGGCCGAATTTTCTGTAACACTTCATTTATTTAAAATCACATCATTATATTTTGTAGTAAGGCGCACGGATTTGGTGAAAGTACGGCGAAGTTAAAAATGCAAGATTTTCTAACGGGATTCAAGATAAGTTTTCCACACATGAGGAAAATTAATATTACCAAGGCAGTAGCCAAACCCTGACTTTTTCTAGAACTCTATCAAGAAAATATGAGACGTTTCACCACACAAACTATGTAATTATACATTTAGTATGTTGGGGATCGTTTCTAGAAGATTTGCTTGCAGTAATGGTGGTGGTCAGGGGGTTAACTTGACAAATGACTGCAAAATACGGAAGTTGTGAGCGAGTTTAGACATGTCTCATGTCTCCTGCTGTCTTGTTTCATCAGTGGTATGCTCTAATAATAATTGTGTTTGCACTTGAGTGCCTTTCATAACTTTCTTGTTAGTCAGAGCTTGTTTACAATGACTATTTTAAATTGAAAAAGTGAACAATGTGGAGCATTCAACAGCTCAACCACAGCAAATTTAAGAGCAATGTGTGCTGTTTCATTTTTCAGACTAACTTGGCAACATATTCACCTTAAAAAGGAACTACAAGCTGATTATTAATACACAAAATGATGAAAAAGGAAAGACAGACAGTAATAACTGCCGAAGAGTGTCTTGCTGTGGGACTGTGGGAAATTAAATTATTAGATTTTCACCTCACATGAAGCTCCTGTGAGACTTTTTTCTCCTGCATGGCTGGCTTGTAACACATTTCTGGAAGCACATATTTTCCTGACATTGTAAACAGTCTGACAGACCTGTGAGGCAGCAGTGACCCATCACTCCATGCAAGTTGACCTAAATACTCAGTCCTTTGCAGCACAGTTATCCCAGAAGAAAGGCAGAAGCAGGAAGATTTAGCCATTTGTTTCCAGCCGAACTCGTATCATAAACATACACGCCAAGAGATTTTGTGTTTTATGACAACAAGCGTGACTTTATCTTGTGCACAGTGATTGCTTTCAGACTTTTGTGGCTTTTGGGAAAGAAGAGGATTACAAACTACAGGATTAAACTCACAGGGAGAGGGTCTGCGTGCTGTTCAGAGGATATTCAGTGTAGCTGTGGTTGGATGTTAGAAGCTGCTGTTCTGGAGGCGTTCTGTTGGGAGAAAGAAAGGAGTGTGAGAGGTTAGAGGTGGGTGTTGTTTATGTCAAAGTCACTGAGCAAGTGCATGCCTGCATGAAATTGTGCAGCCCCACATTTGCATTCATGTGTGTATTAGTGCATATGCTGGGGTTTATAATGGGTGTGTGCCTTGTGTCTGATCTCATCAGAATGTTGTGGGACAATTCATTTAGATTTATTCATGACTCTTTAATGAGATGGATGTGTACAGCATGCTAAAACATTTGATGATAAATGATTTCTTGTTTTAAGCTTCTCTGGGTGAATTTGATTTTATCTAACAGGGCTTCATTTTCTCTTTAAAGTCCCCTAGAACGGGTTTTGTTGTGAATGGGTACTTTGTAACTTAGTTAAAGAGTAAAATCTAAGCTAAAGTTCTCAATTAGTTCACAAATGAAACACATGAATTTTGTTCATTGGCATGGTAATGTTGATGGTAGATAAAATAAGGAATATTAAAAAGAAAAAAAAATGTTTCTGGCATCAAAAGATGGCGAAATGATAAATCTGCTCTGCACAAACTTTCACTTGGAAGCATTTTTACTTGAATGTGACAGTAAAGGATGAAAAACGCCTGTTTGCAGATACTGCCAACAATAAGTGATGGTGAATCTTCCTCCCAGCTCAGAAAAGGTGAAGCAAATTGCAAAATAATCTTCAGCTTTTGTCGCCAAGGATTTGCATCTGTGGTCAGTCTTAGATCCAGGACTTTTGAGCTGAGGTTCAACGTCACAGCTGAAAGATATGTCACCGATTTTGGGATCCTGACACTCAAAAGTCATGCAAAGATCTTAAGAAAGCAGGTGTAAGTCCTCTAAAATGTGACGCTGCCTCAGTCTTATGTCACTATACTGCAAAGTTTATCTAAGGCTGCTTGATTATTTAAAAAAAAAAAATCATTATCATGATTATTTTGGTCAATATTGAAATCACGATTACTTAATTATTTTTTTAGCTACACAATGCATTTATTCAGCATTTCTCTCTGTCAAAACACTGTTATTGATCATTTATGCAAAATGTTTAAAGTGAAAATAAATATATTCTACAACTACGAACTTTACAGCTGTTTTGCAACGTATGAAACCTTGAATAATTAAATTAATATTTAAATATTAAAGAAGGCATAAAAACATAAATCTATCCCAAATAAACTGTTATATTTTTTATATTTCAAGAATAAAATAATTATACTTATATATGTATATATATGCGTGTGTATATGTGTATATATATATATAAATCCCCAAATAAACCTTTTTAAAGCTTTTGAGTTACAGCTGCTAGTGTAGGTTGTAGCAGGGCAACATGGAAGGGAATGTATTGGACAGAAAAATGGTAAATAAATCATTTCAACGTGATTATATGAGTTTGGAGTTTGCTTGACATGAAAATTGAAATCAGGATCAAATGATTAATTGCACAGCTCTAAGTTTATCACAGATTGCTTCTTATGTGATGCAACAAGCAGTGAATGATTGATTGCAAAGGGATGATGGTTAAACGTTCTGGTTCCGAATAACCATTCAGTTAAATGTCAGCATCTTTTCTTTTTGTTTTGATTAAAGATGCTGGAAGTAAACTTGCCACTGAAGTCACACAGTGAGAATAAAAATGCATGCACAGGTTCAGGAGTAAATGCATCATATTAGCATCATTTTGTCTTTGTAAGTTACAAACTGTGATATCGAACCATGATGTTTGCATTTTGCATGTTTTCCAACTGCTGATACTGCAGCAGCAGATTTACCCGAGTCATTTCAGAGGATTTGGTTCTAGTCCAGGTTTGGATTTTCTGTGCTGCAGGGTTTTGCTCTGACTGGCTTGGATGAACTCACGATGGGTTTAAAGGTTTAGACGCCAAATTTACTGTTTAGTTATGTAAGGTGCTCTGGACCAGGCGCACAGATGACACGATGCCTGTTTGACTTCCTCTTCGGAAGCGTGGGCGACCACAGCAGAGCGGCGGGTACAGTCTCGGTCTCATACACCTGCTTTATTACAGCCAGACCAGACATCAGACTGCTCATGAAAGATAAAAACGTCACCGTTTTTATGATCTGAAGACTGAGAGCGGTCATGACATCGCTCAGATTCTAGCGTGAAGTTGTTGAGCTGAACTCAAGTGATGTTGAAGTTGAGAGCAGTTCTCTGACAGGAAGACGAGCGGAGGAAACTCGTCAGTTTCAGCCCATCAACTTAAAAACGTCTTTCTCTGTCCTGATGTTTGGGAAAGTTGATGCTGCTTCAGAGCGTAAGATGTGAAGCTGAAAACTCTCCCAAACATTTCAAAGCAGAGTGATGAAGTTGGATGTGAGACTGCAGTGACATTACGGCTGATGGAGCTGTTGTTGACTTTACTTTGTTCCATGATTTATCTTTTTCCTGTACAGTCGCTGGCTTTGACATTAACGCGCAGCCAAAATAACCAAATACAGTTAGCAGCGGCATTCTTTCACTGACCTTTGATACAAAAATATAAGACCACAGGAAATTCTCATTTAACTGACCGTATATTAACTGATCACCAGTGTGTTTGGATTAGATTTTTGCAGGAGAAAACAAGCTCCGCTGCTACTGAAGTCATGTTTTCTGGCTGGTTGGTAGCTTCAGGAAGCGGTTTTCTTGTTGCCACATATCCTCAATCAGTCGAAATGCTCTGCAGGTTGTGTTTGTCTTTTTCTTGTGGACAGTGAAGGCTGTTAAAATTTAAGTTTGCAGAGTTTTAAATGTTTATATTTGCAAGCAAGGAGAAAATATTGTGTATTTTGCATGTATGTAATGATCTGTTAAAGCATCTTCATCTACGTTACAAAATGCAGAGCCAGTGCTGTGGTTATTGGTAAGGACTGATACCTCGGCCGGCCGATATTTTAGGTCTATTTCTGGGTATTTTTTTCCCTGTATTGGCATCAGGCAATACGTTGGGTGAATTGTAGGGCTGGGAAAAAATATCAGTACACTGAAATAACGCAATATTTTCATGTGCAGATCTCATAAAGATATTTAAAAATGCGATACTGATCTATTTTACCAGCAAAATCTTGCAAGATTTCATTGTTATCTTAGAAATTCTCGCGAGATTTCACAAAAACCTGCGAGATTACGTAACTGAATGACAAACTCTGGCGAGATTTCATTGTTATCTTAGAAATTCTCGCGAGATTTCACAAAAACCTGCGAGATTACGTAACTGAATGACAAACTCTGGCGAGATTTCATTGTTATCTTAGAAATTCTCGCGAGATTTCACAATAACCTGCGAGGTTACGTGACTGAATGATGAACTCTGGCGAGATTTCATTGTTATCTTTGAAATTCTCGCGAGATTTCACAAAAACCTGCGAGATTACGTAACTGAATGATGAAATCTTGCAAGATTTTGTCAGTAAAATAGATCGATACTGCATTTTAAAATATCGATATGATATCAGCATATGAAAATATTGCGATATTTCAATGTATCAATATTTTTTCCCAGCTCTAATCGATAAACTGAAATATCATGATATTTTCATATGCTGATATCGTGTTGATATTTAGAAATGTGGTATAGATCTAAGTTTCTAACGATATCTCGCAAGATTTTGTTGTTCTGTTTCAAAATCTCTCGGGTTTTCATGAAATCTCACAAGATTTTGTAAGAATGATGAAATCTTGAGAGATTTCGTAGGTAAAATGGATCAATATGTTTTTTAATATCAATATGAAATCTGCATATGAAAATATTGTGATATTTCAGTGTATCGATATTTTTTCCCTGCCCTAGTGTATTGGCTGATATCGGCATAGTTTACAGACTTTTTCTTTACATATATATTTATAATAAGTTTAATGTTTCTATTTGATATTTCTTTACAAGTACACTGTTTTTTTTTATATATTTATTTGAAATACTTTGATTTTTTTTTTTATTTTAGATTGTAAAATTACTTTTTATTGTATCCATTATGTTAATTTGGGAGTCAAGTGCAGTATCGGCTCCAAATACTTATTTGCAGGTTGTATCCGCCATGAGTAAACATCGGTATCAGCCCTAAAAAAAAAATCTGTATTGGTCAGTCTCTAGTTGCCGGGTTAAATGAAAGTGTCTGTGAGCCCATTTTCCAACATTTTTTTAAATCCTAGATGGTTGTTTTTTGGGTAATCTCGCCAAAAAAACATGTAGAAACATGTAGAAAAGATCACACTACCTCCGATTCTCTGGGAAGAAGCAATCCCAGACAAATAACTGAATCTCCTCCATGTTTTTTCATCCGTCCCTCTGTTAGGAATCTTTATGCAAATGATGCTGTGGTAAATAAACTAAAGCAACAGCATAACTTTGCTAATGGAAGCCAGAAAACATGAACATAAATGCAACACATTTCTAAAAGCGATAGAAATAGAATATGATTGTCTTGCTTTATCCGTTTATTAGTCTCATATCAACATTCTCCACTGGTAGAAAGTTATTGATGTTTACATGACAACATTTGCAGCACTTTGTCGTCCAGCTTCACCCCTGAGTGAGAAACTGGTTCTGCAGGCGGTGACATGTGCTGCGATCCTGCTTTGAGGTCGCTCTGCCTCTTTTGTGTTTTCTAAATATCCCTCTGTGTTGTGTGGTGTGTCAGGAGGCGGGAAGATGTCTGTGGAGGTGGATTTGTTGCTGCAGGAGGCGAAGGAAAGCATCGAGGCGGCCCAGAACTACCGCAGCGAGCTCCAGCAGCGCCTGCATGGTCTGAACCAGGCCCGTAAACAGGTACTGCAGCCTCCTCACCTCCCTGCACGCTCCTGATGCTCCACGTCCTCTGATGTGATGCCACCGTTTGCGTCAAATGAACTCCAGCAGGCCCAGGCGACGTGAACTCGGAGGAGTATTTTCTCCCCCTCTTTCTGCTATCTCTTCCTTCCCCTGCTGTCTAGATTTACCCGTCCAGCTGCTCACAGTAAACAATGCTGCTATTTCCTGTTTCTATGGAGCGACAAGCAGCCTGAGAGGAGGACCGTGCAAAATATTACTGAGTATTAGCTCATTCATGTTTAGAGCTGCAAGAACAAGGACTCCTGTGGCAGATGGTCTGCCCACCCCCCCCACAGAGTCTTGATCTCAGTATCGATGAGTCAATCTGTTACACAAAGATAGATGCTCGCCAGTTTGCTTTTATGAAAGCAAAGTAACTTTGTATGAAAACAAACGCTTATTTTAAAGGTGTCATAACCTCGTGTTTTACATACACAATCCTTCTGAAATTATCTTCAAATGAATTTTTAATTCTAGTTGGGTGGACGAAAATTTAATAAGTTCATTTTAACCTCTTTTTTATCCCCAACTTTTGTTTGTCGCGAGAACACGTACGAGAGTTAGAGCTGTCTGTAAGCGCGTTCACGATGCAAGCGTCAAAGCCAAAACAAAGTTTTATCAGGACAGAGCAGGTGAAGGAAATGATGTCCCAGCAGAGAAAAACGTGATAAAAACGTAACGGTGCGGTTGATAGAGAGGATCCGTGGAGTAAAAGGGCTGGACTCTGATGAATATAAGGAGCAGACGTCTGACGTGAAGTTAACCAAACACTGTTAGCTTCTGTAGCTACCTCTGCATGCATGTTGCAAAATTTTGTTTTTATTGACAATTTTAATTTGTTTTGGAGACGGGATTCTCATTATAGGAGGGATCGAATCCATCTTAATAGTCGTGGTGTGGAGCTACTGACAGCTAACCTCCAGCATGAGTGAGTTTGTGCTCATGACTGACTTGCTGCATTGAAGGTGGCTTAAATTCATCCTGTCAATTTCTTTTCTCGTCTTCACTTCCCCACCAGGACAGATCCTCCATTTGTCATAATCACCCCATTTCCACTATTATTACCAGCAGAAAATTCATTAGTCCCCTGTCCCTATCCTATCTTCCTTAATGTGCCAAAGAATGGAGTAAGTCTTAGTGGTTTTAATGTTGGTCCTTCAAATAAATCTTTTTCATTCTGACTTAATTTTGATAAAATATTGATTGTCTTTTTACTGAAACCTGGTTGGATGGTGCACTGTTTTCTCCCGAGGCTCCCATAATTTTAGTTTTTGTTTTAAATAGGGAAGGAGAAAAGGCGGTGGAATGGCTTCGATTGCTCAAGTTCGTCATGACTAAGACTGTCACATTAAATAAGTATTCTACATTTGAGCAACACGCACTTGTTTTTAACAATCCACCTGTCTTATGTGTCACAATCTACAGACCACCCAAGCCTCCTCTCCTCTTTTATTCAGGAATTTTCTGATCTTTTATCAAACATACATATTAAATAAATAAAATCTTAATTGTTGGCGATTTTAATTTGCATGTTGATAACAACTCAGAATCATATGCTCAAGAGTTTTTAAATCTTCTAGATAGTATGGATTTTAAACAACACGTCACACAGCCGACTCACAACAGAGGACACACCCTGGACTTGGTCATAACCTATGGCCTGTCACTGGTGTGTCCTCTGTTGTTGCCTGGCTGTGTCAGACCACTACTGTGTGTTTTTTAATATCACCAGTTTTAGCCAGCAGGAGGCCCCGGTGAGAACAGTGAGGAAGCGATATATTACTTCTGAGGTGGCTGCAAATTTTATTGATATTTTAAGTCAAACTCCTCCACAGTTTTTACTTGGATCTTGTGAATCTATTGTAAATGATTTTAACAGCAGAGTAATGACAGCCATTGATGCCGTAGCTCCATTAAAAACAAGAACAGTAAGAGCCAAATCTAAACCACCATGGAGGAGTGAGGAAATTAATAACATGAAAAGGAACTGCAGAAAAGCCGAGAGGAAATGGAGAAAAACAAAACTGACCATCCATTTTGAAATCTTACAGGAACAACTCAAAATTTACAATAAAGCTGTTAAACAAGCAAGAACACTCCACTTCTCAAACCTCATTGCAATAAATAAAAACAATCCTAAATTCCTTTTTAAAACAATAAATCTCTTAATCAACAAAGACTTTAACAAGTCCTCCATGACAGCATCAGATGCTGCATGTGATGACTTTGCAGACCACTTTAGAAGTAAGATCAACGCTATCAGATCCAGCCTTTTGTCTCAACAAAACATTGATTTTACCAGACCAGAAGCATCATTTTTATCAGAGGAAACACTGGAGAGTTTTGTCTTGGTTGATGCGAAGACACTTGGTCGAGTTTTCTCCCAGCTAAATCCAACAACCTGCCTTTTAGACCCTATTCCCACCTCGCTTTTAAAGACGTTTTATGGTTCCTTTGAGTCTGAGCTTTTAAATATTGTAAATTGCTCTCTTCAGACGGGTGTCTTCCCCACTGCCTTTAAAACAGCGGTGGTGAGGCCCCTTCTGAAGAAGAGCAATTTAGACCCAAACATGCTTGACAACTACAGACCTGTATCCAACTTGCCGTTTTTAAGTAAAATGATTGAAAAAGTTGTTTTTATTCAGTTACATGAGTTCTTAAATAAACACAATATCTTCGAAAAATATCAATCTGGTTTTAGGATGAACCACAGTACTGAGACGGCCCTTTTAAAAATTGTTAATGATCTTAGAGGTAATCTGGACTCACGGAAACTTTCTGTTCTGGTTCTGCTGGATCTTAGTGCCGCCTTTGATACAGTAGACCACCAGATTTTACTAGACAGACTCAGGTGTCTGGTGGGCCTCTCAGGAACTGTTTTAAAATGGTTTTATTCCTACCTCACAGGTCGACAATTTTTAGTAAGTTTGGATACATGCTCCTCAAAGATCTGTGACATTGAGTGTGGGGTTCCCCAAGGTTCAATTTTAGGCCCGATACTTTTTAATCTGTATATGTTGCCACTTGGGGACGTCATCAGGAGACACGGCATTGACTTTCACAGCTATGCTGATGATACCCAGCTTTACATCGCCGTGTCTCCTGATGACCTGGAGCCAGTTAACACCCTTTTAAACTGTATTTTAGATATAAAGTCATGGATGGCAGAGAACTTCTTACAGCTCAACCAGGACAAAACTGAAGTTTTAATTATCGGTCCTGAAGACAAGAGAGAGATCATTTTACCAAAACTACAGAATTTTAATCCTTCTCAGTGTGTGAGAAACTTGGGTGTTCTTTTCGACTCTGAGCTGAATTTTATTCCACATATCAAAAATGTCACAAAGACAGGTTTTTATCATCTTAAAAACATCGCCAGAGTCCGCCCATTTCTCTCTCTTGCCAGCACGGAGGTGCTAATGCATGCTTTTATTTCCAGTAGAATAGACTACTGTAATGCCCTGCTCTCTGGTCTTCCTAAGAGGAACATATCAAGTTTGCAACTTCTTCAGAACTCAGCGGCACGAGTTCTGACGAGGACCAGAGGGCGGGAACACATTACACCAGTTTTAAAATCGCTGCATTGGCTCCCCGTGCATTTCAGGATTGATTTTAAGGTTCTTTTAATAGTTTATAAATGTCTTAATGGTCTTGGGCCTTCTTATTTATCCAACCTGCTTTTAAGTTATGAACCCTCGCGGACCCTGAGGTCCTCTGGCACCGGCCTTTTAGTTGTTCCCAAAGTGAGAACTAAAACTCACGGCGAGGCCTCATTCAACCATTATGGGCCTCGTCTGTGGAACAGCCTGCCAGAGAACCTCAGGGCTGCAGAGACTGTTGAAATTTTTAAGAAGGGGCTCAAGACCTACCTTTTCAACTTAGCTTTCAATTAATTTATTTGTATTTTTGACTGTTTTATTAATTGATTTTTATTTATTTATTAATTATCTATTATTTATCTTATATTTGTAGTTTTTATTTGTTCTTATTGACTTTTACTTGGTTTAGTATCTTAAAATCAGCTCCAGTGTTTTCCTCATGGGGGTCCTCCACGCTGAGAGCTCGGCTTTTTGGTCTGTGGGGTTTTCTCCATTGTGGGGGCTCTCTTGGTTGGGGTGGCTAGGGGGTCCTGCTCTGCAATTGTATGGTTGTGGTGTGGGGGCCCCTGGCGGCCGGGACCTGGAGGGTCCCCCTGGTGGTGGTCTCGGAGACCATGGTGGCTCTCAGTGTGGACGGATCCCCAAGATATCGTTTCCTCACAGCAGTGCCAAGCCAGGAGTGTGTGTGTGTGTGTGTGTGTGGGTGTGTGTGTGTGTGTGTGTGTGTGTGGGGGGGGGGGGACCTTTGTAATTGTTCGTCATTTTGTCTTTTTATTGAAATGTTGTTTTTAATATGTAAAGCACTTTGTGCTACATTTGTATGAAAAGTGCTTTATAAATAAATTTCATTCATTCATTCATACATTAGCAGCTTGTCCGCTCGTCAACCACCGTTTACTGGTCTCTGACACAAAAGATAATAAGTTACACAGCAGCAACACTTACCGACTGCACATCCTCACTGATAAATATAATCCACTGGTCCCTAGTGCTGTCCCTTCTGTCCACTCAGGCCGACCACGAGCAGCTGTAAGGCAGACATGCTTCTGCGCAGGAGCCGGTGAAAAAGCAGAGCTCATAACTTTATTTCTGAACATCCGATCTTGGACATTCCAAGTGTAGATGGTAGCTAGTGTCAAAAATATGAAGGGCACGAGGGTTGGAAGCAGCTCTGGGTCTTTCCTGGAAAGCAGCAGCGAAAATCCCCCAAACGCAATATCTCGGCGAGAAACGCTTATACGGGCATTTTCAATACAGGGAGCCAGTTAACCGTGCCTTTGCGCCTTGAATGAGGATGGATTCATGTCTGGGGCTCAGACACTATGACAGGCATCCACAAAGCTGGGCCTCTGCTGGCTTTTGCCACAGCAGAAGACGCAGTGTGACTTGCAACACTCAGGCCGACCACGAGCATCTGTAAGGCGGACACGCTTCTGCGCAGGAGCCGGTGAAAAAGCAGAGCTTATAACAAAGACGCTAGCTTAGCAGCTCGCTCGCGGCCTCTCTAGTTCACGTCATAACAGCTGGTCATAACTCCTCCGTGGCAGGTAATCAGCTGCTTTTAGGTGGCGCTAAAGAGGCTAGCTTAGCAGGCCGATGCGACTGACGTCAACGCCAGAGGCGGGTCCAAACCGCGTGCTGTGGAGTGCGCGCTCTTGTGGCCGATTCTGGGATGAAGAGAGAGCTCAAGCTGAAAAACGAAGCCACTTTCACTTTCAGGAGTTTCTGGCACCTTTTTACTCAATTCCTACCCCAATACACATGTTTTAACATGAAAAAGTGGGATTTCCGGGTGATGACTCCTTTAAATGTGGCGACCATTTTTAAACAGAACGTGAAGGAAACCATGTTGGACGTCATTAACTCTGCAGGAAAAATCATGAAGAGAAAAACTAAAGATGAAAAATTGAAGGTGAAGACAGAATGAAGTGAGAAACCATGATAAAAACATGAGTGGACTGTGAGCGTATGCATCTATCAGCTCCACCTGTTCAGCTATTCATTATGGATAGACTGGTACATCGGCAGGCCGATATTTTAGGCAGATATTTGCATTTTTTGCTGGTATCTGCATTGGCTGATGCACTTGTCATAATTTACAGACTTTTTATGTATGTGTATATGTATATATATATATATATATAGAAATCAATAAAATAAATAATCCCCACAAATGAAAGAAAAAAAAGAAAAAAAATAAAAAAAAAATGAAATAAAAAAAAAAAAAAAAAAATAAAAATAAAATAAAAATAATGAAAATTAATTATAATTATTGTAAAATATATATTATAAAAAAAAATAAAAAAAAAAAAAAAAAAAAAAGGAAGATGGGGATGCAGGGGTAAAAAATTGAAAAAAATATCAAGAAAATAAGTGTTTTTAGAGGTGTTTAAACAGCCCTCTAAGAGATTTGAGTGATAGTAGAGTGATGTGGGGAGAAAAATATGTGAAAAAGTTTGTGAAATGTTTTTTTTATTTTTTTTTTTTTATTATTTTTTAAAAAAAAATAAAAAAAAAGAATTTAAAAAAAAAAATTTAATTAAATATTTGTAATTTTTATATTTTTTTTTTATTGTTTTTTATTTTTTAATAATTGTAAAATATTTGTAATTTTAATTTTTTAATATATAAATTTAGAAAATTTGGGGTGTGGTGGTGTGTGTGTGTGTGTACAAATATATATGTATGTATATGCTTATGTATAAGGGATGCATGATGTTGGAATTTTGGCCGATATCCGATATGCCGATACTTTAAAACTCGTGTCATTACATTAAAACCACAGTGGTGCATTAACTAATTACTTATTCACAAACCAAAACTGAGTGTTTTCTGTCTCGTTCAGAAACTTTATGTTATTGTCTTGTGTTGTTTTCATATCGATACCGATATGAAAGCTGGAAAAAATAAGCAGCCATTGCAAATAGCAGTTTTGCTTTCCGTTTCCAACACTTTAAAAAATAGGGGTGGGAAAACTATCAATATTGCAATCTGCCAATATCAAATCGATATTCAAAAACAAGTTATTGATTTATTTCATGGACCAAAATCTTGTGAGGTTTAATAATTTTGTTGCAAAATCTCACAATATTTCATGAATTCTCACGAGATTTCATAACAGAACAATGAAATATCACAAGATTTTGTTAGAAAAGTAGATTGATGCCCAATTTAAAAGTGAGTATGATAGCATATGAAAATATTGTGATATTTCAGTCTATAGATATTTGTTCCCACCCCTAGTCTTTAGAAGTTTTAGAAGTCTGTAAAAAAGAAGTTTTTGAAGAAGAAGTTATTTTTGTTTTTTTTAGACTTTAGAAACAGCAGGCTGGACGGTTAAATATCGGTTTAATTGGGGGCAAATTATATCGTGCCTCCCTAATATGATATATATATATATATATATATATATATATATATATATTTACGACACTACAGAAGCCTACTCTGTCGATGATGCAAGCGTAGAAGAAAAAAACTGCTGTTTACGCGCGGTCTTGTCTGGTTTGGTCTGCCGCGGCTTCCGTAGTGTTGTGAACTTGCATTGATGAGCATGATGTTCTACTGTTAAGCTATAAAAATCTACTAAATGATGGTTTCCAGTAAATTCTGGACGCTACCCACTCAGGACACTTGGATTACATTGGACGAGCAGTATGGAGGAATGTTAAGAAGTTTTTGTGGACTTTTATGGACCTTTTCATTTCTAGCGCCTGTGATAGAAATGAAATTATATAAAAGTCGGCGGATAACGAAAACCTGTCTGACCTCCGGCTGCATTTGAGATATTCCAGAGTCTTGCTCAGCATGAGGGTGAGGAGAAGATGAAGGACCATCATTCTGGGGGTGTTGGATCCCTTTAACACGGGGGTCTGACCCGGTACGAGAAGGTGGACTTGATGAAGAGGTCTATGACTGTATTTCTGTCTGAACTGACGTTGGACGGAGAAACCGGGAGCCTCCGGGCTCTTCCACCCGCCCCCCCCAGATGTGGCCCCCAACAATCCCCCCCCCCCCCCCCACACACACATCACACACACTCGCACTGCTCATGTCACTGAGACTGCCTCCACCCAGTCCCAGCTGTTCCATCGGACGTTATCTTGGATCCAGTCTCGCTCTGGTTTTTCTTCCCATGACCCCCCCCCCCCCTCCTCCTCCCTCATTCCCACAGAAAGGATGGCTCACTACCAGATAATGGGAATCCAGGAAACTTTCCACACACACACACACAGTGAGAATCAGAAAGGAGACAGCAGAAATGCCAGACAATGCTATCGCTGCAGCATCTCGCCCTCGCTGCGGGGGGAGTCTAAACATTTAGGAAGACCGCTTCTCATCCCCCCCCCCCCCCCCCACACACACACACACACACACTAACACCGCATCAGTTGCTCACATTTTTAGTCCGGGTTATTATTTCACACGCCCAAAAATATTGATCATAGTTCGTCTGTGTTGCGCTGATAACCTACAGGAAGTGATGCGTTGCCCCCCCCCCCCCCCCCCCCCCCCCCCCCCCCCCCCAGTGAAAATCTGCACTCGCACTCGCAGAGATGAGTGTGTGTCCTGGAAAAAGCATGGTGTGTGTTTCCATTCACACAGGCACGGTGTCCCTGCTTTATCAGCGCTGCAGCTGTCAATCAGCCTTCCGCTTCCTATCTGTCTGCAGGCGTACGGAGAAGGCCTTGGGCCCATGTGTGTGTGTGCATGCGTGTGTGTGTGTGTGTGTGTGTGTGTGTGTGTGTGTGGTTGTGAAAATGTGTTTTAAAAGAAGGAACTGAAACAAGGTCTTTACTGCTGATGACTCACTAGTGAGCTTCCTGACTTGACCTTGACTGATACGAAGTAGTGTAATAAGATGGCTGAGAGCATCATCATCATCATTATTAGTCAACTTTAACTTGTTAATAGAGAATGGGGGGGGGGGGGTGACAAAATATCGATACACTGAAATATGGTGATATTTCATGTTGCAATGTCCTATCGATATAAAAAGGAACGCTGTATTTATAGATTTACCAACGAAATCTCGCGAGATTTCATCATTATATGATGAAATCTCGTGAGATTTTGTTCTGGTATCAGTCCAGCATGTAGAAAAGTCTCTGCAAGTTCAGGTTAAACACACAGTTATTGGAGATTTCAATGCACTGACTGAAATATTTATTTTTCACATGCACTATTATGCGTTTGTGATACTCGTATACTTCTCTGTTTACTAATTTCACATGAATGTCTGGACATTTATACTATTCCAGCTCAGCTGTAGTAATATTGGTTTTAAAAGCACTTTATTCTTATTCAGTTGGTTTTCCCTGTTAAATTTTTATTGATTTGACTCATTCTGTTGTTTCAGTCATAATATGACGCATGTACACGGGCAGTTTTTATTTCAAGCTGCATTTTAAATGTCTTTGAAGTGCCTAGAAAATCGCAATATTTCACAGTGTCACAATATTGTATCGTATTGTGATCCACGTATCGTGATGCGTATCGTATCGTGAAGTAAAATCCAGACACGTATTTAGTACGATGAGAAGCTGAGTAGCTAATTTAGGGATGCACCATACTGGCATTTTGGCAGATATCTGATATTTTAAAACTCATGTGGCCAATAACTGATATCGATACCAATATTTAAGCTGAAAAAAATAAGCAGTCATTTCAAATTGCAGTTTTGTTATCTATTTGCAACACTTTGATAAATAGGGGCGGCAAAGAATATCAATACACTGAAATATCGCAATATTTTCATATGCCGGTATCAAATCGATATTTAAAAACGCAGTATGAATCTATTTTACTTACAAAATCTCGTTGTGTTACAAAATCTCACAATATTTCATGAATTGTCATGAGATTTCGTAACAGAACAATGAAATATCGCCAGATTTCGTTAGGAAAATACCGCGTTTTTAAATGTCAATATGATATCAACATATAAAAATATCGCAAAATTTTCTTGAATTCTCATGAGATTTCATAACGGAACGATGAAATATCGCAAGATTTAATTAGTGAAATAGACGGATTCTGTGTTGATATCAGAATATGACAATATCGCAATATTTCAGTGTATCGATATTTTTCCCACCCCTAGTCTTTAGAAGTTTTAAAGTCTGTAAAAAAGATTTTTTTGAAGAAGAAGAAAAGGTTTTTTTTTTGTTTGTTTTTTAGACTTTAGAAACTGCGTCCTGATCGGTTAAATATCGGTTAAATATCGGTGGGGTGGCCGATGTGCGATACTTAATTTTTAAGGCCATTATAGGCCGATACCGATAGGGCATCCCTACACTGATTAATAACGTTGATCTTTACACGCTGCAGAGCAGTGAATCAAGTTCATATGTAGATGTGTTTCCACCTGAAATCAGCTGATTACCTGCCGTAGAGCAGCGTTTAATGACCAGCTTTGTCAGAGAGGAGGAGGGAAAAAATCTGTCGTGCTGCGCTGCTTTGGCAGAAATTCGGCAGTTTTCAGTGTAACAGGAGGGACAGCGCTACCAGGGACCAGTGGATTACATTTATCAGTGAGGATGCTTGTGTAACTTATTATCTTTTGTGTCAGAGACCAGTAAACGGTGGTAGATGAACGGACAAGCTGCTAATGTAGCTATAAAAGCTAACACTGTTTGGTTAACTTCAGGTCAGACGTCCGCTCCTTTTACTCCTGATCCTCTCTATACTCTCAAAAACAGGTACGAGACAGGAACATTTCTGTACCTGTAGGTACATTTTTTTACAAAAGTTCTCTCAAAAGTACAATATTGGTCTTTATGAGGCCAGAAATACCTATATACTATAAAAAAGGGTCCAAAGTAATATGAAGTACAAATTTGTACCATTTCAACCCTAAGGGTACCTGCAGCATTGAAAAATGTGTGTAGCTTGTACAATAACTATAATTAGCAGTACTTCTAAACAGTAGTATAATTATAGTTTTTTATTATGATTTTCATAATAATCATAGTAATAATTATATATGTGTTTGTTATATATATTTATTTATTTATATAATAATTATTCATTTTTTATTAGCATCTTTGATTATTGTCATAATCTCTATTTTATTGACTTTCATTCATCATCTTTAATTGGTTTAATTGTACTTTATTAACTCATACAGCTTGATAAGGTACAAAAATGGACCATGAAGGTACAGAAATGTCTTTCAGAAAGGAACCCCCCCCCAGACACAAGCTTTGGACCCTTTTAAGTACAAATTGGTACCTCTATTTTTTGAGTGTGTATCAACCGTACCGTTACATTTTTATCACGTTTTTCTCTGTTGGGACATCATTTCCTTCACAGGTCTAATTCTCGTGCATATTCTTGCTACAAACAAAATTTGGGGATAAAAAGAGGTTAAAATGAGCTCATTAACTTTTCCTCCCACCCAACTATAATTAAAAATTCCTTTTAAGATAATTTATGAAGGATTCTGTGTGTAAAACACGAGGTTATGACACCTTTAAGGAGGATAAAGTGGATTTTGGTGGATTATGTTCACGGCTGTGAAAAAAGCACCCATAGTTCAAAATTCTGCTTTTCTTAATGAGATTTTTAATATAGCAGCTGTTGCTTTGGCTCAATGATAAAATTCTACATGTAAGGCTAGAAAACGTTCAGAAACCTCATAAATAAGGAGGATCAATGGTTTTTCACTGCTGTGACAAAACGCCTACATGCCCAAAATCAGCTTCTCTCGCTGAGATAATGCAATGTTTGGATTTTTAATATGATATTAGTAATAATTAGGTTATTTATGCAATAATTAAAAATCAGTGTGTTAATTTAGCAGATTAATCTCTTTGCAATAATTTGTTAATTTTAATCGCCCTCAAACCCCCACATTTATGTGATAAATATCTCTCTTCATAGTCGTCAAAGAGGCAGAAAGCCAGAAAAATGGCGACAAAGAGGTCTGATCATTATCACGCTGCTGCTGCTCAGAGGCGCTGCAGCGTGCGCTTGGAGGGAGCTGCAGTTATAGAGAGTGGTGGCAACACTTTTACTGGTGATAGTGGGAGAAGATGGGAAACACTGATGAAGATGAGCAGAACATCATGATTTCCTGCAAGTCTTTTATTTGGTGTAAACGCCACAGTTGCATCTGACAGATGTGACTCAGTGAAACACCTGCAGCACTTTCATCTACTCGCTTATAAGTCATCAGATCTGTGGCTGAAGTATCGATCAGATTCATGTCAACCTGCCGGTAACATAACGTTTAATTGTGATTGGCCAGGACTGCTTAGCCTGATCTCTGTTACAGAGTTATTTTAACCAGATAACCGGGAGATACGCTGGATTTGTTGAACCTGGATCACCGTACAGACCCTGGTTACAGATCACGGGGAAGTGAGAGTGAAAACAAGAACTGGAACACTGACACTTGATCTGGCTTTGCTCTTCCACGTTGCTGGGATTTGTTTCCATCCATTTTCTGTTCCGCTTTAATCGTTTCTGGGGGGGTTAGTCCAGCCTGGATGGGTCGCAGAGCCAACGCATCTGGAGGGCCGGAACTGACAAAATCAAAGATAAATACAAACATATGAAAATAGCTCAAAAAGAAATAAATATGGCAAATGGTTACACAAAGAAAGTTTAAGAAATTGTTTTTACATGAACAAACCTATCAAATGTGGCATAAATGTATATTTCTGTTGTCATTTTCAACTGTTTTAATTTCATTTTGTGTTAATACACCAATATTTTCATGCATCAGTTCAAATATTTGATACTTTCTACATATTTTTTCTTCATTTTTATGCTTGTATTTGTTTTTTTATATGTTTTTATATTTGTATTTTACCCCCCCCCCCCCCCCCCCCCCCCCCAATTATTTATTTTTCATCTTTCTTTTTATTTATTTCTGCCTCATTATGTAAATGAGGGGGCGGTCTTTGAGGGGGTGTCTTGGGGACAGATCCTCTCCTTTTGGTCAAACAACACTGAGCAGAGCTCACAGACAAATTAATGAATAGGTGCAAAAAGTTAAATTAACAGTTGAAAATGACTGTTGAAACATACATTTGTCACTTTTAACAGGTTTGTTACTGTAAAAACATCTTTTTTTATTTCTTTATGTAACCAGTTGGCATATTTTAGTTTCTTTTTTGAGCCGTTTATATATTTTTGTTAGGGGTGCGCGATAATTATCCGGCCGATAACGGGAAATGATGACGTCATTCCGTGAAGATCGACATCATAATGACTTGCCCTGATAACATACTATATATATTATTTTTTCTGTTTATAAATTAACTCTATGATGCTGGACAGGACAAGTAAAAAATAAATAAATAAATGAAAAAATAAAATAAAAATGCACTCTGTTTACATAGACAAGTCTAACCTGTCACTCATTATTATTGTTTACAAATAAACTTTTTCACAATAAATGTTCGAATCTAACTTGTCAGTGCATCATTTTCTGTTTTTTTTTACTTCTTGGTTGCACCTTATTTAAGTTGACGTGCATTTGAGATATCGAATAGTTTTGTTTGACATCTTTTAGAAAATGTTTGAGAGGCCTGCTGGAAAAAATAAATATTTCTTCATTTAAAGAGCGAAAAGTCTTTTTGGTTTTGTAAATAGTGTTGACGTCATAAGTGCGTATGCATGTGTGTCATTAGTTATCATTTATCCGTATCGGCCTTTAGGAGCTGAAATTGATGATCGATATTGGTTTTTAAAAAGTGTTATCGTGTATCCCTAATTTAGTATTTATTTTTAATTTTGTCAGTTCCAATCCTCCATATCTGAGACAAAAACCCAAAAACCTCACATATATTCATCCTTTTAGGTGATGAACCAGATCTGCAGCTGCAGAAACTGCACTTATCATGGGGTGTCCGCTGGGTCTTAAAGTATTAAAAGTTGATCAATTTAGTAAAAAGTATTTAATAAGTCTTAATTGGAATTTTGAGGTATTAAATTTTGCTGGCGTTCAACCTGTGTCAACATAGTTTGACAGAAAAAAAGTATCTGTGAAGAACTAGTACAACTGCAGAATGCAAAGCAAATGAGGCACATGTAATGACTTTTATTTGGAGTTGGTATTTTTTATTTGTTTATTTTCCTAAATTTCTCTGTTTTTAAAAGCTGGATATGTTTAAATAAACTTTGCCCCTTTGGTTTAAGTTATTCCTCCTCAGCATGAACTCTGGATTTCATCCCAGCATGTAGCTGTGAATTAGGTGAAACATGTAAAAGATGACGGCATGAAGTGGTGATGAGGTCTAAAGTTCTTTGGAAGGTCTTAAAGTCTTGAAAAGGTGTTGAAATTAACTTGAGGATTCCTTCGCATACGCTTCATTCCCCTGCTGGTTGTTTTTAAGCCTCTTTTGTGAGTGATGTCATTCGCTGGGACTGGGTGAAACCGGAGCCGACGCTTCTCTCTCTGCTCCTCAGGTTCGGGGCAGCTCGGGGCAGGCCCGCGAGGCCCTCCGGAGGCACTTCGCCGAGCTGCAGGCGGCGGCGACTCGGCTGCTGACGGAGCGACTGGACGGCCTCCTGGCTGAGGTGGACACCATCGAGGCGGACAGCATCAAGCCTCTGGACGACTGCCAGAGCCTCATCGAGCACGGCGTGGGCCAGGCCGACGAGCTGCTGAGGGAGGGTACGAAGCCGTCTCTGCTTCAGGGAGGACACGGATGTTTGATCTGGATCAGAACGGAGGAAAATAGCTGTCATCTGTCTGCAGGAGAAGCAGCTCTGCGATGCGGTCTCGGGGAGAAGGAGGACAAGCTGGGCAGCTTTACGAAGAAGGCCATGCACATCCAGCTGGACAGGTAGGACAGACGGAGACGTCTGGCCGTAGGAGACGCTGCAGGATGTTTCCTTCCTCTAAAAACGGGTGTTTGTGTGTTTCCCAGCCTGCCGGAGGTCCCGGCGTTGGTGGATGTGCCGTGTGTTTCAGCCCAGCTGGACGACTCCCTGCTGGGTCTGCTCAGGGACCGGGTGTCCCGCCACGGCTCCGTCGCCTCCCACCCGCCGGTGCAGATCGAGGAGCTGCAGGAGAGGCCGGGCGGCATCCTGGTCCGCTGGTGTAAGGTCAGCATAGACAGAAAGACGTGACGTTGCTGGTTCGTCCCGGTAACTCTCCAGATCCTCCCCCCAGACTGGGGACCTGCAGGGGGGGGGGGGTGCTCTGTGTGAATAAAAGATTAAACGCTGCCTTTGCAACAGGTGGACGAAGACTTTGCGGCGTCAGACTACCGGCTGCAGTACCGGCGGTCCGGCAGCGGGGGGAGCCAGTATGAGGACGCCTACATCGGTCGGGACTGCGAGTTCTTGGTTCTCCACCTGGACCCCCACACCGACTATCTGTTCAGGGTCTGCGCCCGCGGGGAGGGTCGCACCGAGTGGAGCCCCTGGAGCATCCCACAGACGGGCTACACCACGTTGGCCCCCCACGGTCAGTGACGACGCCTCGTCTCCGAGTCCCAGAACCGGGGCTCATACTGGTGGCACCTGCCTGCAGGTGTTTATCTTACTGGGGAGAAATGGTTTAATATTAATGGTGCATAGAGATACAGTTGTCAAATCAAATCAAGTTTATTTATATAGCCCTTTCCAGTACCCAACGGACACACGAAGTGCTTTACAGCAGGGGTAACAAAGAAAGAGACAACGAAGTAAAACATCATAAAAATGCTAAATTAAATACTGGGACCAGATAAGGGGGGGTCAGACCGTTGAGGGCTTTGAAAACAGACAAAAGTAATTTAAAATCAATTCAGAAGTGGACGGGCAGCCAGTGCAGGGAAGGAAGGACGGGGGTTATATGTTCCCGCCTGGATGCGCCCCCCAGAAATCGAGCAGGTTTAACCTTTGAAAAACAGATCAGTGCCACTGTCAGAACTCCGCCTCCTCTCAAACTTGAGGCTCAAACTCTGAGATTTTTCACACAGGACTTGGGGGAGGGAATAGAAGCAGTCTGGGAAAAAGCCAAGCATGAGTGGAGCGCCAAACAGAATAAAACCAGTCTTGGCGTCATTAAGAAGTTCCGCGTGAGCCATGACTTCACGTCATTTAGACAGTCTGAAAGTTTTGTGTATGACGGACTGTGATTTTTGGTTTCCGGTGCAGTGGAAGATAGATTTGTATGTCGTCTGCATAGAAATGGAAAGATAGGTTGTGCTTATCAATGATGGACCCAAGGGGCAGCAGATACAGCAGAAAAAGGAGAGGTCCGAGAACTGAGCCTTGTGGCACCCCGTGGGTGAGTGGAGCACGTGAGGAGGGGGAATCAACAGTAACAACAGAGAAGCTCCTGTCAGACAGATAACTTGTATGTTTCAGGTAATCAAACACATTTAAATATTAGACAAAAATAACACAAGTTAACAAAAAAATTCAGTTTTTAAATGAAGATTTTTATTAGTACGGGAGAAAAAAATCCAAACCTCCATGTCCCGGTGTGAAAAAGTGATTGCCCCGCCTGTTAAAACATAAAATAACTGCTAAAAGTTGCATTGCGGGTCTTAAGTAACATTCTGATCCTTCAGACCCACCAGGAGGTTTTATCCCATCAGATCCAGCGGCTCCATCATCTCTTTACGAACTGTAAACGGTTCAGTCTGTAAAGAGAGATGGACATTTATTCTTCGATTTTCCGCTCCGTCTTTAAAGGAATATTCCACCCTCAGAATGATTTAACTTTATTTTCCACTTACCCTGATGGTGAGCAAGACTCTGGACCACTTTTTTTAATATGTCAAATGCAGCCGGAGATCAGGACGACTTCTCGTTTCCCCCCAATGGAGTTCCCCAGGGTCCGATCTGAAAAGGGCCATAAAAGTCTGCAAAAAGTTGTCAATATTCCTCCATACTGCTCGTCCAATGTAATCCAAGTGTCCTGAGTGGGTAGCGTCCAGAATTTACTCAAAACGACGTCATTTACTATATTTTTAGAGCCTAAAAAGGAGTATTGTTTACTTCAACGATGCGTGCACATGCGCGGTCACGAAACTACGGAAGCCTTGGCGTTCAGAGCCTACTCTGCCGATAATGCAAGCGTAGAAGAAGAAATTCGCTGTTTACATTGTGATAAGAGTGCAAGAGCTCTAAACAAACCGGGACAAACACAGGAGGGGGTGGATATTGATCTAAAAGAAAGAAAGAAAAAGAGAACGCGCGATCTCGTCTGCCGGGGTTTCCGTAGTTTTGTGAACGTGCATCGGCGTGCTTGCTGAGCATGCGATGTAGTCTTGTTTAGACTCTAAAAATATACTAAATGGCGTAGTTTCAAGTAAATTCTGGACGCTACCCACTCAGGACACTTGGACTACATGGGACGAGCAGTATGGAGGAATACTGACAATTTTTTGCAGACTTTTATGGCCCTTTTCAGCTCGGACCCTGGTGAACTCCATTGGGGGGAAACGAGAAGTCGTCCTGATCTCCGGCTGCATTTGACATATTAAAAAAGTGCTCCAGAGTCTTGCTCACCATCAGGGTAAGTGGAAAATAAAGTTAAATCATTCTGAGGGTGAACTATTCCTTTAACCACGCTGTGATGAGGATGTTGGTCCTGGTGCGTTCATGGGACAGACTGCAGCTGCTGTCCAGGTTCAGGAGTTAACGACCAGTTTGTACATAAAACAAGTTTCAGTGGGATTATAGTTGTTTCCTCGTCTCCGTTTGCACGCGGTCCCTACGTCTCGTGACCTTTTTATGTCTGTTTATGCGTTTACACACCAGTTAGGGCCAGTAAGGCGGCACGACCTGGAGAGACTGGTCTCCAGACTTGTTCATGCTGGTTGTTGTAACCAGCAGTCCAAACTGGGACCAGCCATGATGCAGCTGCAGAATGTGCTGGAACAATCTGACATGTCAGTGTGGGATATCACAGGACGCCATCAGAGGCCTCGCAGGGTTGGAGCTGTTGTAGCAGGGTTCCCACGCGTCCTGGAAAACCTGGAAAATGCTTGACCAATTTCCCAGACACATGGAAAATGAGAAAAAAAAGGCAAATGTCCTGGAAAAGCTTGAATTATCCTGGAAAATAATCTTTCCTCCCTCTGCTTCTCTCTGCCTCGTAGAAGAACGCAAACAGGTTTAACATTTTACACATGAACAATAATAAGAATGATAATGATGATAATGTTAATTTAATTATTATTTTAATTATTTATTTTGTTATATTTATTTAATCATTAATAAACATTGAAGCAGTCTGGTTAAATGTACAAAATATAAGGTACAATTGTAGAAAATAACACTTATCCAAAGCTTGGAGTGGAACAAGGTTATTATAGTTAACTAAAAAGTGAAAAAACATTTTAGTTTATGGAAATAGAAATAAAAATGACTCTTAAAAGAATGATAAACTGTGTTGTGTCTTTACAAAACTTTCTAAAATTATGGCAAATACATCCTTAGTTTTAGTCTTTGTAAATGTATTTAATACATCAGCCTTTTGGGTCGGTATAAAATCTATTTCTATTTAAACTATTTACTTTGCTTTACCGGTTTTACTCCGAGTGACTTTCTGATGATTTTGAATGTCACACCAGACAAATACGTATAATTTACGGGAAAAAAGAAAACTGAAACTGACACTGAGACGAATAAAAACTAAACTAAAATTAAGCATTTTCCAAACAATAAAAACTAACAAACCTGCTCATTAAACTAACTAAAACTACCTAAATTAAAAATGAGAAGATAAAATTAAATAAAACTCTAACTAAAAATCAAAACTATCATCACTCTGGGGAGGAATTCATTACCTGACTCGTTCTGAAGCACCTGGAAAAGTCCTGGAAATGTCCTGGAAAATAATCTGAAGAGAAGAGTGGGAACCCCGTCTAGTTGTTCCTGTCCTGCAGCTACGTTTGCTCATGTTTGTTTGTTTGTTTGTTTGTTTTCTGATCCTCCAGAGTGGCGTTCAGGGACTGAAGGTTACATCCTGAGCAGCAGGAAAAACATCGCCCTGCGCAACGACTCCTCGCAGACTCGCTGCCCCGTCCTTTACTCCAACGCCCCCACCTACTTCTGCGGCCAGACGTTGACCTTCAAGTACGCACACACACACACACACACACACACGTCTGGTTTTCTATCCCCGTGGGGTACATCCTTTGACGTAATGCATTCCGTAGCCCCTTACCCTAAACCCAACGGCCATAACTGATTGCCTAAACCTAACCCTTACCTTAATCCTAACCAAAACCTAATTGTAACTTAATCTCTAAAACCTAATCATGACCCTCAAAACGGGGTTTGGACCCGTGGGGACAGGGAAAATGTCCCCACAGTGATGGTAAAAATCCAGAACGTGGTCCCCACAATGTTGCAAAAACGCGCCCACACACACACACTTTTATAAATGCGTGATGTGTGTGCAGGATCTCTGCAGCGGGTCAGCTGGACCGGCGGGACAGTCTGGGCGTGTGCATCGACGGCGAGGGGGGGGAGGAGTCCCTTCAGAGGGGCCGAGCCGTCTGCATTTCGACCAACGGTACGAAGCCTCCCATTACTCCCAGTAAGCCGCTGGAACGTGCAGGAATCTGACTGTCGGCCTCCTCGCAGGTGCCGTCTTCGTCAACGGTAAAGAGATGACCAACCAGCTGCCCGCCATCACCGTGGGCTCCGCCGTGACCTTCGACATGGAGGTGGTCAGCCTCTTCCCCGTCAGCAACAACAACCTGAGCGAGGGGGGGCACTTCAAGCTCAGGGTGACCATCGGCTCCGGGAACCGGGAGGTGGTGTTCGACTGGCTGGTGGACCAGGCCGTGGACTGCCTCTTCTTCGGCTGCTCCTTCGTCCACTCCGGCTGGAAGGTGCTGGTGTTTTAGAGGAGCGGCGTTTTTTAGCCGGACAACAATCATTTCTACCTGCAGCATCATCGCCATGGCGACGGATCTGTCCACATAAGGAAACCTCATCAGAGACCGCGACGTAGAAACCTGCCAGCATCTCAGCTTTATCACTTCTGAGCCAAAAACAGCTGATTATGTTCAGCAGAGAGGAAATCGGATAAAACCACGTTGCAGCAGCTAATTTAACCCTTTAACGAGTTTAATTTCTGAGTTTTCGGCTCCAGCTCTGCAGATTTTACCGTTTATGTGCACCCGAGTCACCGGGCAGCTTTGATCCATCACTCACCGACAGAAAGTTCATGTTTTCTTCATCAAACCAGCTGAAAACGCTCATCAGGTTTTATGTGAGCAGCGGGATTAAGGAAAAACGTGAGTGGGCCTGAAATAAAACCCTGAGGGATCCCTAAAGCTGCCCGGTGTCTTGGTGCATGTAAACGTGCTGATTCATCCTGATGTGTCTGAACTCTGATCAGACTCTTCATCAGTCTTACGCGAGGAGTCGCGTTAATGTTCGCGACATCCTCACGAGTCTTTCGTGTCGCTCCTGGGCCTTCGTACAAGTTGGTCGTTGTTTACAGCTTTAGAGTTTTTGTTTGTAGAGGAAGAAAAAGCTGAACCTGCAGGTCTTATTTTTTATCTCAACGAGAATCCTCACTGTGAAAGTCGCTCCTCTTCCTCCGCTTCTGAAATGCAGCCGATAAAAAGGCGTTAAAGGGACAGTTTGCTAAAAACTTCTGCTCCGAAAAAGGCTGACACGAACTTTATCCCTGTCCTGACTAGGGACAGACCGATACAGATTATTTTTAGGGCCGATACTAGTGATGCACCGATCCAATACCAGGATCAGATATCGGATAAATTTGGCTGATCCAACATTCCGATCCAGTCATTTCTGTTTTCTTTGAAATCACAATAAATGTACATTGTTATTTATTAATAAATAATATCAAGTACATTTATATCTGGGTTAATTTGATACTTTTTTTTTTTCTAACAAGTTTAAATGTTTGTCAGGCTTCACATGGTAAGGTATACAGTTAATTTATTCAACAGTAGTATCGGATTGGATTGGAAAAAACTGGATCTCTGGATACCGTTTCTCATCAGCCTCAGTCGATGCAATCTGCCGATATTTGGGGCCGATACTGCCTTTGACTCCCCAATTAATACAATTAAAGATTAAATGAAAAACAAACTCTTTTTGATGTTAAAAAAAAAAAACACTTTCAAATAAATGTATAAAGAAGAAACAGTGCAGTTGTTAACAAGGTTATTATAGTTTTAGATTTTTAATTAGTTTCAGTTTTATTTAGTTTTGACTTTTTTTTTCTTCCAATTCAGTTAGTTTTAAGCAAGTTTGCTAGTTTCTCTTTTTGGAAAATGTTTAGTTTTAATTAGATTCAGTTTTATTTTTAGTTTAGTTTTTTTTTTTCCATAAATTATACAAATTTGTCTGGTGTGACATTCAAAATCATCAGAAAGTCACTTGGAGTTAAACCGGTAAAGCAAAGTAAATAGATTATATAGAAATACTTTTCATATCAACCTTTGTTTCTACAATAATTTTAGTTAGTTTTGTAAAGACACAATACAGTTTCAATTTATCATTTTTTTAAAAAACTGTCATTTTTATTTTTATTTCAGTCAAGAAAAATGTTTTTTTCAATTTTGATTGTCATTTTTTTGGTTAAGTTTTAGTTAACTATGATAACCTTGCTTAAAAACTTGAAATAAATATTTATATATTTTTTTAAAAGCCTAAATTATGCCAAGTGGATGTATCAAAAAATGCAAATATCGGCCGACCAACGTATCGGTCTATCCTCAGTCCCGACAGAAAACGAAGAGGCAGTTTGGAGATGAATGTAAAGAGAAGCTTGTTTCCCATCAGTGTCAGAAAGGTTGCAAACAGCCGTCTGAGGAAAAACCGGTGCTGTTTAAACGGCAAAGCAACGTGTCCTCAAATGCAGAAGTTGACTTTTTCCTCCTGTTTCCTGACGTTTATGCTCCGACCAGGCCTCACACATTTCATTCACTCAACACGAAAAACAGTGTTTAATTTATTTGAATTCAGGTAAGAGAAGATGCCGGCTGCAGGAATTTAAACCTGAATGCAGCACGACGTCACCGGTTTCTGTGAATTATCGAGGTTTGTGGCAGAGTTTATGCAGCTGATCATTTCCAGGCTTGAGGAGGAACTTTGTTTCGGTCACTGAAGCTTCCTGCAGACGACAATCGCACAGTTTTCACTTCGCCTGCCATGTTGACGGTTGAACGGCGGCTGCGTTCAGCCCACTTCACCCCGCCCGACTCTTATTGTCTAACGCAGATTCATTTCTTTCCAACATTAAATGGACGTCTAGATTGAAAGCAAACGGGCTGAATTCAGGTTTTTATGTTGTATTTTTATTTCATCGTTGCAAAGCTGTTTATTATTGAGAACATTTCCTAGTTTTACAGTTTTTGCCTCCTTTTTCCTCAGTCTGTCCCTCCATCTCTTTACCGCTGCCTCCTTTACTCCATGTTTTGGGGCTTAAAACCAGTTCCTGGATGATCATCAGGTCAGGAACTTTTCTGTTGGCGTGTTTTTTTCATGATCTGCACACAGCTGACTGATGCTGAAACATAGGAAAGCTTCAGTGGTGGATTCATGCTGGGACCAGTTCCAGCTGCCCAGCGTCGTTTTCTTCGCTCACCGGAGGTGTCCTTGTCCTGGAGGACGGTTTGAGCCTGGATCTGGTCCAGCTGATGGTACAGACTCCCCTGCTGGTGAAGCCTCTGTGATGAATTTGTGTTGACTGTTGACATCTTTCACAGTTTGTTCAATAAAAAGTCGTGTTGAGGAAAAAGGTTCCTGCGGTTTTTCACTCCTGTCTGCTAACTTCAGGGTTCCCATTCTTTTCTTGAAGTTATTTTCCAGGACTTTTCCAGGATATTTTCAGGACTCAAGAGGTGACGAAGAGGCGGCGACGCTGTGACAAAGTAGACACGAAGAGGCAACGAAGCAGCGACGAAGTAGACACGAAGAGGCAACAAAGTAGACACGAAGAGGCAACGAAGCAGCGACAAAGTAGACACGAAGAGGCAACAAAGTAGACACGAAGAGGCAACGAAGCAGCGACAAAGTAGACACAAAGAGGCAACGAAGGGGCGACAAAGTAGACTCAACGAGGCGATGAAGCAGCGACGAAGTAGACACGAAGAGGCAACAAAGTAGACACGAAGAGGCAACGAAGCAGCGACGAAGTAGACACGAAGAGGCAACAAAGTAGACACAAAGAGGCGATGAAGCAGCGACAAAGTAGACACGAAGAGGTAACGAAGCAGCGACAAAGTAGACATGAAGAGGCGATGAAGCAGCGACAAAGTAGACACGAAGAGGCAACGAAGAGGCAACGAAGCAGCGACAAAGTAGACACAAAGAGGCGACGAAGCAGCGACAAAGTAGACACAAAGAGGCGACGAAGCAGCAACGAAGTAGACACGAAGAGGCAACAAAGTAGACACGAAGAGGCAACGAAGCAGCGACGAAGTAGACATGATAGAGGCGTATGATAGCATGCGACAAAGTAGCTTCCGGTCTCTTCGAAGAGGCAACAAAGTAGACACGAAGCAGCGACAAAGTAGACACGAAGAGGCAACAAAGTAGACACGAAGCAGCGACAAAGTAGACACGAAGAGGCAACAAAGAAGACACGAAGCAGCGACAAAGTAGACACGAAGAGGCAACAAAGTAGACACGAAGAGGCAACGAAGCAGTGACAAAGTAGACACAAAGAGGCAACAAAGTAGACACGAAGCAGCGACAAAGTAGACACGAAGAGGCAACAAAGTAGACACGAAGCAGCGACAAAGTAGACACGAAGAGGCAACAAAGTAGACACGAAGCAGCGACAAAGTAGACACGAAGAGGCAACAAAGCATAGACACGAAGCAGCGACAAAGTAGACACGAAGAGGCAACAAAGTAGACACGCGAAGCAGACAAAGTAGACACGAAGAGGCAACAAAGTAGACACGAAGCAGCGACAAAGTAGACACGAAGAGGCAACAAAGTAGACACGAAGCAGCGACAAAGTAGACACGAAGAGGCAACAAAGTAGACACGAAGCAGCGACAAAGTAGACACGAAGAGGCAACAAAGTAGACACGAAGCAGCGACAAAGTAGACACGAAGAGGCAACAAAGTAGACACGAAGAGGCAACAAAGTAGACACGAAGCAGCGACAAAGTAGACACGAAGAGGCAACAAAGTAGACACGAAGAGGCAACGAAGCAGCGTCAAAGTAGACACGAAGAGGCAACAAAGTAGACACGAAGAGGCAACGAAGCAGCGACAAAGTAGACACGAAGAGGCAACAAAGTAGACACGAAGAGGCAACGAAGCAGCGACAGAAACGAAGAGGTGACGAAGAGGCAACGAAGCTGTGACAAAGAAGACACGTAGAGGCAATGAAGCAGCGACAGAAACGAAGAGGTGACAAAGAGGCGACGAAGAAGAAACGAAGAGGCAACGAAGCAGCGACAAAGTAGACACGAAGAGGCAACGAAGCAGTGATTAAGAGGTGATGAAGCGGCAACAAATTAGTCATAAAGAAGCGACAAAGCTCCGACGAAGTAGACACGAGGCTATGAAGCGACGACAAAGCGACCATGAAGCAGAGGGAGGAAAAATAATTTTCCAGGACATTTTACTGTTTTTCTTATTTTCCATGTGTTTTCCATGACTGGAAAAATGTTTAATCATTTTCCAGGTTTTTCCAGGACATGTGGGAACCCTGTAACTTGCTGAAAACTGTGCACAAAAAGTCAGTAAACGAGTGTTTGGTGGATCATTTCATTCTTGTAACGATGCTTCTTGACAGTAAATCTTGTCCTGTTGGAATCTGTTTATTTTCCTTTTATATGCGTCACATTTTACAGGAAAATGCATTCGTGGGACGAGCAGCAGAGTTGAGGATGTGGGTTATGGCCATGAAATCTTCTCTGCCAAACAGCTGACTCTGTTTGCATCAGATCAGATCATTAAAGTCTGAAGAAATGAGACATGTTGGCACTTTTAAATTTAACAAACAGGCCTCAGGATCACGTGGAAGAACAAACAGAGCAGCCTGGTACCTCCTGGACGTGGTCTACGATGAACCCTGCGTTGGCAGAACAGATTTCATCCCTGCTGATCAGCCCATAAATGAATTTTCCTGATAAATGCGGCTCCATTTTAAATGGAAATATCCAGTTTAACATTTATTGCCAAGATTGAGTCAACCAAACTTACTTTCTGTGCTACGTTCAGGTTATTTAGTCAGTTTCCTAACATGCAATCTAACTCCAAATATTTATTTGAAATTAAAAAAATATATATAAATCATAAAATCCGAATAAAATTTAAACTTTTTAAAGTTAACTGGATAAAACAAAGCAAAAACTAAACCCAGTAGCAGCGAGCAAATGTTATTTCACGGAAGTCTCGCGTTGTCGCCCTCTGGTGGTCACATGGAAGAACTGCAATGTAAAATTACAATAGATGGAAACAGGATTTTTTTAAAGCTGTATTGTTCTGGTCTCAGATGGATTCAGTAAATTATAATAAAACTAATTTAAAACTTGTGGAATAAAACATTTCTATTATGTAATGTTTATGAACACATTCATTTTTAATCTGCAGTTGGTTTGTTGAGCCATTAGCAGACAGCAGTCCCCCTGTTGAACCTGTCAGGACAGTTACAGTTAATAATTAATAATTCAGAAAATAATCCTACAAATAATTTTCATTATCAAACTAAAACTATTTAAATTTAACTTTTGCTTCTAATTAATAATTACAGTCACACCGTAAAAGTAGTTTAAAGCAACTGTAGTTCTTATGCACCCCTGGTCAGTCCTTCATTCTGAGGCATTGCAGGTGGATTTTGGGTCCACAGATGCATCATCATCATCATCATCATCACAGAGAGGGCCGTTGAGTCTGCTTGCAATGTTGTGAAGCATATTACAAACAATAGTATTATATCACGGTACTTATTAGTAGTTCCATTTGGAAGTAGCTGAGACAAAGCGACTCCTCCCCATTTAAATGCTCGGTAGCACATCTGATATATCTGGATATATATATATTTTTTTTAAATTTATTTTTTAAATTAATTTATTTATATATTTTTTAAGTTATTTTTTCAGACGCAGATGACTGTTCAAAAGAAAATAAAAACCTATATTTTTCAGGTTTTATTTTTCTCTCTTCATGTAGCTTATATTGTCATATTTCCCATTTTTATTAATTTTTTAAACCAGATTTTGTATCCTGGATCAGAACAATCCAGTCCAGTGTTGCTTTGAACAACCGGGATAAAGTAAGCCGGATGACATGATCCTGGAGAGATCCAGGTAACTGACTCTTTGATTTAATTTATGATTATTTAATTGATTTATCGTGTTAATCTGGTTATTTGTGTATTCTAATTTTATTTAATTCCAATGTTTTTCTTTTTGTAAATTATTTTACACATTTATTTTGTTCTTACTTAATTGTAGATAAATGGAGGAGGTTAAGAGGCCTCAGGTATCGGTATCGATGTAAAAAGTAGCATTTAAAATGTTGGTATCGACCGCCCGCTCGTGCGGAGTATGTGTTGCGAGCAGACTCTGGGATGTGTGAAGGAGTGCTCATCTTCTTTATAGACCAGCTTTGATGGAGCTGACGTTTCATGTCGGAGCAGCGTGATTGGTTCGAGCCAGCCGAGTCGAACCGAAGCCGTGACGTTTCCAGGCTCGCTGGCCACTGATTGGCTCGTGAGTCGCGTCACTGGATGAGTCACGAGAGCGACTCTGACCGCCATTTATAAACCTGGTTGCCGCAGTCATGCATGTATGAGGTTGTTTACAAAATAACACCAGACGAAAAACAAGCGATTTTGTTGTCAACCTAAAAAAAAAAAAAAAATGGCGGGACAGAAGCCGGTACCGTGAACTAACGGCGAGGTGCAGACGTTTCTCTGCCTGGTGGCCGACCCTCGGATCCAGAAGGAGCTGGACGGAGCGACCCGCAACGAGAAGATCTTCCAGGAAGTGTCCGACATGATGGAGACCAACGGCTGCACGCGCACTGAAGAGCGACTAGCGGACAGTGGAGGACAACCTGAGCCGCGGCCACCCCAGCAGGAAACCGTGGAAGTGGTTCGGTCTGATGGAGGCCATTTACGGACACCAGCTAGCGAGCAGCGGGGAAGAAAGCGGCTTCCACTGGGTCACCGTGACGGACACGAACGAGGAGGACGGTGAGCTTCGCGTGGATTTAACTCGCGTGTCCGAATGGCGACGGTTTACGAAAGCAAACGGGAATATTTCTGCAAGTAACGATGCAGACAATGAGCTAGTAAGTTAGCCGGGTTGTTGTGTTTACAAGAGGCAAGGACGATACTGATTTTTTTTATGTCGATACTATACAAGCAGTTTAATGGTAAATTTTTTTTATCGATACCGAAAACCTCATGATTGTACAGTTTACAGCAGATATCAGTAAAATTTGAGAACAGAAGTACTGAAAAGAAATGCTATCAAAATAATAAATTTTATTCATGAAGAATCTAAACAAAATAAGATTAAAAACTTTTTTTTAAATTATCACATAACAAGTACAGGTTAAGATTATTTCAAATTATTCACTGAAAAATCTTCTAATATATATGGGGTGGATATTTTCATATGCTGATATCATATTGACATTTTAAAAACGCAGTATCAATCTATTTTACGAACAAAATCTTGTGAGAATTTATGAAAAATCGTAAGATTTTGTAACAGAACGATGAAAACCTCTAAAGATTCTGTAAGTAAAAAAGATCGATATTGTGTTTTTAAATGTCAATTTGATATCGGCATATGAAAATATCGCGATATTTCAGTGTATTGAGAGTTTTTCCCACCCTTATTAAATAATCAGGTGACTCCTTTGTAGTCAGTCGAGGTCATTAGGTATAACGATATTAGGGCTGGGGAAAAAAATCGCTACACTGAAATATTGTGATATTTTCTTATGCTGATATCGATATGTCAATGTGGTATCGATCTATTTTACTAATGAAATTTTGCAAGATTTCGTTGTTCAGTCAAGAAATCTCATGGGTTTTCATGAAATCTCGCGAGATTTCGCTGTTACCTCACAAAATCTTGCAAGCTTTCGTTGGTAAAATGGATCAATACTGCATTTTTGAATCTCTATATGAAATCTGCATATAAAAAATAGGTATTTCAGTGTAGCGATTTTTTTTTTCAGCCCGAAACGATATGTGTAAATATCATATAGCGATATCAGTATATCGCATAGCCCTAATCAATACCAATGTTTTAAATATCAATATGATATCTGCATATGAAAATATTGTGATATTTCAGTGCATCGATATTTTTTCCCACCCCTGATATTCACCATTTATTACCGTGGGACATGTCACCATTACTGCAGCAGTCTTCGGGCTCCTGGTATCGGATGTATCGGGCCGTGTCCTTACACCGGCTGCGGTTGTTCGCCTCCCGTTCCAGGAAAGAGGAAGAGGAACCACGGCAAACCGGACCTCAACGATACTTGCGGAGATGCAGGCTGAAGACGCGGTGAACCGGACCCACCGCGACCGGCACCTGCAGCTGCTGTTGGACTCGCGTGAGGCCCGGGAGCAGGAGGGAGGAGATGGCTCAGACCGCCGCGTTCCTGGACGTGCTGGGCGTGCTGGTGAGGGCGATGGTGGACCGGCGCGCAGTTTGAACTTTGCTGCTGACTCTAATCAGAGGTGTGGGGGGGGAAACCTGTGCTGTTACAGCTTTTATAGCTCGTTACATCTTCCTGCTGGATCCCATCCCATTGGCTCAGCACTTTTGTTCCGTAACCTGATTGGCTGCTGGTGTCGTCACTCAGGAGCAAAGACAATAAAACTACCTCCTCCTGAGTCATCAAGGTAATAAAACGGGAATTAATTTCCGATATTTTATCAGGTGATTGGACCAGAACTGTACCAAAACATTTCTGTCCGTACCATACGAGTGGTTTCAGGTACTTTTTATCAATACCGACACTTTTTGTCCCTTAAAAGGAAATTCTGATTGTACAGTTTGCATTAAAGGGGAATTTCACTTATTTAAAAAAAAAAAACCTGGGTGTGTTTTAATGTCCTTTCATATATGTGCGTGATGGAGAAAAGTGATAAGTATGGGGCAACTGGCCCCCACGTCTAAGTTTGGTCCTAAAAATCTGACCAGGTATCTACATTACCTGATCATCGCTATTTGTTTTAGTTTGTGTCCAAATCTCAGAACGCTGGAAATCAAATCTTGTTACGAAATAACACAATGAATTAGATTAAAAACTTCTTTCAGTTATCAAATAAGTACAGGTTAAGATTAAATTTAATCAGTATAAAATGTAATAGTAATATTGTGAAATGACCTGAATTTAAGTACTGAAAGATACCGAAACATCACTAACAGTAGCAGCATCATCATGACAGCTTTTTTTTTTTCCCCTGTAATAATGTTATTTGATAATTTAAAGTAAATCTTATTTTTGTTAAATTCACTCTCCAATAAAATTTGTTTTAAAAGCATTTCTTTCCAGGGTTCCCGCGGGGTCTTAAAATATCTTAAATTTACAAATCTACATTTAATACCTTAAAAAGTCCTTAAATGTGGCCGTTTGTGGTCTGACATTATGTTACAACAGATTTCGTCACTTGTATGACTCAGAATATAGTTTTCAGTTAATTTTCTCTCTTTTGCTTTAATTCTTGTGTTAAAGTGTGTTGGAAAAATGTCTGACACACACATCTACAAAGTGACAGTTATTTTCTTCCTGTTCCAACCTGATAATGAAATTAGGAACCAATTATTGATGCTGTGCAGGTAGAAGTGATAAGAAAACGCTGAACCCAGGAAACCTTTATTTATGCGTGAAAGATTGTGTGGATTTGTTGTTTTTTTTACTTTTTTATTTAACGTACATTATATACTCTGTGTGTATGTGGTTAATCTTTTTTTTTTTTTTAAACATTATTTTGTAATTGTAGAGGGATCCGTTTTTGCCAGTGTGGCTGTGAAATGGGCATTAAATACTGTTCTAAGTGGTCTTAAAAAGCCTTAATTTTAACTTGTAAAACCTGCAGGAACCGTGTCTTTCTGCAGTGCTGTAGATCAATTTAAAGCCCGTTTAATTAAACACAAATACAATTTCTTTCCGGTGTACTTTGTTCAGGTATTGAGGTATAAATTAGGGATGCATGATATTGGAATTTTGGCTGATAACCGATATTTTAAAACTCATGTGGCCAATAACTGATAGATACCAATATTAAAGCTGAAAAAATAAGCAGTCTTTGCAAATAGCAGTTTTGTTATCCGTTACCAAATAGGGGTGGGAAAAAGTATCGATACATATCGTTATATTTTCATATGCCAATATCAAATCGATATTTAAAAATCTCGTGACATTTCGTGAATTCTGGTGAGATTTTATAACGGAGAGATGAAATACAGAAGATGTTGAGTAAAATAAATCGATACGATGTTTTTAAGTCAGTATGATATCAGCATATGAAAATATCATGAAATTTTGGTGAATTCTTGTTAGATTTCATGACGGAACGATGAAATATTGCAAGATTTCATGAGTAAAATAGATCGATACAGCGTTTTTAAATGATGTCAATGATGGCGTATGAAAATATCGCAAAATTTTTTTTACTTCTTGTGAGATTTCTTAACAGAATGATGAAATATCGTGAGATTCTGCTGGTAAAATAAATATTGTGAAGTTTTTGTGAATTCTCGTGAGATTTAGTAACAGGACGATGAAATATTGCGAGATTTTGTGAGTAAACTAGATCAGTACCGTGTTTGTGTCAATATATCAGCAGCTCAATATATCGTGAAATTTTGGTGAATTCTTGTGAGATTTCATGAGTAAAATAGATCGATACAGCGTTTTTATACGTCAATGATAGCGTATGAAAATATCGCATAATTTTTTAATTCTTGTGAGGTTTCGTAACAGGACGATAAAATATCGTGAGATTCTGTTTGTAAAATAAATACTGCAATTTTAAATATTGCAAAAATTTTTGTGAATTCTTGTGAGATTTTGTAACAGAACGATGAAATATTGCGAGATTTCGTGAGTAAACTAGATCAATACCGTGTTTGTGTCAATATATCAGCAACTGAATATATCGTGAAATTTTGGTGAATTCTTGTGAGATTTCATGGGTAAAATAGATCGATACAGCGTTTTTAAATGATGTCAATGATGGCGTATGAAAATATCGCAACATTTTTTTACTTCTTGTGAGATTTCTTAACAGAATGATGAAATATCATGAGATTCTGCTAGTAAAATAAATATTGCGACGTTTTTGTGAATTCTCGTGAGATTTAGTAACAGAACGATGAAATATTGCGAGATTTTGTGAGTAAACTAGATCAATACCGTGTTTGTGTCAATATATCGTGAAATTTTGGTGAATTCTTGTGAGATTTCATGAGTAAAATAGATCGATACAGCGTTTTTAAATGTCAATGATAGCGTATGAAAATATCGCATAATTTTTTAAATTCTTGTGAGGTTTCGTAACTTAACGATAAAATATCGTTAGATTCTGTTTGTAAAATAAATACTGCAATTTTAAATATTGCAAAATTTTTGTGAATTCTTGTGAGATTTTGTAACAGAACAATGAAATATTGCGAGATTTCGTGAGTAAACTAGATCAATACCGTGTTTTTAAATGTCTATGATATCAGCATATGAAAATATGAAATTTTGGTGAATTCTTGTGACATTTCATGACGAAACGATGAAATATTGCAAGATTTCATGAGTAAAATAGATCGATACAGCGTTTTTAAATGATGTCAATGATGGCGTATGAAAATATCGCAAAATTTTTTTTACTTCTTGTGAGATTTCTTAAAAGAATGATGAAATATCGTGAGATTCTGCTAGTAAAATAAATATTGCGAAGTTTTTGTGAATTCTCGTGAGATTTAGTAACAGGACGATGAAATATTGCGAGATTTTGTGAGTAAACCAGATCAATACCGCGTTTGTGTCAATATATCAGCAACTCAATATATCGTGAAATTTTGGTGAATTCTTGTGAGATTTCATGAGTAAAATAGATCGATACAGCGTTTTTAAATGTCAATGATAGGGTATGAAAATATCGCAAATTTTTTTTACTTCTTGTGAGATTTCTTAACAGAATGATAAAATATCGTGAGATTCTGTTTGTAAAATAAATACTGCAATTTTAAATATTGCAAAATTTTTGTGAGATTTTGTAACAGAACGATGAAATATTGCGAGATTTTGTGAGTAAAATAGATCAATATCAGCATATGAAAATATTGCGATATTTCAGTGTATCTACATTTTTTCCCATCCTAGGTCTTTAGAAGTTTTTGAAGGTTTTTTTTTTTTTTTTTAGACTTTAGAAACAGCGGGCTGACCAGTTAAATATCGGTGAGGTGGCTGATGTCCGATACTTAGTTTAAAGGCCGATTATATCGTGCATCCCTACTATAAATACAGTTATGATGCCACTATTTCTATTATTTTAAAGAAACTGTTCTTAAACGTTTAGTCTTTCCCAATATTTGACTCGCAGTGTGGAAGTTGGAGGTGGTTCTAGTGTGAATCTAGAAATGCTAAAATAAAGATAATTTCTCAGAATATTACAAAATTGATCTTTTATTAGAAACCATCTGACTGAACAGTAAATATAGTCAAGCTGGTTTTTACATCACTGAAGTTGAGTCCTGTTCTCTTGACATGGCTCCTCCCATCTTGTGCAAAATGCTGCTGGTCTTGTGAATAAAGGAAAAAAGAGATCCACATGGTTGTCCTACAGAACCACCTCCTGGACCCACGTGGTTCTGGACCCCCGCAGCACCATCAGACTTCAAATGTTTCAGGTCAGTTTTAATCAGGCGGAGGCTGGATGAGGAAACTGGAACCGTAAGGCAGCACCAGCATCCGGACTCTGTGCTTTTGGTGTTGCTGTTAAAAGTTCGGATCGCCTGGAGATTCTGGGTCAGAATCCCCTTTGGTCTGCTAACTAGAAAGAAAAGCTCCCGTTTCCACCTGCTGCAGGTTTTATGTACAGAGCGGCTGCAGGCGGGGAAGCAGACAGCACCGTGTTCAAGTCCAGTTTCCATGAAAATAAACAGAGAAATGCAGGTCAGCCGGACTGGACCCACCTGCAACCAGCACCTGAACGAAGACGAAACCCGTCCCTGTGTGAGGCGGCGTCGTTAGAAATAGTCTCACAAAAAAAAACCACGAAGCGGCGGCAGTAGAGGTCGAGGTCTTACTGTTGTTGAGGAGTAAACGCGTCGAGCACCAGTGGTTCAAACAGAAACTGCTCCTGTTCTACGGATCAAGATGCTGGTGGATCTGGGGACCGGGTCGGCACCAGACGCCCAAAACACATTCAGGGATCAGGAGTCGGGGGTTTCTTCACAAGACAAACTGAACCCAAACAAACACGAGCAATTTAAACTCAATCTTGTGGTTTATAAAAGTTCTTTTTTCCCTTAATGCAACTTTTTTAGCTGCTTTTTACACCAAATAAAAAACAATCATGAAAACAAGTTAATTTGTGTGTTGAAGTTAATCTTCTGTGACAAACGGGGAGAAATATATTAAGCATTGAAGGTCTCGTGTTCGGGGATCATTCGTCTGGAAGCTGCAGGAATGTGAGCAGACGACAGGAAGTCTTCACAGTAAAAACACGCTCAATAAAGAAACGGCAAATCCCAAAGAAAATGTCCCTCATGATCATCTGTTGCCATGGCGATGCAACTCCACTGGCAGAAAGAAAGCGGACCCCCTCCCCGAGACCGGTCTGAAAAGCTTTGGTGGAGGCCGTGCTTCACTGAGGAAGACTATCCTGTGGTTGGGAAAGGAACGATGAAGGCTCGAGTGTCTGAGCTCAGGATGAAAGCAGCATGTTTGCAGGAACTCTGGAGCACCGTGCGGATTCATCCGCAGCAGAAAATAGAGCCGAGGGAAGGTGATTTCACCTGCGCTGACGTTTAAACTGAGTTAACAGAAAGCAGCGAGCTGGTTTCAGCCGCGGATCCTGGTCCCGCGGATCCTGGTCCCGCGGGTCCTGGTCCCGCGGATCCTGGTCCCGCGTATAAACAAAAGGAAACAGCACCTTTGAATTTCAGAGCGAGAAACCGCCACGTCAGCTCCCAGTTTCGTCTTCACCAGGTTGTGGAAACGGTCCGATGTGACGTCTGAAAACATCCCTGCAGCGAGTCGTGTTGTCCACAGTCAGTTTTGTCTCCTCGGATTTGCAGACCTCGTGTCCAGCTGGGGGGTCTCTGCGGCTACGTGATTGGACGTCACTTGAGGACGGAGCCGAAGAGTTTCCGCTTGGAATGGGGCTTCTCGGCTTCGTCCTGCTGGTTTCCGCTCTCCGGGCAGCTGCTGCTGGTCTCGTCGCTGCAGGCTTTGAACTCGGATATATCGGGGTCGGGATCGGGGTCCGGCTCCGGCTGGGACTCCACGGCGGTCTCCCAGTCCTCCTCCTCCTCCTCGTCTTCCTCGTCCTCGTGGTCTCTGTCCCTGCGGGCGGCCTGGTTCTGGAGGAGGTGGAGCCGGGCCATGGCCTGGTCGATGGTCAGGGTGCTGATCAGGTTGAAGTCGTGCATGCTGATCAGGTGCAGCAGGAAGTTGCCACACAGGTTGCGCTTGACGACGAGCGGGCCGTGGTGGCTGGCGAACAGCAGGCACGCCTCGTTCATCTGGTTGTCCGCGATGAAACTGGACAGAGAAGAAGAGTTAACTCCATCAGTCTGGGACATTCTTCTAAGTTTGGTTCATTTTTCTTTTCCTAAACCAAAGTTTTGAGCCGAGTGTGACGTTAACATACGGAGTAAAGTCTCAAAACGAGTTCTAATTTGCATTTCTGTGGTTTATTAAAAGGCCAACAATGGGGAACTTTAAGCAGTTTTCTCAGTGCGCATTATTCGCATTTTTTCAAAATGCGAATAATGAATGTTGGTGTGACATCAAAACGAGTCAGAAACGCAGATTTTTAAGGTCTAAAAGTTTCGTTGTGCGTCTTCAATGTGCAAACCAGGTCGTACTGAAGAGTTATTGTAAATCAAGCAGTTTGAAGGTATAAAAAGCAGCAGAAAACTTCACGTTTGGCACACGACTCTCCACACATACATGCTGCGTTTAGGTGCTGCTGGAAATCTGGGCCGTATGGATTTCAGAGTCATTTCCTTCCACGGTTGCTTCAACTGATCCAATCTGACCATCATAATGAAATTAGGAACCAATTTATCGCTGACTCTGCAGGTAGAAATGATCGGGGAATATTTAACTCGACACTCATACAGGAAGTCTTTATGTATGCGTGAAAGAAAACAGAGTGAGAAATTTGTGGATTTGGGAGTTTATTTTTTTCTTTTACAGTATTTGCTCAGTTTATGCGCATGTGGTTGTTCAGTCTATCTTTTGACCATTCGCTGAGGTCAGACGCACCTGGATTAATCAGTTCATCCAATCATGAAAGACAGGAAACAAAGTTCAGGAAGTAGTGGAGCTGTGCATAACGCATGTTATAGAGGGATCTGTGTTTCTGCCAGTATGGCTGTGAAACGGGCATTAAATTCTGTTCTCTGTGGTCTTAAAAAGGTCTTCAAAGTCAAATTTAACTTGTAAAAATGAGGAGGAACCGTATTCAGTTTAAAAAACAAAATAAAAAACAAACCTTGAGACTATATAAATCTTCCAATGAGTTATTGTTTACAGGCATTGAACGAGCCGTTCAAAGATCTGGTTTTTCTTCTTCCTTTAGGGATATTAACCCAAAATAAGCAATCATTGCATCTGTGTGGTGTTGTCCAGGTGGTTTGGTCTAACATGAGGAAAATAAAGATAACGGGAATAAAAAATACGATCACATCCCGGGAGGGTTGAAGGCCGGTGAGTAAAAATGAGTTAAGACGGTTTAGAAAGCAGACAGTGAAGGAGACTGGTGCACGCTAAGCTGTTCCAAACACACGTTTTTATTGTTCTAAGCCTAATTTCCCTCCACAGAAAGCGACACTACGGGTGCGTTTCCATGGTTACTGACCCGTGCTTCATGACGTGGAGGTTCCACAGCTTCATGATCTCCTTCTCCCCCTCGTTGACGTCGGTGAACTCCTCGATTTGCTGCAGGGAGAGAAGATCAGTGAGACTCCGTCCAGGTTCGGGCCGGACGCCGTTGGGATGCAGCGCGAGCATCACAGCGGACACGAGACCTTTTTTATTCCGTTATCTCAACTCTGATGAACACCAGGGCAAAGTTTTAGCCCCTGAAACGGTGAATGGCCACGTTTAAAGGATCTATACCCCAGAACTCCACCACATGCGGATTTTAAGCCTCGTCTCGCACATTTGTTCACTTTTCTGCGCAGCTTCACGTAAAGTCAGGAGCGTTTCAGAAAACATTTTGGTCTCCAATTATTCTTCCTCCCACTCCTCATCCTCTCTGCTGTTGCCAGGAAAGAGTTAAATATTTAAGTTTATTTAAGGGGAGAAACTACAGGCAAAAACCCAGTGTTTTCATCACCTCATCAATTTTGAGATTTTAGTTAGACTTTATTTATTTCATGATACTTTGATGCACCTAATCCCCTAAAAATGCAGCTTAAGTTGCCCTTTTCTCGATATGAGTTTTTCCTCTTGCTCTGGGTGAAAAATCTCCACTTCAGGAGCTCTTACAGAAACCAAACTTTCAGGTTTTTCTCCTGACTGTATTCTTAAAGTTTTTACAGAGGGATTTTTTGATATCTCATTCACAGCCTGATTTATAGAAGATTTCATCCCAAAAATATGCCCAAAAATTGAGTTTTTTTCTGGTTGTTGACAGTATATTCTAAATTGTGAAATGATCTATAGAGATATCCAGAATCCCCTCAGTAAAAACTTTTGATTTTAATATGTGAACAAAATTCAAAATGAACTTTGAACCTGGTTTAATCCTGTGTTTAGATTTTTTCCCTAGAAATGTATGCAAATTAGCGCATTTTTGGCAATATAACACCTTATTTGGATATTTAAACATAAAATTTCAGAAAACTTGCAGTACAAAAAACGATAGGCCTGATGTGAGGAATAAACCAGGAAAGTTTCATGGTGATACCAGTTAGTTGGTTTTTTTTATTACCCTATTTGCCTGTAGTGTCTCGGGCTCACTGACCGCCATCAAACGACTCGGCAGCTCCGATCAGCGTGACGTGGGGACGCCAGACCGGGGTGCGCTTAGGGGCTACAGTGGATAGGCGATTCGATATCTGCCGATATCTCAAATAAAGTCACGATATGATTTTGATTCGATTTAGGATCCACTGATCGATATAAAACAATATTACACGTAATAAAAGAGATCGTTTCTTCACATAGCTGTAAGCTTTGCAGTAAAATCTCTCTGTCACTTTTATCCACAGCACAACAATAAGCATGGATTTTGTTGTGAAAATATTGTGGACCTTCAAAATAAAGCCATTTTCATAATAAAAGTGGGTTTGTTATCGATTTTTGGTTGATATTGGGGTTTTTTGGATCAATTTACGATATAGACTGATGTATTGTTGCTCCACAAGTTGAGCTACGAATTTACGTGAAGATGTTGGTACGCACCTACGTCATGACATCGCGCCAGTCGCGTCTCATAGAACGAACCAAAACAACTCTGCTTGCATTCGACCCACCAACATGGTTTCCGATCATTTTGAGGACGGACAGTCGTTCGAAACCAATGCACCGATGACATCATCAGCCTGAACCCAGTGTGATGATGTCACCAGCCACGCAGCTCACCAGCAGAGGACCAGACTTTATCGGCAGTGGGAAAGGAGCCAAATACCGACCGTAAGATAGGGTAGACCGCATTTGAAAAACCCACGTGAGTTCGGCCGATACCGATATTTTCTCATCAGCCTCAGCTGATACAACTGGTCGATATTTGGGGCCGATACTGCATTGGACTCCCAGTTTAATAAAATGAAGCACACAAGTAATTTTACAACTATTTCAATATGAAAAAAGGACAAAGAACTTCAAATAAATATATAAAAAAGAATCAGTGCTCTAGTTAACAAATATTAAAGAGAAACATTAAACTAAAAGAGACAGAAAAGCAAATATAGAATGACTAAAAGCTGTTTTTGGCATTACAATGCCATAAATGTTGATGTAAGAACTTAAAAACCAAAATCACTCATCAAGAAAAGCATGAAAACGGCTGATATCAGTTCTTAAATTAAACTTTTATGAACTATTTTTGTTGTTGTCATTATATTTGTCTTGACAAATGTACTTTTAGTCGTACCACGCATTAAAGGAATAGTACACCCACAGAAAGATGTGCGTTCAGTCACTCGTAGCACAGTGTAACAACATTTCATGGTGTCGTGAACTCGCATGAACACGCAAATAGAAAGTGCAATGTCCTACTGTTTAGGCTATAAAAATATATTAAATGTCGTCATTTTGAGCAAATTATGGACGCTACCCACTCAGGACACTTGGATTACATTGGACAAGCAGTATAAAGGAATATTGCCAAGTTTTTGTGGACTTTTACGGACCTTTTTGTGTTTAGCAGCGGTGAACTCCATTATATGAAAGTTGGGAGAAAACAAAAACATTTCCGATCTCCGGCTGCATTTGTAGAGTCTTGCTCAGCATGTAGGGTGAGTAGAAAATGAAGGAACATCATTCTTTGAGTGTACTATTCCTTTAAAATGACCAAGAAATATAAGCTAACAAGGGTGGTCTCTTTATTTTTTCCATGGCTGTATATATAGAAAAGTCTGTAAATTTTATGCTAGTGGGAGTATCAGACAACACACCCGACGTATCGGTGCCGATACCAACAAAAAGCACAAGTATCGGCCTTAAATATCAGCCAGTATCGTTCTATTCATGTGGACCCGCTTATTTCAGAGGGAAAGCAGTATTTGCTTTATCCTGCCCGGCTGCTTTTCTCCAAGCAGATTTACGGCGTTTCTGTCGAGCGAATTTTAGTTTTTGCTTCTGAAACGCCCAACGACACGTCTGCCGGACCGCCGCCGCCGCCACGTCCCGGCTCTAACGGTGGAATCCAGGGGTAAACCTGACGCCAACAGACCAGCAGCTGAAACATCCACGCTGACTTCTGTTATTCTGACGTCATTCTTGTCACAGCCATCTGGAAATGTTAGAACATGACAACACAACAAAAACAAAACTGTTCAGAGAAGAGACAGCAGCTACGAGCGTTTCCTGGTTTCTGTTCTCACGATCCAGATCAGAAACGCTGACAGCGTTGTGGTCTAAGCTACAGACGATTTCGGAAAATCTCTGAGGTGTAAAATGAGACGCAGCTCATGTTTGAGTGAATCCGATGTTTCCATGTTCATGAACGCCTCAGACAGTAAAACATCTCTTATCGAGAACGCACACCAGCGTCACCACGTGCAGAACTGTGGGGTTGATCCTCCATGTTAATTAGGGATGCACAATATAAACTCTGTCGGTATCGGCCTATATCGGCCTTAAAACTGAGTATCGGACATCGGCCACCCCACCGATATTTAACCGATCAGCCCGCTGTTTCAAAAATCTAAAAAAAAGCCTCAAACTTCTTTGTTACAGACTTTAAACTTCTAAAGACTAGGGGTGGGAAAGATATCGATACACTGAAATATTGTAATATTTTCATATGCTGATATATTGACATTTAAAACACGTATCAACCAATTTTACTAACAAAATCTCACGATATTTCATCGCTCTGTTATAAAATCTCGTGAGAATTCAAAAAAATTCTGCGATTTTTTTCATATTCTGATATATTGACATTTAAAAACGTGGTATCAATCTAGTAAACTAATGAAATCTTGCGATATTTCATCATTCTGTTACGAAATCTCACAAAAATGAACAAAAATGTTGCAATATTTTCATATGCTGATATATTGACATTTAAAAATACGGTATGGATCTATTTTATCAATGAAATCTTCCGAAATTAAAGTAAAATAGATCGATACCGCATTTTCAGATATCGATTTGATACTGCCATATGAAAATAATGCGATATTTCAGTGCATCAATATTCTTCCCACCCCCTTTTTTTCCAAAGTTTTGTAAATGGACAACAAAACTGCCATTTGCAATGACTGCTTATTTTTGGTATCTATATCGTTTATCGGCCACATGAGTTTAAAAATATCGGCATATCGGATATCGGCCAAAATGTCAATATCGTGCATCCCTGTTAACTGTGATCTTTGTCCTTTGCATTTGTTTTAAGCAGAATTTCTGACCCATTTTCATGTTTTTTCTGAGTCGTTTAACAGTCTGCAACCATCCAACAGTGTTTCTGCATCGTAACGACTTCACTCCTGTGAGCTCATCGTGGTAAAAACGTTTCTCTCCAGCGCGTTTGCGAGTGAGAAACCTGAACATGTTGATGGGAACGTCGCCGGGTTCCAGCATGGCGGACAACGTGAGATCCGGTGTCTCTGTGAAGCAGCTGCTCACAGTTCACACGAATCTTCATGAAACAGAAACTCATCAAGGTTTTTTTTCAGGAAACGAAGCAGCAGGATCAAACGAAGAGGAGCGGTACTTGTAACGATGCGGATCCCGTGGATCTAACCGTCCTCTGCGTCTCCATGGCGACCGTCCCCGTGTTTTTGCTCGGCAGTAACTCACCTTCACCGTCTTCTCTCTGAGCCAGTCGGGGTCCCTCTCGTCCTCGCTGTCCGCCTCCATCTCCTGAGGCCTCAGCGGCACGCAGCTGTCGCTGTGGAAGTACAGCCGGTTGTGTCCGCTGATGTACGTCCTCTGATGCTGCTCCCGGTCGCCGTCCTCCGACTCCAGAAACTCCGACAGACTTGGCTTCGTCCTCTTGGGTCTGGACAGAGGACGGGAGGTGAATCCTGGGCTCGGTGAGCTACGTGTGAATCGGAGGTAAACGGGGGGAGTGGGCGGTACCTGCAGACCAGGATGTGGGTGACGGCGGTCCTCTTGACGGGGCCGTTCCTGCTGAAAGCGAAGCCCGGCTGGCTGTGCATGTCCTGAGGGTTTCCTGCGTACGAGCCATCGTAACACTCGTTGATGGACACCTCGATCTTTGCTCCTTTAGGATGGGGCTGCAGCAGGGAGCACGGAGACAAAAATCAATCACACTCAAACACGTTGATGGACACATTAAATATTTCCAGTTTTTCCATCATTAAAGGAACAATACACCCATAGAATGATGTAACTTTTCCACTTCCCCTCATGGTGAGCAAGACTCTGGAGCACTTTTTTAATATTTCAACTGCAGCCGGAGATCAGGAAGGCTTCTTGTTTCCTTCCAACTTTCAAATAATGGAGTTTGATTGTGCCCGAGCCAAAAAGGTCCATAAAAGTCCACAAAAACTTGTCATTATTCCTCCATACTGCTCGTCCAATGTAATCCAAGTGTCCTGAGTGGGTAGCGTCCAGAATTTACTCGAAACAATGTCATTTACTATATTTTTAGAGCCTAAACAGTAGTACTTCTTACTTCCGCGAAGCACGCATATGCGTGTTCATGAAACTACGGAAGCCTCGGCATTCAGAGCCTACTCTGCCGATAAAACAAGCGCAGAAGAAGAAATTCTCTGTTTACATTGTGCTAAGAGCGACAGAGCTGCAGATAAACCGGGGCAAAGACAAGAGGGGTTGGATATTGATTTAAAAGAAAGAAAAAGAGAACGCGTGATCTCGTCTGCCGCGCCTTTCGTAGTTCCATGAACGCGCATCGGCGTGCTTTCAGGAGATGCGATGTACTTCTATTTAGGCTCTAAAAATATACTAAATGATGTAGTTTTGAGTAAATTCTGGATTCTTCCCACCCAGGACACTTGGATTACATTGGACGAGCAGTATGGAGGAATATTGACAAGTTTTTGTGGACTTTTATGGACCTTTTTGGCTCGGACCCCGGTGAACTCCATTATATGAAAGTTGGGTTGAAACGAGAAGCCTTCCTGATCACCGGCTGCATTTGAGATATTAAAAAAGTGCTCCAGAGTCTTTCTCACCATGAGAGGAAGTGGAAAATAAAGTTATATCATTCTGTGGGTGAACTGTTCCCTTAAGCACTGATCAGTGAACACATTCCGTACGTGTCGCGCTTCAGTCCTGCCATCTCCGACCCGTCACAGTCACACAAACTCACCACGTAGTTGAAGATGAAGCGGGAGTGGGACAGCTTGAGGTGCTTGAGCAGGCTGTACAGCTTCCTGCAGTTGAGCGTGCACCAGGGGCAGTGGAGGTCGTCTCTGGCTTCGGTCTGCTGCCGCGTGTTGTTGTTGTACTGGAACTGCCGAGGTAAGAGAGAGAGAGGCCACGTTTTCACGCTTCAACCGGCTCCTGAGACGGGAACGCGGCGCCAGACTGAAGGCGAGACTCACCTGGTAGAAGATTCGTAGCTTCTGTCGAGGCTCTGCTGAGACGTGTTCTCGTCTGGTCTGAACGTCCGCATTCACGGACTCTTTAACAGCTGCAGGAGGAGAAACGGCGTAAATCTGCTGAACTTTCACCGCAGTCAAACACGCGGCTCGTTTGTCTCACCTGGGGGCGTGCGTGGCTCTCAGAGTGCTGGGTCTGGTGTCCTGATTGGTCTCAGAGTTGCGGGTGGCCAGAGGTTTGGCAACCGGAGCAGTGGAGCGATCAGAGGGGTCGCTGGTCCAGCGCAGGTTGAACTGGAGGGTCGGACCCTGAGAAAAACTCTCGAACGGAGGCAAGCGCTGCAGACACAAGGCAGCAGGTTTCAATAACTCCACTTAGTAACAGCTCATGGTGATTAAATATTGCAGCTTTAGTTAGTAATCTAACACCTAATCAGGATATTTTCCCAACTTTGTTCTCTATTAAACCTGATAAAGTAAAAACAGCAACAGTGTGAAGGACTGAATGACATTATGCAGATGTAGAGCAGATGTCATAAAGTGACACAAAAGTCTACTGAATAAACAAAAGGAACCAAGTTTCTATTTGTTTGAGTCGCAGCAAAAACTGAAATATGAATCAGATGTTTTCATCTTAACTGATGAGTGAAACTGGCGGGAGACGGAAAGGACCGAGGATCCTAAATTCACAACAATAACACGTTAATTAGATGTGTTGGAGCAGGGAAACGTGTAACATCTGCAGGACAGCGGAGCTGGACGACCGCAGTTTGAGATCCCTGGAATTAGAGCGACGGGTCGACCGATATAGATTTTTTTTTTTAGGGTCGATACTGATATTTCCTCATCAGCCTCAGCCAAGACAACCGGTCGATATAGCGTTTGATCCCAAAATTAATAGAATGAAGGACACAATGGAAACTAATTTTCAACAAGATTAAAAAACAGAAACTTCAAAACTTTTTAAAAAGAACAAAAAACACTTCAAATAAATATAAAAAAAGAGAAAAACTGCACTTGTAAACAAAATATTAAATATAAACATTAAACTTGTCATAAAAATATGACAAGGGTCAACAGTTGACACATTTTCCCATTAGATTCAATGACTGATACTGTAAATATGCTGCAATTTTGGGATTATCTTATTCTTCGGCTAATTGCCAAAATAATTAGTGACTAGTCGATTATCAAAATAATCGTTTGTTGCAGCCATACCTGGTATAAACGGGAGGAAAACCTCCACAAGGAAAAATGACAGCTTTGCTTTTATAGATGTTGCATTTGAGTAGTTTTCATTTCATTCATCAATCTTTATTTATAAAGCACTTTTTCGTGCAACAAAGTGCTTTTCATTAAAAACGTAAAACTAATCTTGACCCATCAAGCTCCAATGTACACAACACACACACAGTTGTGTGGAAAAGTGTTTGCCCCCTTCCTGGTTTCTTACTTTTTTTACATGTTTGTCACACTTAAATGTTTCAAATCATCAAACAAATTTAAATGTGAGACAAAGATAACAAGTAAACACAAAATGCAGTTTTTAAATGAAGATTCTTGGATTTTGTTCTGGGGTCTTTTGTGACCTCTTGGATGAGTCGTCGCTGTGCTCTTGGGGTAATTTTGGTCGGCCGGCCACTCCTGGGAAGGTTCACCACTGTTCCATGTTTTCACCATTTGTGGATAATGGTTCTCACTGTGGTTCTCTGGAGTCCCAAAGCTTTAGAAATGGCTTTGGAACCTTTTCCAGACTGAGAGATCTCAATGACTTTGTTTCTCATTTGTTCCTGAATTTCTTTGGATCGCAGCATGATGTCTAGCTTTGGAGGATCTTTTGGTCTACTTCACTTCATCAGGCAGGTCCTATTTAAGTGATTTCTTGATGGAGAACAGGTGTGGCAGTAATCAGGCCTGGGTGTGGATAGAGAAACTGAACTCAGCTTTCCAAAGATGTGATAAACCCAGTTAATTTATGTTTCAACAGGGGGGCCATCACTTTTTCACACAAGAATGGTTTGAAAATCTGTTTTTCTGTTTACTTGTTTTATCTTTGACTCACATTTAAATTTTTGATGATCTGAAACATTTAAGTGTGACAAACGTCCAAAAAAGTAAGAAACCAGGAAGGGGGCAAAAACTTTTTCACACAACTGTAAATACACTCATAAATGACCAGAACTGCTGGTTTCATTTGCTCTCTGGTTCGTGAAGTTGACTGTTTATTTCGGCCACGTAGAAGGTAGTTTATACTGCCACACGCTTTATTCACTACAGACTCTGTGATGGGGACGAGTTTTATGTGCATTTTCTACCAAGAAAAGTCCGTAAGTTTGGTGGAAGACAACGCTTGCATCTTCCTGTAGTGACGAGTGACATCATTTACTTAATAAGATGGAGATGAGGGATGAAAACAATAATTCATCAGCATAAAAAAACCCTCAAAGACTTTTCTTTGTGGATGATGGAGGAATCAACTTCTCTCAGCTCACCTTTCCATCCAGGATGGTCTCCCACGTCGCCCTCTTCTTATTGACGGGACACTCCTCCATCTCCTGCATGGACACCTCGTACTCGCCATCCAGCAGCTGCAGGCGTCTGCACACAAGCACACCACAACCTGTTCTCACCTCCTGCCTCTGCAGCACGTTTATCTGCTGCGATGGAAAACGTTGGCGTAGTTAGCGGGTTTCACCTGTTTTTATCAAACACTGTCATCTGAGCCACAAACGTGGTTTCTCCACCCTCCCTGAGAGAGGAGCTCCTCCTCTTCCTGTTCACTGCTTCTTCTGAAAAATCTGAAAGAGATGACACGAACCTCCTCAGCACTGCAGCAGCACACAGAAAAATGTCGTTGTGGTTTCACAAATATATGAAAATGAATAAAGCAGCCACTGAAATATGACGAATAAGAGCTCAGGGTTTGCTTCAGCAGAAGCATCATTTCTATCTGCACACAAACGTTGGTTAAAATCGGCTTTATTCACCAAGTATGCTGGCACATGCAGGGAAATTCTGATACCTTCTTAACAGTAGGAAGTAATTAAATAAGTAAAAGGAATAAAACAAGTGCTAACTAAAATGGAAATGATGGTAAAAATGTCACATTTCTGTTTCATCCTGCTGGTTTCACACGGGTGACCAGAAACATCTTCACCAGCTATGTTGAATCTTAATGGTTTGTTATCAAACTGGTCAACTGTTTGGCTCCATCTTTCATTGCTCAATTTCTAAATGTGATCACTGTAAAAAAGATAAGTGAGCAGGGTTTTTATTTCTTTCTAATATAAAAGATCTAAATATCAGCGATTTTAAAATCATGAATCGTGTGGCTGTAAAATAAACCCATCCATTTCATCATGAGTGTGAATACAGGTGTGCCGATCGTGTGGCTGCGCCTCTATCTGCCCGGACGGGTTGTACTGGAACTGAATTTCCCCTCAGGGATTGACGGCAGGGTAGGGGATCCTGGAAAAATGATGCGAGCAAGCTACAAAAAAAGACACCCGCCCAAAACCACGCCTCCAGAGCACAGGAGCGTGTGCACTGATTTTTACAAGCAGGTTGGCGATAACAGCCATGGAGATAGCTTGTTGGCTTGCGAGTAAAAATATATTCAGGGATCAAAATAGGGGAAAAACAGGTAAAGAAAACATGTGTGCGCTTTGGAGTTAAGGGGAAATTACGACCTTTACAACAGTGAAAGGACAAGACCTGAAGTCACAGAGTTCTGCTTTAACTGTGACAGATTTTTAACATTAAGCATGAGTTTTACTTCACGAGTCGACAACGCTCTACTCACCTCTGCTGTGGTGATTCTCTCCGTTAGCCAGCCCGTTCATCTGTGCTCGGGGGTATCCCGGCCTCGATACTCTGAAGAGTAAAGAGTAAGACTTGACCATGTGAGAGTTGCTGGGCTCAAACTCGCTGCTCGGAATCAGGAGGGGAGGGAGGGAGCCCGGTTTGGCCTGGACTCCGGCGCTCACGTCCGGGTTCAGAGGAACCTGCTTCTTCCCCGTAGGGACCTGCTTCACCGGACAGCTGACGTCCTAAACGGGCGAGAAATCTCTGTTACACCAGGAAGCTGCGCTGTTTAAACCCTGAAACTGAAAGCCTGTTTTTGTTTCATGTGAACCAGTAGAAGCTGAAGCTTTGATCCCAGTCAGCATCCAGACATCAAGACCAACCAGAACTTTGTAGAAATACCACCAGATCAACAGTGAAGCCTTTCTGCATATCATCTCTCCATCTTTGCTTTTAGACATTGAAACAAACACAACAGAAACTATTTCCATGTTTCCTCATCTGCAGTTATTTCTGCTTCTTTTTACCTTCTATCCTCACAAACTCCACCTCAGCTGCATCAGAAAGCTCTTCTTTCTTTAATCCAGACATAGAGGATCATTATTTTCTTCTTTTCAGACACACACAGAACTTTCTGCTCACTTGTTGATCTTTGGCTGCTCCTGATTGGACGTCACCGTCAATTTAAGCTCTCTGATTGGTGGAACGTTAGACAGCAGGTGTCTCCATCATCATTCCCAGGTCTAAATAGAGGTCTCTTAGCAACATAGTAGTGATAGTGATGTTTTTATGATGGAAATAGGATAAATGTTATCATGGCTCATTGTGGATTTACCGGATAGAGTAAAATCATTGTGTTCATCGACTGTTGGATCCATTTAAAGAATAAGTTTCTTTTTTTCAACCTGGACCTTATTTCTAGGAGTATAAACGTGCATTTACTCACCGGTAAAATTTCTGCATCACTTTGAGTCCTTCAGAAGATAAAACTTTAAGTCGCCCTTTGGTGTACATGCAGTATAATGGCGGAAACAGGGCTATATAAGACATTATCTGCAGTAAAACTTGATTTTCACCAGTACTTTAAGCAGAATGAACGAACGAACGAGTACTATTGTCCTGTGAGTCCAGATTTAGCTTTCCGTTAGTTATCAGGGTGTTCTACACATTTTTCGGGGCCGCGTGTTCACAATTCGCGCTTCTGTAGTACAGCTGAGAAGATCAGCTCGCTACCTAGACAACGACAATAACACAATTTGCGAAACTCTGGACTCACAGGACAATAATACTCATTTGTTCGTTCATTCTACTTAAAGTATTAATGAAATCAAAGAGTTTCACTGCAGATAATGTCTTATATAGTGGCTGCCCCGTCTTCCACCATTATACTGGATGTATGCTGAAGGGCGACTTAACGTGACATCTTCCGAAGGAGTCAAAGTGATGCAGAAACTTTACCAGTGAGTAAATGCACGTATAAACTCCTAGAAATAAGGAGTCAGCTGTGCTGGTGCAGGTAAACACTGAAAACCTGCAGGACGGCAGCCCTCCAGGACCGACTTTGGACATCCCTGACCTAAAGGGTAAACTATCCATTACAATTTACAAGAAAGAGTTACACACCACCGTTCCTGAGACACAGGTGATGATGCGAGCGAGCTCTCAGGTCAGATCTGGTGGAGTTTCATGGGTTAATGGATAAAAGAACAGTAACACACCTTCCTCTTCTTGTGGCAGACTTTGACCAGCAGGACCTCCAGAGACACGGAGTTCTGCTCATTCTCATCCTGCGAAGGTTTTACTGAAAATAGAAAGAAGACTTTCTGTAAGACAGAAAGAGAAGATAAGAAGAGACGAAGGCACACAATGAGCGGGACAAACTTACCAGATTTATGAAAGAAGCCGGTGAAGGTTAGCTGCAGGTTAGAGGTCAAACTGGAGAAAAACAAAACACACAGGAGCTTTAAGTGTTTCCTTTAAATCCGGACCAGCGTGAGGTTCGCATGACCAGTCTGTTGCTTTACTGTCCACAAAAGCCAGGACGGCTGGATCACGTCTCAGATGAGAGGACGTACCTGTGAGTTTCCTGCTCTCCTCTCATCTTTTCCACTTTAAACAGCAGATTGTCCACTCTGGAGCTTCTCCTGTCACACACACAAACAGCAACAGCTAACACACTGCACAGGCACAAGACCTTTTCCAAAATAAACTCATCTGGATGACAGAAATTACACCCAAACTTACAAACTCAGGGTTCCTACACATTTTTATAAGTTAAATTTAAGACTTTAAGTTCCAGGTGGTCTTTAAGACCACCTGGAACATAATTTAATGCCCATTTCAGGGCTTACACTGGCAAAAAACAGATCCCTCAACATTTTCAAAGATACTGTCAAAGAAAATAGATTGAAACTACTTTTGGACATCATTACCTCTACGTCGATCATTGATACTCAGTCTGAAATTTTCTTTGAAGATGTTTACACAAACACGCAAACCTCAGGCTGACAGGTGACGGCTGTGCAAAGACCTGATCTCTTCCTGATTGGCTGATATAAAAGCTCAGCCAAGATTTGTTGGATGGGAAAAACAAGTAGATCTGTTGTTTTTTTACTGTCATTTTTCTAAATGAAGGAAATCTGTTGGAGCGTACAAGGTATGCAGAGGACAGCTAGAGGACAGAAGTCTCTCTTGTCCTCAGAAAACAAACAAACAATTGAATTAAATTACTTTATTTGGGGGGGAAAGGTGCATTTGCACACTAGTGTGAGAACATCGTAAGATGATGATGATTGATAATCAATAAAGTGACTGTTGAGCAGCTGATAATCCTGAAAATGACTGAAGAAAGTGGATTATAGTGGCTGCCGTCAGCTTGTTCTGTATGTTTTTATTGAGAAATGAAATAAATGAAAAAGTGAAACAACAGAAGCTAAGATGCCAAATGTGTCTTTCAATTTTTGCATTTTTTGAAAATGCATTAACTTTCCTCTAAATTAGACTTTTGCTACCAATTTAATTTGGTTTTTTAATCAGTTTTGTTTTGTTTTTTTGCTCAAATGACAAACTGATTTATTTTAAAAAGAAAAACATTAGTAAAGAAGAAGCATCTGTAATAGCATGAAAAGAAAGTTCCCTATAAAGCCCCGTTCTAGGGATGCACGATATTGGAATTTTGGCCAATATCCAAGATGCCGATATTTTAAAACTCATGTGGCCGATAACTGATATCGATACAGATATTAAAGCTGAAAAATAAATCATGAAATATTCATTCCTTGTGCATAATTAGATAAAATATCTGAAACTGTGGTTTGAAGAACATGTCAAACTTCATGACAGTTGTTAAAAAAAAAAAAAAAAAAGGGGACATTTGGTTCTTTCCACAAATGACCACGTATAAACTGTGTTCACACAGAAAATCCTAAAAGAAACTGTCTTAGAAGTTTAAAGTCTGTAAAAAAACAGAAGTTTTTGTTCTTTTTAGACTTTAGAAACAGCGGCCTGATCGGCTAAATATCGGTGGGGGTGGCCGATATCTGATAGCTTGTTTTAAGGCCGATTATATTGGGCATCCCTACCCCGTCCACATAAAAAAAGTGCTGCACAAGTATGATGCATTATTCACACTAGGGCTGCTCAATTATGGAAAAAATCATTATCACAATTATTTTCTGAAATAATACTGAAATCACAAATATTCAAACTATTATTTTCTAGTTACACAGCGCATTAATTTAGCATTTCTTTATACGGTTTCCAGCACTGAAAATAAATCTCTGCTACAAATATGCACTTTACAGCTGTTTTGCAATGTATAAAACATTAAATGAATAAAACAGATATACTTTAAATGTTAAATGCAAAAAACAGAGAAAAACAAATATATCCAAAATAAATGATGTATCCAGCTGTTCTGCATTTCTCTATATTTGAAAAATAAAATTAATATACTTATTTATTTTTAAAAATCCCAAAATAATCTTTGAGCTTTAGTGCAATGCTAGCACATTTCAAATCTAACATTTTTGTTAATAACACACAAAGTGCCTGGGATCATCTCAGAATAACTATTAGACATTATGCTAAAATAAATGGAAAAAAAAAGAAGTTTCAACTCGATTATACGAGTTTGAAGATTGTTTGACACAAAAATTGAAATCACGATCAAATTTAAATTAATTGCAACGTCCTAATTAGACTAATTACAGTTCAGTTGAATTCAGACTTAAAGTTTAATTGTTAATTTGAACAAAAACAAAACTACAATATTCAAATTTCTAATATGCAAATCAGTTTTAGTGATTCTGATTTTGTCTCTTTGACATTACAATCATCAAACATTCCAGAACCAGAGGAGCAAGACCAGGATTCAAACCTTTAAAACCAAACATCTCCATGGACATGCACCGTTCTCCATGCACAGTAAATAAACAAGGAAAGCTCTCCCCAGCATCTGGAAAAATGATGGAGCAGACTATTGGCAACGCGCTAGCAGCCATTGCCAAGCTTCGCCTGCAGGGACAGCTTTGTGATGTGGTGCTCAGAGTGGACGATGTTGAGTTCAGGGCCCATAAGATCATCCTCTCTGGCTGCAGCTCCTACTTTTGGTGAGTAGGTGATCTCAGTGAGATGAAACGCCTCAAACTGCACAGACTAAGTACCGTAAAAGATAGGGCTGCACGATAATGGAAAAAAAACGACATTGCGATGTTTCTAACCCTGCAAGTTGTATTGCGACGTGGAAAAAACACAAGAATTAATCAGCAGATGACTATGAAACGCACTTTAAGTTACGATATCTACCGTAAGCTACGGTGATCTTACATCTTTGTGATGCGAGTGTGGTTTTTGTCTTCGAGTTATTATCTTTTACTGCTTGCTTTTATTTTGCCAGGACCTGAGTATGTGTTTCGTTTTATTATGTACTAGTATGAATTGCGTTTTACCACAAAAGGTTTGTTCTTTGCCAAACTGATTAAGAATGATGGTGATTAATGGATCCCTGTGCAGTGCGTCAGGTAGGGGTGTAACAATACATCAATCTATATCAATACATTGATACAGATTGATATTTTGATCCTAATTCAATTCAAAATCCCAAAATTAGCCAAAAATTGATCCGGTTATTATCAAAATAATCACTTATAGCAGCCCTAACATTCAGTAATTAGGAGCTTACAGTTATGTTAATAAACAAGGCTATCGTTTTATTTGTAATACTGTTTCATATCGATTAGTGGATCCTAAATTAAATCCAAATCACGACTGAATTTGAGATATTTATGTTAAATCACTATCCACTGCATCAATATAATATTGTATCGAGATGGAACCAGTGATTTACACCCCTAAAATCAGCTACCCTTGAAATTAGATTAGAACACATTAAGTTAATTGCTTCCTAAAATGGCACGGCCTGCGATGACTATTGCACAATGCACATTAGTTCATATATATATCTATTTATATATGCAATACATTTTTTATGTTTTTTTATATATATATATATACACACACACATACATATATATATATATATATATATATATATATATATATATATATATATATATAGTGATATATTTTTCATCCCTATCTAAGGGAATAGTTCGCCCACAGAATGATGTAACTTTATTTTCCACTTCCCCTCATGCTGAGCAAGACCTTTTTAATATCTCAAATGCAGCTGGTGATCAGGAAGGCTTCTCGTTTTCCCCCCAACTTTCATATAATGGAGTTCGCCGGGGTCTGAGCCAAACAGGTCCATAAAAGTCCACAAAAACTTGTCAATATTCCTCCATACTGCTCGTCCAATGTAATCCAAGTGTCCTGAGTGGGTAGCGCCCAGAATTTACTCGAAACTACACCATTTAGTATATTTATATATATATATATATAAAAAAAAAAAAAAAAAGGAAGGGGGGGGAGAAAAAAAAGAAAGAAGGAGGGGGGGAAGGGGGGAAGGAGGGGGCGCACCCCACCCCCCACGCGAGAAAAAAAAGAGGAACCGAAGGGACAAGAAAGAGGGACAAAAGGAAAGTACATCGCATCTCCAGCAAGCACGCCGTTCACAAAACTATGGAAGCCACAGCAGACGAGATCGCAGGTTCTCTTTTTCTTTCTTTCTTTCTTTCTATTAAATCAATATCCAACCCCTCTTGGACCCTCTTGTTTTTGTCCCGGTTTGTCTGCAGCTCTGTTGCTCTTAGCACAACGTTAACAGTGAATTTCTTCTTCTACGCTTGCATTATCGGCAGAGTAGGCTCTGAACGCAGAGGCTTCCATAGTTTCGTGAACATGCATATGCGTGCTTCGCGGAAGTAAGATGTTCTACTGTTTAGGCCCAAAAAAATATTGTAAATGATGTTGTTTCGAGTAAATTCTGGACGTTACCCACTCAGGACACTTGGATTACATTGGACGAGCAGTATGGAGGAATACTGACAAGTTTTTGTGGACTTTTATGGACCTTTTTGGCTTGGACCCCGGTGACCTCCATTATATGAAAGTTGGGTGAAAACGAGAAGCCTTCCTGATCGCCAGCTGTGTTTGAGATATTAAAAAAGTGCTCCAGTCTTGCTCACCATGAGGGGAAGTGGAAAATAAAGTTACATCATTCTGTGGGTGTACTATTCCTTTAACCTGGTGCGCCGGTGTTAATGCTAATGCTCACTGCTGTGTGTACGTATGACGTGTTAATCCAACCCCACATATAAAATCCTGATCCACAGCATTCTCTTCACTGGAGCCTATGCAACTTCAGAAAAGCAGAAGCACACCATCCCTGGAGTGTCGCCTGAGATCATGCACCTCATCATCGACTACGCCTACACGCACTCCGTTGCCGTGACGGCAGATAATGTGGAGGCTGTTCTGGAAGCTGCAGACCAGTTTTTGATCCCAGGGATGGTTCAGGCCTGCTGGTCCTTCCTGGAGAGCCAGCTATGTTTGGAGAACTGCATCGGCATCTGGAGGCTTTTGGATTTCTACTACTACCCTGAATTCAAGCACAAAATGTTCTTCTATGTTCTGCACCACTTTGAAGACATAGTTTCCATCTCGCAGGAGTTTCTGGATCTCTCGGTGGACCAGCTAGTTGCTCTAATAGAGAGTGACCACCTCAGTGTAAAACAAGAGAATGCAGTGGTGGAGCCCGTCCTCCAGTGGATAAACCACCTCCCGGACCAAAGACAAGAGCATCTCTCTACGCTGTTATCCAAGGTAATCCACAACAAGCCTGTCGTTATACAGTCATTTTGCCATCTTATTAATCTGTGTGCAACTGTTGTCTTTATTTTTCCAGATGCGTTTAGGCTTGCTGACTGCCGACTACCTCGATGACAAGTTGGCAAATAATACCATGATCAGAAACTGCCCTGATTATAGGTCCATCATCAATGAGGCATTTGATGCAAGTCCTGACTTCTGCACCAGAAGACAAGATTCTGTCTCCAGCAACCTACTGCGCCGCCCCCGTTTGCCTCCAGTCAATTTACTGGTTACTGGGGGCAAAAGTAACCTCAATATACATGGAGACTTTGAGCTGCACGACACCCGAACCGGCTGCTGGAACAATCTGGGCAATTCCACTCAAGTTGCCTTCCACGGTGCAGCTACCGTTGGCGGCTATGTATATATAGTAGGTGGCTGCAAACCAGGATCACACTTGAATACTGTTAAGAGGTTTGACTTCACCAGTTTCACATGGAATAATGTGGCTTCCATGCAAAGTCCCCGTAGCCACCTCAGCGTTGCCGTGCAGGATGGTCGCATTTATGCCATGGGGGGCTTCAATGGCGTCACTTGCCTCAACACTGCCGAGTGCTACAACCCCGAGTACGACCGATGGACCAGGATAGGATCGATGCGCGCCAGAAGATGTGGGGCCAGCGCAACCTCTCTTCTTGGAAAGGTATGAAGCAGAAATGAGAGATCTCGATCTTAACTGGTTTTTAATCTGGTTAAAAGTCAGACTGAACTGACACTTCATTCATTTTCTTGCATTCTCTTTCATCCATTTTATTTATTTGAAAGTAGCAACCAGGCATTTTAATGTCTATTTCCCTGTTTTATGTGCAAGATTATAGCCAGTGGCTAAATTCCTTGTCTGGTCCCTGGGCAGGTAAATAGAAAGTTATTGTTCATCCTTCCTGGCATTGTTGCGTTAGTCCCTCTAGTATCAGGGGCATAGCAAAAAGGAGGCACTTCTAATCACCCCGTACAATAGGTGGTCTTGAAGTGGGCGTTAAAAAGGATACTGCGTAACTTTTGACCCGAACATTGGCCTAATGTAAGTAACACTAGATGATTTCTTGGGTATACAATATACAGCACTTGGCACGTCAGTAGCACGCTTAAATGTTCACGTAAATGTGTTGTTTCTGATGGCTCAGGTCACTTGAAGGGGATTTTAGTTTTTTCCAATCTGGATCCATTTTCGAGCATGAAATCTGTTCATTTCCTCACCCAGACAGTTTTGGTGTAACTTGAATTCCTTCAGGAGATATTTAGATCCATTCCTGATCAGTGTATGTCCAATATAATGGAAGTGATGGGGCGACCTTTAAATAAGGCATTATCTGCCACATACTCCTTCATTTCACCAATGTTTTGTTACGATACATTAGTCGGACCTAGAGATGTAACGATATGAAAATTTCATATCACGGTTATTGTGACAAAAATGATCACAGTTATTATTATCGTGGTATTATTGAAATCACCCCCCAGTATCACTAAAAACATCCCAAATTGGTCTAGAAGTCCTTTTGTCTTGTTTGAAGGGGGAAAATTCTCCAGAACTGTCCATGTGGCGCCTTCGTTGCCTTCTGCCATGTTTTCATAAATCAAACATTGCAAACCGGGACTGCTGCTGCTTTTCCAGCCAATCAGCAGCATCACTGTGAGTTTTTCAAAACTCAGTAATCAGTCACAGTTTAAACGATAATTAAAATTTGAAACAGTATTACTAATCGTTGGGAATTTTATCACAGTTAATCATTTTACCGGTTATTGTTGCATCCCAAGTCGGACCCCCCTGTGAGCTCGAAGTGGCTTGTTTGCGGTGATTTGTCCTGATTTACAGACGTTTACTTGTTATGGTGTCACATAATAGTGACGTCATCAAAGCCGCTGCAGTAAAAATGTCTGTAAATAAGGATGAATCACCACAAAAAAGCTGCTTCGAGCTCGCAGGGGGGTCCGACTAATGTTTTGCAACAAAACATTGGTGAAATGAAGGAGTTTGTGGCAGATAATGCCTTATTTAAAGGAAGGAATTCAAGTTGCACCAAAACTGTCTGGGTGAGGAAATTAACATATTTAATGTTAGAAAATAGGTCCAGATTGAAAAAACACTGAACTTCCCCTTTAAGTGACAAAAACTCCTCTTTATGCAACTCTCTACAAAACACTATTTTTGGCCATACATTACACACATTTGTGTTTTTATGTTGGTTTATGACAACTTTGTCCTTCCAGCACTTTGATAAAGCAAGGCCATTTAAAACATTGTTTTATTCTTTATTATTTGATATTTCAACAGCTGTAGGACATTTGAGGTGAGAACATGTTCTCAAACAATGTTCTGTTGTTAAATTAAATGACAGAAGACGAGAAAAAATGTTTTCCTGGTACTTAAATGTCCACGCGAATCCGATTAATAGCCTGACAATGTAACTTTGCAGGAGCGAATCCGTCTCTCATTGGATCATGTGACCTGGAGCGCTTTGCTTTTTGGCTCCATGACTTAACTATCAGCCGATCAAAGATAGACTGTTTAATTTTGCAACGTTATTGTGGCCTGTGGAAAGTTACAGGTTTAATGCCCCTAGTGGCCAAAAGTTATAATTCATCCCTTAAAAAAATGTTTATTGCATCTAGACTGTTTTAGTCAATTATTGAGTCAGAACGAGCATACAGCACTTTTACACCACAATATAAAATGTATGAAAACTTTTCTTTTGCATAGTCTTCATTTACTATAAGAGTTTATTTTATGATTCTTGAAATCAAAATGAAAAATCAAGATGAAAAATTTACCTAAAGGCAATGGACTGCAAGCTTGCTTAGTTAACACTCTCATTGTGGCATGATGTAATCAGCAGTTGATGGTGGCACATGCTAACATGTTTATTCCAATTATTTAAAAAAAATAAACAAAAGATTTTATAAAATAATTATGTATTTAATTATTTAATTATCTAAATTTCAGTTTTCGCCGAGATTAAATTAGGTAATAACAATAAAGAAGCCCGTGTACTGCTTGCAGATATTTACTTTCAGTGAATTTAACGGTTTAAAACTTGTCTGCAGGTTTACATTTGTGGAGGTTACAACGGACAATTCATAAACTTCACAGCCGAATCCTATAACCCAGAAACCAACCAATGGAGTATCATCTGTCCGATGAACAGCAGCCGGACTAACCTGGGAGTTATTGCCAGTAAAGGCAGAATCTTTGCAGTAAGTGTGTAATGGAGGAACAAAGCTCTGGCTGACTTATGTAGGGATGGTTAAAAAGTCACTTCCAGTCAGACTTTTATCTCCAGTGAAGTGCAACACAGTTGCAAAGCTAAAAAGATTTTACTTTTGTCTCAGGCATCATACATGCTGAAGGGTAAAGGTTTTAGATCAATATGCTCCCATCCATGCAGCACATTTCCATGTAAGGTCTTGTATACTTTAGCAGGACCATGCCAAACCACATACTTCAGTCCACACCATCCACCAACTGATATTTGGTGTTTCATGAAATATAATGTACAGTAAAAAGACTCAGGACTCTTAAAGTATCTGTATCAGCTTTTCAAATGTCCCAAAAGTCAAATACAGGGATTTATACGCTAAATATGTTCCCATCGCCACTATAGAAACTAATCTGGTGTTAAATATTAGTTTTTTATGCGTCTAATTTCCAACACGGAAGTAAAACAGCTGACTGCACTGAACCACCAAAGCTCTGGACCAATCTCAACATGTTTTACACCCATTTCATGACGTCGCCCCGGAACAGACACAGATTCTGAAGGCAACAGATTTGGTTTTAGCACCGGCTTCGGCACTTACGTGGACGCCATTTGTAAACACTGATGGATAATCGGACTCCGATTGATGGAATAAAATGGAGCAGTCTGTTATGGAGCTGTATGCTCGACCCAGAGTCTGATATGGAGTCTGAAGTACACGCAGTACCACAGAGACCCCGACAAGTAAGTAAATTAACTAACAAGTCACAGGCTAACAGTTAGCATTGAGCTGGGAGATGTTTTCACCGGTGGTGTTGTCTGTCTGTGAGGCGTTTTTATGGTGGAACTGCGTCAGGTTTTTTCTAGGGGATTACTTCTGAAAACACTTTTCTGCGCGAGATTCATCAAGTTGTCAGGAGAAAAGTTCACACACAAAGTTGATGTTTTTTCTGCTCCTGAAGATAAAATCTGACCACTTTAGGCAAGTTGATTTGTTCAGTACAACCAATAAACTCCCATGCCGAACACAACCACATTTTTATCCAACTTTCCATCGTCTAGAGACTTTAAAAAAAAAGAAAGAAAGCTTTTCTTCTGAACTCTGGAGCAAACGTCTGTTAGCTCGCCGCTGTTTGTCTGAGGAAATCTTCCTGCAGACTGTTCGTTTCTTCCTCAGAGGGTGTGGATAAGTTAGGATTCTCCTCCAGTTTCTGTTGAACGAAGAGGGCGTCTTGCTGCGATGCTGCGCATGCATATTTGACTCTTCATGATTGGTGCCACCTGATTACACCGGTGGTCAGTCAAGTCGTGTTATGGGAGCTAGAGCTTGGTCTGAATATTCATTTATGTTACTCAAATATGCACAAATGAAGAAAAAACACTTAAATGAGGTTTTTTATGAGGAAATAACATGATATGGCTCTTTTAAGCATTTGTATTTATCCTGATAATAGTTTTTCCCTCTGCTGAAAAAGCAGACCAACACTTCATCTTCTCTCTCTCAGGTTGGTGGTGAAAGTCGCTGGTACTGTCATTTGAGCAGTGCTGAGGCCTACGACCCCAACACCAACAGATGGTGCATGGTGCCACCCATGAGCAACCAGCGCAGCAGCTTTGGCATTGAGGTGGTCGAGGATAAGCTGTTTGTAGTCGGAGGACAGCGCATGTCTCTCTGTTTAAAAACGGTGGAGTGCTACGATGAGGCGGCTGGCAGGTGGAAGTTGGACTCTCAGATTGGGACACCCCGCGCAGGCCCAAGCTGCTGTCTGCTGCATGGAGCCCAGCACCTGATGGAGGGATTGTTTCCACGTGGCTCCGCAAAACTCCCAAAATGGAAGGAGGATCAGTCTGACCCCCAACCAAGCTACTTTAAGTCATTCAGCATGGCACTTTAATTAAAACTTTCCCATTACCATTCTTTTTGTTGTTCAGGTACTATTGACACCCGTTTCTGGATAAATACACTATAATTAATAGGGATGGATAGGCTTTCCACCGATCAGATCGGTTTGATCGGATCGGCCGATATTTCACATTTTTTTCATGTTTTCTGATCGGTCCTTAACTTTTCATTCACTGATCCGATTAATGACGTCATTGTCATTTTGAATCTATTCCGGTAAAACTCTCATTTACACCAATTAAACTTAGAAAACAAGCAAACAAACGAAGCAGAACAGACACGTACTCACTCGTATGTGTTTTATGTCTTCATGGCGTTTTTGTCGTGAGTTCTGTCACTATGTGCTGGACAATAAAGTTTTTACAATCCCAAATACGCCACACGTAAAGGATGGCGACGCCGGTTGCAAACATGTCAGCTCTTAGACTGAAAGGACGCAGCGCATTTCCTGCATTTCCACAAACAACAGTTTACCTGAAACTGTTGCAGCACAAGTGTTTGTCTCCGTGTCTCCATCAGAGACTGTAAATAACAGGACTCCAGACCGCGGAGACCTCCAGTGTCGAGCGCTTCGGCCGCCGTGTGCTACACAAACGCTCCTGACGCTGACGCATGCGTCCACAGCAAATATATCCCAGCCTACTGTAGCGATACCGGACTACTTGAGCTGCAGCGGGTTGTTCATTCTCACGTCGAGGTTCTTCCGAGGAAACAGTCACTCGATTAGTTTGACTACTAATATGACATCATCAGATGTGAGCCCCAACTTCTGAAGCAGCATTACTGCCTTCATTTGCACTGTAACTAAATAATTTCAGTTATGACTGTTTAAGTTGGGCTGTTATTTGTGCCACTGGCTCAAATGATTTTGGTTTGTCCTGATTAAACCTGAATGTCCGTTAGAGGTTATTGATGTTTAACCTTTTCATCTCAGTCAGTTCAGGACAAAAAATGGAAACAAAAATCCTTTTTATGATACTCAGTAAACTGTATAAATACAGGTAAACGAGCTATTTAAATAGATACATTTGCTTCCTCACATGATCGGAGATTGGTTTTTCAAAACACTCTGATCGGTGAATGGCCCCAAAAATCCTGATCGTGTAAAGCCTAGGGATGGATGATATTGGAATTTTGGCTGATATCCAATATGTCAATATTTTAAAACTCATGTGGCTGATAACCGATATCGATACCGATAGAAGGGGGGGGGAGGGTTAAAGCTGAAAAAAAAAAAAAAGTCATTTCAAATAGCAGTTTTGTTATCCATTTCCGACACATTGAAAAATAGTAGCAGCGTCACAAGCTGCGTGACGAGTAAAATAGGCCGAACTGCCAATCAGCCCATTTGTGAACACTAACTTCACCATGTAGGCAGACACACCCAGGGAAAAAAGGAAACGCCAGTCTATAGTTTAACCCCTTAGGGGTCATAGGCAAGCTGGGGAAACTAAAATATATCATCAAAAACCTTAAAAAAAACGCTGATTTCATGCCAGGAGCACTTTAAATGTCATATCAGCATACAAAAATATAGCAATATTTCAGTGTATCAATACTTTTCCCTCCCCGAGTCTTTAGAGGTTTGAAAGTCTGTAAAAAAGAAGTTTTTGAAGAAGAAAAAGAGAGTTTTGGTATTTTTTTAAGACTTTAAAAACAGCGGGCTGATCGGTTAAATATCGGTTGGGTGGCAAATGTCCGATACTCAGTTTGAAGGCCGATATCGGCTGATCCCGATAGGGGGCCAATTATATCGTGCACCACTAATAATTACCCCTTTCTTAATCAATATAACTAAATAACTGTTTCAGAGGTAAAGCAACAAGATTCACTATATTTGTATCCATGGGTTGAAAAGAAACCCAACACATCACCGTGCTGATACTAAAATCTATTTTTTTTGTCAGTCACACTTTGTTTTATTTGCTGTATTTTTTTAAATAGTTTAAACTAGAAAGAAACGGGAACAAACTGTGCATCTTTGTGACAGGTTGCTGGTTACAAAGAGCCCAAAGATCCAACTTTAAAGTTGTTTGTTTTTCCTGAATGATTCATAGTTCAGAATTAAGTGGCTGAAACAAAAAACAGATTCCTCTGAAAATGATTAGGAACAAGGACAGGATGGAAAATTGGGGGGTTGGGGGGACGACAACCAATTTCCAAAGAAAAACTTTGTTTTACTTTCAGAGATCCAGAACAAATTATTGATCAAAACCACTTCAAAAGATTAAAGTAAAATCTGGCTGCTCGGACGAGAAATGTAGATGAATGAGAGCTGCCATCGTATCAAGCATGTGCATAAGGAACTGAATATTTTTACATTTGCTGGAAGCAACTTCCACATCAAGCTATAGGAAACTAAGTGGCAGCAGCTGAGAAGCCTGGTTAAAGGTTGTGCAGGCATCACGAGGCAGCAGTGCAATCAATATCAGCCATTAGGTGGACAGATGCAGCACATTTTCATTTCCCCCTCTCATGCATCTTGTTTAACTGACATCGTACTCAAGAGTATTTAGTTTAATTGGCGAAGCCGTCAGCTACCAACATTATACTCCTTTTTGTGTTCTGAACTAAAATGAAAGAGAAAATGGGCACACCTGGCTCTGATTGTTGCTCAAGTCTTGTAGAGCACCCATTAGTAAAAAGTCTGGTGGCCTCACATAAAATTCTGTCCAACTTTAACCTCTGCAGAAGTCTAACAAGCTTAGGTAACTGGAAACAGCTGCGAGGCTCCGAAAACAACCTTAGTGCGTACGGGCTGTGTTTAGTTATCAGATCCAAAAAGGCTGAATGAAAGCTTTCTTCATTTTGGAAACCAAAGAGTGAAACTTTCTTAACTTTATCTGCAGCACAACGCAAAAAAAGACGCTGCTTCATTGAGCAAATACATTCTTCTGCAACAATGATGCATCCCTTCTCATCCAGGGAAATGTGCACATTACTTTTTTCTGATTATTATCTAGAAATATGTAAAAGACATCAGGATAAATGTGCTGTGGGCACATTTGATGAAAGCACTCAAAGAGGAGACAATTAGCTTAAATTAGAGCTTTAGAGACTAATAGTTTGGTAGCCAAGCATACAATATAAAATCAACTAAAACAACTCGCATAAACACTCATTTCTAATTTAACTCAAATTTTCGCATTTAATCTGTCCTTTAATAATCCTCATTTTTGTCTCTGCAGTTTGTTAATTGATGATTTGTGCTGTTAAAACGTGTCCTGTGCAGAAGTAGTTATTCTCAAATCACAACCTGTGCTATGTGACTGAAGCGTGCACCAGTGCAGCAGAAACTGAAACTCAGAGCAGCAGAAGACGGCGAGTTTATAACCTCTGCTTTAGTTCAGGAATACGCAATTTAACTCCACGAGTTAAGCTCCAAAAGACTGATGAGTGCATGCCCAAAACCAGCTGTAAAAAGCTGCTTTATCAAGAAAATGTTCACTTTTCCCTGTTTTTTTTATTCTACTAAAAGCATCAGAATTGAAAGAATTCAATAAATATTCATTTGTACGAATTAAGTGTTTTAATGATCTTTAAATCGTGATAATGAACGCTTGTGCTAAAGCTTCACAGGAACTTGAACATTTCAGATTAATCTCTTCGTTTTATACTTTCCCGTGTCAGATTTCTGTCAGCCTGCAGCTGTCAACAGTCCATCAACGCAACAAGTTGCTGGAAATCTTTGAGTTTTTACCTAAAGCAACAATCATCTCAATACCTCAGTTACACTGGAAAAAAGCTGCCCAAGACGCAAATTTTTAGTCAATGATAAACTTGCATCCATGTTGTATAGCTTTAACAATCAATACTGCTTTATAAATAAATAAAACAATATGCATGGCATTTTTTTAAAAAACAAACTGCAGCCCAACATTGATGTGGTCTCAGTATGTTAACACACCCCTTCAGTGCAGGCTCAACCACAAGCAGCCCCACGTGTATCTGCAGGATCTTTATTCTTTTGTGCAGCGTCTGTATGCAAAGCAGCCCAACTGAAAAACGCTTCCCTATCTCAGCTGTAACTGATCTAGCCGGCCCCCACCTACAGCAGCCGCCATGTCGGTCTACTTTCACTCTCCTTAACAGTTGACCTGCTTTCTAAGAGGCAAACTATGCAACACCAGGTTTTAATCAAACAAGTTAAAACAAAAAGCAAAAAAACACCAAGTCCAAAAGGTTGCATGAAAGAAAAACCGCGTAGGTGCAAAACTGTTTTTACCTTTTGATGTTATTCCGAGAGTTTCTGTGGGACATGTATGTGAGCGTCCTGTGCAAGAATATAGGCTGAAACATGACAGGAGGAGAAACAGAAGTGCTGTTTAATTTTGTGTCAATGAATCGCCCAAATTATGCAACTGTGAAAAAAACAAAACTCACAGCAATCAAGTTTCTTGTGCGGAGGAACCTGTAAATTTGTGTTGGCTCTGAAAATGAAAATACCGGTAGTTATGAGAACAGATTTAGAAGTAAATTCAGACGTTTAAGCATGAAACCATCATACCACCATAATCAATGAGCAAGCTGAAGTAACAAACACTTGCAACTTCAATGATGAAGAACTTAATCCAATATTTTCTGCTTCATACCATCTACAGATGATTTGTATTCTAGCATCTTTAATTTCCCCAATTTTTGTGGCTTAATGACCAATAAAATGCATCCATCTCAAAACGTGAAAGTGATCAGTGTTAATTTAAACACATTCCAGTGAAGAAGTAGCAGATATATTTGAAATCCTGTTAAAATCATGACTGAAACAACCAGCAAATTAGTGACAGACTATTTTGATAGTCAATGATTCGCTGGTTAATCGACTCATTGCTGCAGCTCTAACAGTGTATGAGCACTAAATATGACTTTAAAATCAAAGTATTGAGTTTTAACTTGACATGTAGATGACAGCCTAAAGTAATTACAGCTGCAAATTGATCTGTTCCTCTCATTGCTTCACACACATGGCCACGGTCAGACGTCCTTTATCCTTAAAATAAACTCGTGCATTCACAGATTAAAAATGCAACTTGATGACAGCAGGAACTCACTCTCGAAGGCCTGCAGGAACAGCTCGTGGTCGGCTTGAATAAGTTGCATGTTGGGCTTCTTGGCTGCAGCCATCCCGGCGGAGGACGGTTGGTACAGCCCGGTGGCTTTTCCTCCAGAACCAAAACCCACCTGGTGGCCTCCAACTGAAGCGCTTTGCTTATGTGGAGCCATTGCAAAAACTACAATAACCAAATATGCTTCCCTACAACCAAATGTGAGGTGTGTTTTCAAAAAAGAAGAAGAAATTTACCTCCCCTTCCTTTGTCAAAACAAAAGGGTAGCGTTGGTGGAAAACCACCCGCTTACGATGAGCACAGCTGGCTCCTCATTTTAAAGAATAGTTACAACTGTGACCTTTTATATTTGACATTAGTAAAGCAAAACTCGAATGTTTTAGTTTAGAAGCCAGTTTAACAGTTAAACCTCGGCGAACAAGCTGGAAATGCGCGAAACAAGAGAACAGCCTCCGGCAAACGGACGCGGAATGCTAGCTAGCTGGCTAACTTCCTTAGCCAGCTAACCCGGGCTAACTGGTTAGCATCGTCCAGCTCCCTAATTTTGCCAAGTAAGAACGTGAAAACCTCTGTAACACGGTAAATGTATAAATATAACTACGATACACCCAAGACAGTTTCGGTGCAATTAATTAGCCAAATTTCATATTTATCTCGCCTTGCGCCTGTTAGCAAGCAGGGATAGAGAGAGCGGAAAGCAACACAACACAAAGCATATCCGCTCAAAACTTTCTTAATAAAATCTAATTAAAGTAGAATATTTTTCATACTAATTGAAATAAGTAATTTTAGAATGATAACGTAAGTGGGGGCAGTTATGAATGAAACAAAATTAATGTACAAACGATTTAACTGACATTATTTGCACAAAGATTTAATAAAGCTAAACTATTCACTTTTATTTTGAAGGATAAATTCGCGAGACTTCCGCCCTCTTCACCGTGACCTCAAACTGCTTGGATTCTGTTCGTTCTGGACTGCAGGGTGACTCGGGTTGAAAGATCCCGCCTTCTGGCAGCTCTAACCAATCATCGTGCTGGTTGGTGAGGTTCTGCGCTCTCATTGGTTGCTCTATGAATTGGGAGCAGGAGGCGCAGACGGGGACATGTTTGCCGCCTGCTGCTTCGCGAGCCAAGTCTCAAATGCGCTTCAGAAACAAAATTATTTATGTCAATTTTTTTTTTTGAACCTACAAATATTCAAATACTTTAATTTTCCTTCTGGGATTTATAAAGTATTTTTTATTCACTAATCTTAACAAAATAAAACTAATAGTTAATCGTGAGAAATACAAGTCTGTCATAGATTATTATTATTATTATTGATGAAGATTACAGCCAAGCATTAGTAGTTAATATCATATTAAGCAATCACTTTCGGCTAAAAATATGAATTTAGCACAAAAATAATCCATTAATCCTCCAAATAAGAGCTGTACTTATCAGATTGTTCAGAATAAACTGACATTGGCACTTAATGTTTTTCATTGACAATCCACTAACTCAACTTTGCTGCATCTCACAAATACATCATCTTTACAATTTGCTGTGTTTCAAAGGAAGTAAAGAACAACTTTTCCAAACCAGTTGAAGCAAAACACCAAACACTTTTGAAAATACTAAAAATTTAATAAAATACTAACCTTTAAAATGTTATTTAATTGTGAAGTGTTTTCTCATTTTGGGAACTTTATATTCAGGTCTGCTAACTTGTAATTTTTGCCTTTTATCAGCACATCAAGATCCGAATTCACAAATTTCTATCCCAACTCCCACTGCTTAAATATGGAGACACGAATGCAGCATCTTTAAGGAGAAAAAGAGATCTGTTCAACGGCAGTGATTTCCTCAGATGTAGCTAGAAACGAGTTTGGCGGCTAAATCAGTGACCCAAAAACATAATGAGGACTAAAATTAGCCTGCAAGTGCATACCAACTCACACACAGTTGATGAATTTCCACTGAGCCAGAATATTCAGCAGTGAACAAAGAAAGTCATTAAATCTTAATATAAGTCAACCTTATCTCATATTTGATCTCATTTCTGCCATTTTTCCACATTTTATGCGTATTAGTCAAGTTGCAAATACTCAGCTTTACATGATCTAATAACCATCAAATTAAAATGTAAACACAAGAAAAATTAAACAAAAAAAATTTAGAATGACAACACGTGATTTAAAAAAGGAAGAATCTTCTTTGCAATGTGAATGAGACACAAATGACTTTAATCATGTCAGAGAACAGAAATAAAAGTATATAGTTACCAGTCACACATATTCCCTTATTATTTCTGTAACAGTAGTTGTTAGGCAGAGTTAAACACAGTCGTGCGTACAGTTCGCTGACATTAACCCCCGTTCAGTCAGGAAGATGACAAACTAATGGCCAACTTTAAACAATAACCACAGACAGGAGAAGTGCGAGGAAAAATGTAAACTTTAAAAATTAACCGCACATACACAGAACAACAGAGAACATTAAATAAATATGCAAACCTCTAATTTCTCCTAGCATGAAACAGTAAATAAAACACAGATGTTATTAGTTGTTGTGCTTGTTAAACAGCCGTCTTTTGAAACCTTGATCAATAAAAACCAGAAATTTGCAGGAAAAGAATAACTTAATACGATGAAAGCCCATTTTTCACATTAATAAAAGGAAAAGTCCTGATTTACTGTCTAAATTCTGACTTAATATTCTCCTACTCTGACATAAAGAATTGATGGTTTCTGTGCTCGTGTGTGAGGCCTGTTTGAACAGTTCTCACCCCCCTAATATGGTAAAAATAAAAAGTCAGACAAAGACGGGTGAGATCAGAAGAACATGGTTTGATTAGACGCTTTGCTGCAGTCGACATCGATGAGAAAGACCATGAGGGCATCTGCAAATCCCAACCAGTTTACACGAGTCAGCAGCTTAGTTATCTTAAAATTCACACTCAGAATCTCAAAATTATTTCACTTTTTTGGCTTTTAGGTGCATTTAGTTATACAGGGAACGCAACTATAGAGACCATGACATAATACTGAAATAATTATATATTATTTAGGTAAAACAGTTGTTTTAACTCTATTATGTATCTAATAATTTATTTGCATCCAGTTTATCAAATTAATGACAATTATCTAATGCTTTCGTATTTATTTCCATTGCCATTTAATGAATGGCACATTTAATTTATTATTAATGTATTTATTCAATGTGTTATTTCATATTTTAATAAGTTAATGACACTATTGACTCATTATTTAATGCTGTATTTGAATATTAATAGTGGCACGCTCCTTCCTCCATACACAACACCTGGGTGTGCTAAGTTTCATTAGGGAAAGTGTGCAGCTCACTTTTTCTGCCCAGAAACCCGATTTTACCGACCAAAATGTGTTCAGACAATAAAAGCAGTAAGTTACAGTCAAAACAGACGATACCGATCAGTTTCATCAGATTATTCTGTGTGGTGCTGTTAAATGGACGAATGAATCGTCTATAACATTCTCTAGGATACAAGATGATTTAGTGACGCACGATATTCTTGGCCTGATATCGGTATCAGCCGATAATGGTTTTAAAAATGAATATCAATATATATACATTTATATTTTGCTTTATTGATAGGAACAAAGCATATAAAAGAAGAAAGAAAGACTTTTAAATACACCAGATTTAGCCCCAAAAAAGGCTATTTTTCATCTGTTGTCCTTAGCCACTGAAATGAGGAAATACAGAAATATCAAACTGTAATTAAAACAATTTTTCATATGATTAGTAGGGCTAGGAAAAAATATCAATACACTGAAATATCTCAATATTTTCATATGCAGCTTTCATATAGATATTAAAAAATGCGATATTTATCTATTTTACCAACTAAATCTTGTGAGATTTCGCAAGATTGAGATTTTTTGACTGAACGACGAAATCTTTACTAATTTCATGAGTAAAATAGATCGATACCACATTTTTAAATATCGATATGATATCAGCATATGAAAATATCACGATATTTTAGTGTATCGATACTTTTTTCCCAGCCCGAATGATTAGCCAATATATAACAGGCACTTTTTTGGGGAAAAAAAATGGACGTAGTATCTGGTTCCGTCTGCATAGAGGAAAGTGAAGCCTGTTGGGCGTGTCCCACCGTCGCCATCTTGCCGTGTCACGTGTGTCGTCACTCCTGGAAAATACGGAAATGGGCAAAGCGCAGCCTCGGGGTAAATGACTGACAGCTAACATACTCTGGGCTAAATGCTAACGGAGCTAACTCAAACCTAACAGGAGCTAACGAAGATTAGTCCCCTAAGCGGCAGGATGAAGGTAAAACATGTTTGGACTTGCTGTTAGCTGCTAAACACCAACATTTTGTCACTCTACTGCACACTGAGACCTTACTGAGCACAAACAAGGAGCTAACTGTTAGCCACCGTCCGGCATCCAGTCTGCCACCTGTCAATCAAAAGGACACGCCCCTAATTATGTGTAATTTCAAGATTAAATGGCATCTAAACGGATGAGTTATACAGAAATTCACCCTAAAACCTGACCTATTGAACCTAAAATGATGTTTTGAACCAGACTGTAACCATGTTTCTTTCTGCTGGTCTTTTTAACATGGAAGTCTATGAGGATTTGCTTTGTTTTGGAGCCCCTAGTGGATGAAGAGAGAACTACAATTATTAAACTTAACTTCTGGGCTTCACACTTTTCCAGCAGAGTTTGCCCCTTGGGCTGAAATATTCTCACTCAAAACAGGAAAAAGATTTAATCATCTTGTTTTAGTAGGTGCGTATTTTACACTAATTTCAGTGTAAAATGGTGCAAGTCGGCATTTTCTCCCTTTATCAGTGTGAAAATGGGCTTCCAGAAAAAACCTTCCATTGATTTAACCTTCACCTCATTTTATATTCTGCTTTTTTGTAACAATTCAGCCATAATGGTGACACAAGTCAGCAGCCATGGAGAAATGAATGAGCTCTAAGGAAAGAAACTAAACATTAAATCATCAGCATGAGAAAAAACTAACCTGGTGATAATTAGTGTCCTGATAGGGTTGCAATGCTTTTCAGTAAAACTCGTCACCAACAACTGCTCTCCTTCGTCTGTCAACACACACCGTGACGATGTTGGAATTAATTAATTAATTAGGGATGCACGACATAATCGGCCCTGTATCAATATCAGCCTATATCGGCCTTAAAACTGAGTTCATCGGCCACCCCACCGATATTTAACCGATCAGCCTGCTGCTTCTAAATTTAATAAAAAACAAGAACTTCTTTTTTTACAGACTTTAAAACTTCAAAGAGTTTCTTTTAGGATGCTCTGTTGTGTAAATAACCAAATATTCCCCGTTTTTGGGCATTGTTTTTGTTTTTTCTCTCAGGGAGAAGAAAATCCAGGTGGTTCTAGGATATAACGCACATATTCTATGAGTTTTGAAGACCTGTTATTAAGTTTGACTTGTTATACAGAACACAAGTTGAGGTATTTTTCTAGTTTTGCACAAGGAATGAATATTATATCATTTATTTTTCAGCTTTAATATCAGTACCGGTTATCGGCCACATGAGTTTTAAAATATTGGCATATTGGATATCGGCCAAAATTCCAATATAATGCATCCCTATAATTAATGGCCTCATTTGTGGCAAACTGTTAAAGCAAAGCAGTTAAAGTGCGAACAGCGTGAACAAGCGACCGTTTCAGGCTGGTTTAACATTTAAAACAGCAACAGACAGACGAAGCGCTCACGACCCAAAACACAGTTTTCAGGGATTCCTCGAGTTGAGGGTGGCCATCGGTGCTCCTGACCTCATCTGGCGCATCCCAGACGAAGAATATCAGGAAGCTTCTCCAGGCGGAGGAGACGACCTGCCATGAAGCAACATCCCGCAGGTCTTCACAGGGTTCAAATGTTCAGGTCGGTCAGTCAGGTTTCAGTGTTTTCTCAGGAGGATGTAGGTGAGGAGCAGGATGAGGCCGGCCGACAGCCCTGCGATCACAAACTGATGGATGGAGAGGACGTTCTCCAGAGTGTGGATCCTCTCCTCCATGGCACTGGTGTGGAAGTAGTCATAGATGCCAGCCCCAATGCTCCACAAGGCCCACACAGCATCCACCACCAGAGGCATGACGAGGCACAGAGGGGGGGTTCAGCTGGAGCTCACACAGGCTCTGTCAAAGATTTCACAAAAAAAAAAAAAACTAAATCAGACTCGTATTTCAACTCGTTTTTAAGTTGTGAAGTAGGGCTGGGAAAAAATATCAATACACTGAAATATCGCAATATTTTCAATATTTAAAAACGCAGTATCGATCTATTTTACTAATGAAATCTCGCAAAATTTTGTCGTTCCGTTACGAAATCTCGCAGGTTTTAGTGAAATCTTGCGAGACTTTTTAAAGTTGTACTTCCGTGGTCATTTCATTAATATTTCTGTGTTCTCCATTATTATTGAATGCATTCTGCATCGTTTCTGTTTAAAAAAAACCTTCTGGTATCTTTGTATCCAGCTGTATTTGTATACTAGAAGAGAGGCTTGTGGTCCAACGGCAGCTTTTCCGGGTCCTTCTCATGAATTTCCATCTGATTGGCTGCCTCCCATCAGTGTATGAAGGAAGCTCCGCCCTCCGCTCTTATTTTGTTACAGACAGGAAATAGAGCCGACAAACAAATTTGTTCCGCCATGCTAACAAACAGTTAGCTAATTAGCTTCTCAACTCCGAAGTTACAGTCGTGCCGTCTTTACTTCTAGTGTGTAGTGGAGGGTTACCTGCCTTCCAATGGACAGATAGAAACCCCACGTGGGATACGCTATTTGCAATGTGACGTAGAAGTGCAAGGCTGTTCCCGATTCGCTCTTTTCTTCGTATTGTTTCTGTGATGAGGAAGCACAGCCGACTTGGGGGAACGCAATGCTAGCAAGTCAGCATGTGTAAGTAAACAAGGGGAAACCCTCCGTATTTCAGAAGGAGCAAGTTAAACGGGTTTTCAGTGGAAGGACGCCTTTAAGAGAGCGATGAAATCACACGAGATTTCATTAGTAAACTAGATCGGTATTGCCTATTTAATATCAATATGAAATCTGCATATGAAAATATGCCGATATTTCAGTGTATCGATATTTTTTCCCAGCCCTATTGTGAAGCTAAAGATAATGGAGGCAGCAGCTCCACGGCTGTGCAACGCTCCACCTGAGAGCTCAACACACTGGAGTCTTTTAAGAAACTTTTTTTTAAGTTATATATATATATTAAAAAAAAACTATCAAAACTTTTTTTAATTAGAAAATTAATTTATTAAATTTTATTAAACTTTTATTTTCAAGAGTGTAAAAGAGGCATATACCCTCAAATTATTCATACCATCCTATTAAAAAAAGCTAAATTCACAACAATTATTCAAATAACAAGAAACTATTAATAAATAAAAACGTACAATATTATAATTCAGTGAAATAAAATATTTCTTTTGAATTGTGGTTGAAAATAATAAAAATAATAATAATACCGAAATACCTGTCAACGGGTGCAGAAGTCTGATTGGACATTCCAGAAAACACCTGATTGTCTCAAAGTGATGTTCAACAAAATTTGAGCTTCGGTGCCTCATTATGTTTGTTTTATTTTGTATCTGTTCCCTTTTAATTTTTCTTTTAAACCACATTTCAAAATCAATGTCACAATTTTCACAGAATTTTCATCTATTATTACTTTTGTAAATTTCAACTTATTTCACTGACAGATGATTATTTTCCACCTCTTTGATGGGAGGATATGAATCATTTTGAGGATTACTGTATATCTGGACTTTAATGTGTTATTACCACTAGTTTTACAGAAATTATTCTTACTGTTAAACACGTTTTTGTTTTTGTAGCACTTTGAGATATCTTAAAAATGCATTATTATCTTTAACATGAACAGCTACCAGTGCACCATCAATCCATTAATCACTCTACAGGGACGAGCTGTGCGTTTAACTCACAAGGTTGGATATTTACAATAAACAGATAATCTGTTTAATCAGACAAAATGATTAAAGTTTAATGATCTGGTGAAATATAACACATTAATGATACAGTTTAAGCATTTCATAATTTATATCTTGGCAACATACAAATCCTGAGGGTCAATAGGATATGGTATTGATAATTGTCTGTGGAAACATGAATGCACTTTTTTGTCATATGCTTACTCAGTGTGTGAAAAAAAAAATATATATATATATATGTTTATTCATGTTTATTTTCTTCTAGCTCACTTGTTTTCTTTAAGATTTTCTAGTAAATTTAATTGTCTACTTAATGGTTTAATTATGCAAAGAAGTTCTATAAGTGGATTATAAAAATTCAGTTCCATTTAAATTGTGTATTGCTTTAAAATAGAGAGGAGACTGACTTTAATTAAATTGTCAGTGGGGGAAGGGGTGGGATTTAAAAAGTTACAAGCCCTTTTTAATCTATTGAGCTCTCTCTCTATTTAATTTTTTCACCTGCATGTGTCCTGTAGCTTTAATTTATGAGGAACTTGATATGTGCGGTGCAGGAATTTGTGTTTGAAATAAATGACTGAACGAATGAATGAACATTAAACATCTTAATTTACTTCTTAGCTCTAAAACAACATGAAAAATTTGTAAAATATTAGGGTTTTGTTGAGTTACACTTGGAACAATCTACTTCTTTGTGGTAGAACTGGTTGCATCTTCCTTGCACGCTTTCACTCACGTAGATTAACTGCTGAAGTCAGCTCTGTTTCAGCTTGTCATGATTCCAATAACTGAATATAAAGCTTGCTGGGAAATATCTAACAAACTTAAAACTTTAAAGCTAATTTCACATGCAAGTCCTCTGAAATAAGCAACATTACAAGGCAGCAGTGCATGTGTAATAATGGTTTTATAGATAAAGCAACACTCTAGTTTATGAAACAAGAATATTGGTGTTTAGTGAATGCAAGGGGCAAATATATATATGTAAATAACACGTTTTGAGCTCGAGGAGTGTCAGAGAAAAACGGTTTACATTAAGCGATTATGATTCGCGTTATTAGTACTCTAGCAAGCGTAACCCAACTTGATTAAAACCTGTTAACGTCGCAGCTCCTTGAGCACAAAAAGCAGAATATGAATGTAACATTAAATCCGGCACGTTGATAATAAACTTAATAAAAATAGAGACCTCCTTCTAGCCAGCCGGCTAACGCTTTGGGCTTTAACTAGCTAGCTCTGATTTTCACGGAACGTCAAAACTTACAGCTCGAGACGCTCATGAAACTCACGTGGACCGGACAAACCCCGCACCATCCTAAAAATGTGCACGTCGCTATCACATCTTCAAATTACAGCTCGCTTGCATGTTTCTGAGAAGGGCTGAAATCCAACCTGCTGTCAACCATCTACTTCCGGGTGTGTTCTCCATCAACCTTCCCCTCTCGCGTGCAGGAGCAACAGAGGAACGGCGAACTTTTTAAAAACGATTTTGCGATTATTTTTTAAAATGTGAGGCTATAAACTTCTTTTTAAAAAATGTATTTTATTCTGAAGTTATCAGGGTTAATGTATTATGCATTATTGTCGTGGAGGTCACTGACAGCTGTTTTGGAGATAACTCTTCCATTTTTCCAGGCTCTTAAGAAGTAAAATCCGGACATAATTTCAGTAGAACTTGGAATTCTACTTCCTGAATGAGATCAGACCAAATATGAAGATTGTTTTCGTGTGTAATAAAGTGAAAATAAAAAGAAGAGGAGCCATTAGCCACACATGTTTCGCTTTGAAAATGGCTTGTTCGAACCCGGCCGTACTATCAGGCGCGGTGGCCAAGTGGTAAGGCGTCGGTCTCGTAAACCGAAGATCGCGGGTTCGAACCCCGTCCGTGCCTAGATCATGGTGAAACAATGTAATTTTGCTGGTATTGATATGAAGTGTCTCTTTGACTAACTGCTTTACAGAATTCTTCGACTGGGAATACATTTTCAATATAATTCAAGTATTCGTTCTGCATTTGACCTGGAAAGCAGGAATCCTACATATGTATATTTTTTGTTGTTGAGGCCCTTCATACGCTCGCTCACAGCGGTGGTGTACACATTTATATCACTGTGTGTAATATTTGCAACATTGCAAACACATTTCTAATAACTTCACACATGAAAAGAACGCTACCTTTCATCCAAAAACTTTATAAATGGTACAAATTTGAAAAGTTAAAATGAAAACTACTTTCTCTTTGAAACTGACGACTGAAAGGGCCAAAGTCTCTGCTGTTCTACTGGTGCAAAATCACCTGTTACTTTTTGTCTTTAGAGTACAACAAGAAGTACGTCAGGTTGGAGGGAAGGGTGGGGGCGGTGCATGTGTGTGTGGGGGGAGTGCATATGGGTATTGGGGATATAGGGAGGTGGCCAGTCGTTAATACATGAAGAACTTAAACCATCTGTATAATGGCTAAAATTAACTCAGCTTGCTGTGTTACGGCAATTTGGGGATTTTTCATATATGTGACTGATTAAACTTCCCCCATCACTCCGATTTCACAGTTAATGCTTGTAAATGATCATATTAATCATAATCAAGAAGCAATAACTGGGTTTTAACCTCCCCTACATTACGCCTGATGGCGTGTAATTATAAAAAAAATGTTTCTATTACATTTATGCGAAAAATGCTGCTTTATCGAAATGTCTGGATTTTCGCCTCATGAAAGCGTAAAAACTTTCTTGCAATATTTGAGGGTTTTTTTTTTTTTTCGAAATGTAGGTGTTTCCATTCGCGGTTTTTAATTGCGATATTTAGGTTTTGCGCAATTCCAGGTGTAATGGAAACCCAGCTGCTGTGATGCTGCTTCCCGTTGCTTTGACTAGGTTTTTACTTCTTCTCTGCGTAGTTCTGCGTGAGTTTGTATGATATCATGATACTTAAACCACCTGCAGGTCCTCCTGTAGGGGAATGCTCGTTTTGTTTTCCAGTAAAGACCTTGGAATGTTGTTTAGTAGTTTCTGTATAGAAGCATCAGTGAACTGTGCAAGTGTATTAATTTTTTTTCTCTCATCTCTCTTTACCTCACTCCTTTCTCTCTGTTCCACTTTCTATCATTGCTTCTGTTACAGGGACATGCCTTTGGCCAAGTAGCCAGGGCGCATGCTCACTTGGAGGCATAATGATAGGACCGTCAACTGCCACATCTGCATTTCACCCATCTCAGGTTGAACCTGAGAGCAGTAGGTGGCCCATTGCAGCGCCTGGGAGGCAGTTGGTGGGGGTTAAGGACCTTGCTTAGGGACCCATGGGTGCCATGTCTGAGACTCGAACCCAGGTCTGCTACTTGGCTACCTATTTCCCCAATCATATTCCCTCAAGCATAATTATAATTAAGAATTGAAACCTGTTTTTTGCCCCCCCTATTTCATGCCCGATGATGTATAAATGGGAAAAAGTTAGTAACTTCTGTGTGGTCGTATGGGCCCATTTTATTAGGAAAACACACAAAATGGCGTACCAGACCGACCGTGCCACTTCGTGTGGAGTGGTTCAAACAGTTCTACCAGTGGCTTTCCTGTGTGGACTTTTGCATGTTGTTCCTGTGTGTATATGGCTTCTGTCCAGGTACTTCGGCTTCCTCCCACCAAAGACATCCATGTTAGGGACAATTTTGAGACACCAATTAACCTAGGAGTGAATGTGAGCGTGAATGGTTGTCTCTGTGTTGGCCCTGCTACAGAGTGGTGACCTGTCCAAGATGGACCCTGCCTCTCACCTGATAAGCTACAGTGACCCCGTAACAATGAATTGGACAAATGGTTGGTTGTTGAAACAGAGACAGTGGAAATAATCCCAGATTTGAGCAGAATGCTTCATATGGTTACTTTATTCATGTTAGATCAAAGTCTTCATCTTGGACTGATACAGCATAAAGGACTTCCTCTGACTGAGAATATACTAGCTACAGTTCAAAGGGGATGACCTCAACATTCCTGTTGATCTTGGACTCAATGGTGTCCCAGTCAAAGATGTTTCCCCTTTGAGATCTCTTCCCAGAGAAAACATCTTTGATTGTGCTGTCTGGCAGAACAAAGTCCCACATGTTGACGTCATTGATCTCCCCGACAAAGCTCTGGTCACTCTCAAAGTTTCCAAAGAACACATCTGGATCCTGTCCGAGGAGAACTCGGCCTCCTGGCTGGACAGTGTGGCCCCTCCTGTAGATTTTGGTCAGGCTTTTCCTGCCGTCCATGAAGAGGGCCACTGCGCCTGAACTGGAATCCCAGGTGACGCACAGGTGGGTCTGCAGGGCGCCGAGTTCAGGGACTCGGAAGAGCGCCCCGTCTCCAGAAGCCAGGTAGAGAGACAACCTGAATACAGGAGGTCAATCTAAACACATGCAAGCTGAAAAGATGAATGAATTAAGGTGCTTTGTGTCTGTCCTCTACCTGCCATCCTTTTCCCGCCACAAATTCAGCTCATCGTAATCTTGAGTGCGATATGCAAACAAGATGACCTCTCGCTGGCCGCTGAGCTCTGTGGCCAAACGCATGCAGAGAGTGAACGCCCTCAGGCTCATTGGTTTCTGGGGGATCAGCTCCACATAACTGTTATCTGTCTCAGCAGGGAAGACCAGAGTCTTCATAGGAAGACTCCCTGAGGGAGAGGAAACAAGATTTTGTCATGGGGTAAAAACACAAGACAAAACTTTTGTATAGTATTGTGAATAATGGCAAAAGAAATATTCAGGTGATAAAAGGAGAGTCATTTAACCAAGCTTTAAAATCTTCCTGACAGTCAACTGAAGTATGGAGCAGCCATCTTTCAGTGTTTGGGGCACATAAATCTGAGTGTCATCTGCATAACAATGGATATAACTTTTGGACTCCCTAAATATTGTGAATAGTTCTGAGAAAAGAGCAGAAGGCTGAGTACTGACCCCTGGGGGACCCTCGATGTGAAATTGTTTAACCAAACACAATTCTCTGGCCAGGTACAATTTAATCCACTCAGATCTGTGCTGCCAATGCCTACACAATACTCTGAATTAGAAATTAAAATATCATGGTCCACTGGATGGAAGGTTACAACATCACATAACCATGGTGATGGAGTAAGACAGACACCCTTCCCTTCACTTCCTTCACCAACCTTTATGTCCAGGCCTCTCAATGCTGTCTGAACAAGTGTTAAACATCTTTTAATATCTTGTAATGTCTTTATTTTGCACTGCACTCTAAATTACGTCAAAAGAATATTGATGGTTGAAAAGAAGTATCGATATTGGTATCGGTATCGATAGAATCATAACGATATACATCCCTACTCATAGTATAGTCATAGTGACACCTGAGACCACTGGTTCCACTCACAGATGAAAACATCTTTAGACCAGGGAATTTTGGCCACTGACGGCCACCGTACAGTCATAACAGTGCTTAAATATACGTATACTCATCTTCACCACTAGATGTCAGTAATTCTTACATACTGTACCTTTAAAAACCCTCAAGATTGCATCCCAGCTCACTCTTGCTCAAACATTGCCTCCAAATATAAGGTTTTCTACTGGGTTCTTTCATCCTCTGAAACTGGGATGGATCTGTGTGTTCAGTACAACTGGTAATAAAGACATTTGCAAAGCTGCTGAAGGACTAAATATGCCGCAGTTGTGATTTTTGTAGTTTTTCCAGCTTATTGTAGCGTTAGACACCCAAAGATGTTCTAACAGATATTTCTATTATCTTCCCACTTTAAATTGCTGACATTATTGCATCATTTGTTTTCCTCTAAACTTAAGAGTAATATTTAAGAAATAAATAATAAATATTAAATATTTAAGAAATAAAAATAACTAAAAATGGAGATATTTAAAGAAGAATTAATACAAGTCATTTAGATGACTGACTTTTCAGCTGTTCATTCAAATATTCAGATAAAAGTTATTTCCTTTAAATGAATACAAACAATGATTTAATGTGTATTTTAATGTATGAACAGATATGCACTTACCTGTCCCTGCCACGGAGATGGTGATGAGTAAAATGATGGCTGAAAGTCTCATCTTATCTGATCAATACCTGCAGAACAATCAAGTTTCTCTCAACATTTTCAAAGACATGAAGCAGATTTTGTTTCTATCAATTTATCTTAGAGTTCAGAAAGGATGTAAAGGTAAAGAAAAGCTGGATACTCACTGTCCTGCTGAGAATCTGCTGCTTTCAGCAACAGGCTGGGACCTTTAAGCCTTTTGTACATGTAAAGTAAATAGGGGCGTGCGGTTTTATCTACTGATCAATACAAATCCTGATGACCGGCAGGCTAAATAATTTATTGCATGTCAGCAGATTCTTTAGATCTCTTTAGAGCCCAAAACTACACAGAAGGTCACAGCTCAACTCATTTCAACAGCATTTTTTATAATCACGGTTTTTAATACGTTCCATGAAAAAACATTTTGTGTTGTTGCTGTTTTTTCCAAATTACATTTAAAAGGACGTTCTAATATTGAGAATATTAAGTGATATTAAGTTATTCTAGTTTGGCCACACGCAGGCACAGCGTAAACGCCCCCCAGGTTCATTGGTTTCTGAGGGATCAGCTCCACATAACTGGTATCTGTGGCCCCGTCCCAATACCCACCCTAAACCCTACACCCTTGTATGTAGTGCGCACTTGGCAGAAGTGCACATTAAGGGTTGGAGTGTGCAGGTTGCAAGTGCGGGAAAAAGGCAGAATTGGGACAGTGATGGTTCCTCCATTTTGCACCACGTCATTTCATATCATTGCTGCCAAACTCAGCTTTATTTCTGTTCCTGGTGAAGAGGCATAATTTTTTAAACATAAACTGAATAAAGTTCATTTAATCTGTCCTTAAAAAATAGATGTTATGAAATCCACACACGTTTAATAAATAAATAAATGACTTACTGAACTAATTTATGTAAGGTGGCTGTAGAATTTCACCAGTACAGGTTAAATAACTGTTACATTCTAAACAAATGTATAACAATGATTTAATTGTTGCTCTGTGACTGTTATCGTTAGCATAGAATGTCCATAAATGTCCACATGTCCATAAAAACATGTATAAGTTCTTTGAGTTACATTAGAAACTGAGACCCGTAATAATCACATGAGTTGTAAGGCTTACAAAAGTATGGCTGCATAATTATTTTTATCCTTAATTTAATTGTAAATAGATGCTTTGGTATTGTATACTTATTTAGTTTTTGCTTTTTTCTATCAAAATGTTTGCTTAGTATTGTATTTTAATTTAGTTAACCTGTGTTTTTGTTGATTGTATGTTCAAAATTTATGTTGATCTGGATCCCAGGAAGAATATTCCTCACTGGTGAAGACTAATGGGGATCCATAATAAACTAAACTAAACTATGTCAGGTAAACAGGTCTCCCTTGTTAAAGACGCTGCGTCTCGACTGGACTTACCTGTGTAAATAAAGTTTTTGAATAAAAAATTAATTTAGCTACTTTTAGCAGTAAACTGATAACTTTCATTATTCAAATGCCTTGATTTTTAATATTCAAAGTATATTCCGAAGTAACATGGCAAACTACAGTAATTATTTCACCTACAGCACAAAAGATTAAATATTTCAATGTTTACATCTGAAATTGCTTTTTTTTTTTTACCACAGGCAGGAGCTCATCACCAAACATGGACATGTTCCGCCTTTATGGTTCAAAACGTCACATGCAGCAATGAATCATGGGCAATATGCTTCGGTGAAGTCTGCATAGATGCGGACTTCACTGAAGTGTGGATTGAGGGCGCAAAAGGGGCGTGGCGGACTTCCGCCCTCGAGCAGCCCTGGAGAATTGGGACACACTACGCACTTCAACCCCTCAGCGGGAGCGCGCATTCTAGGGGCGCAAGGGTGGAAGTGCGGGTATTGGGACGGGGCCTGTGTCACAAAGATGGAGGTGCACAGCTGGCTAAACCGGAAGTGTGTCATCCACACTTCCTGGTTACGGCAACTCGGATGGGACTTTTAACCTCCCATCTGAGTGCCGGTTACATTTGCATCACTTCAGTCGGGAATCCATGAAAATTTAAGTAGGGTGGCGTTTTTTATTAGATTTACAAAGTGGAACAGAGCAGTGACATTGGATTCATCTACTGTTGAACTGGCCCGCAACAGGAAGCGGCTACAAGTTCCAGAAACAGGAACACGAAGCGGGATAATCTCCTATACACATACCCACACATGCATTCACAGTAAACTATCTTTACCTGTAACCATTTTTGCCACTTCAGAGATTTGAAGTGTGTAAGTAAAGTTTTGAAATTGCAGGCATACACAGCATTTTACTTGAGGGCGACAGTGGCTCAGGTGGTAGAGCAGGTTCCTTGGGCAAGACGCTTAACCCTCCTTGCCTCCAGTGGGGGCCTCACTGGTGTATGAATGTGTGTGAATGTTCCCGTGGTGGTTGGAGGGGCCATAGGTGCAAAATGGCTGCCATGCCTCTGTCAATCTGTCCCAGGGCAGCTGTGGCTACATATGTAGCTTACAATCACCAAGTATGATTGAGAATGGAAAGAATAATGGATCTACTGTGAGTGCTTTGAGTGCCTTAAAAAGTGTGATATAAATCTTATCCATTATTATCATTACTGTAACCCTCTCACAGTATGAGAACTTTATTTTTTATTACAGTCCATGAAGAAACATACAATTCAAAAATATGCACACAACAGTTTGTACAGACAAATCCATGCAAAGTTCCCTTATTCTGTTTGTCACAAACTCAACATCTTGACACTCAATATAGATCTGATGGATCTTTAACCATAGATAAAACACCTGCTGGCATAATTAACTGAAAACCATGTTTCAGATCCACATAAATATTTTGGTTTAACTGCTTGTCAAGCAAAAACCCTGAAAAATGCAACTCACCTGGATTAATCCTGGTTGATTATGTGTGAAATACTGGGCCCAGGTGAGTCCAGTTGAGCTGAGTAGCTGCTGGTGGAAAAGGAGCTTAATTAAGCTGGATGCTGAAGATACTTAAGCAGCCAGCTTCACTTTACTGTTCAATCCACAGATGACCACTAAAATGGATTATTCAGCCTTCATGTTAGTCATTGCCATCGCTGCTGTATCAGAAGGTATGTTTGTGCCTATTATGTGTCATTGTTGTTTAAAGGAAGTAACCAATAATCTACCTGAAAATTTAAATGCACAAGCTAAAGATCACTTACACTGGCTGGGTTTTTTTCAATCTAGTAAAGTTTTATTGCAGTAAACCAAATAATGCGATGATGCCAGCACCCTCAAAGGGAAATCACTTTGTTCTTGAATGTGAAAATCTTTGTCCTCAGGGTCTTCTTGCAAGACTCTGGTCTTCCCTGCTGAGACAAACAACAGTTATGTGGAGCTGATCCCTCAGAAACCAATGAACCTGGGAGCGTTCACTCTCTGCATGCGTGTGGCCACAGAGCTCAGCGGCGAGCGGGAGGTCATCTTGTTTGCATATCGCACTCAAGATTACGATGAACTGAATTTGTGGCGGGAAAAGGATGGCAGGTAGGACAGACACAAAGCACCTTAATTCATTCATCTTTTCAGCTTGCATGTGTTTAGATTGACCTCCTGTGTTCAGGTTGTCTCTCTACCTGGCTTCTGGAGACGGCGCTTTCTTCCGAGTCCCTGAACTCGGCGCCCTGCAGACCCACCTGTGCGTCACCTGGGATTCCAGTTCAGGCGCAGTGGCCCTCTTCTTGGACGGCAGGAAAAGCCTGACCAAAATCTACAGGAAGGGCCACACTGTCCAGCCAGGAGGCCGAGTTCTCCTCGGACAGGATCCAGATGTGTTCTTTGGAAACTTTGAGAGTGACCAGAGCTTTGTCGGGGACATCAATGACGTCAACATGTGGGACTATGTTCTGCCAGACAGCACAATCAAAGATGTTTTCTCTGGGAAGAGATTTCCAAGAGGAAACGTCTTTGACTGGGACACCATCGAGACCAATGTCAACGGGAATGTTGAGGTTGTCTCCCTCAAGCTGTAGCTGGTATTTTCAGAGGAAGTCCTTTATGTTGCTGAATGTATGTTGTATCGATCCAAGCTGACAACATTGATCCAGCATGAATAAAGTAACCATCTAAGACCTTCTGCCCAAATCTAGAATTATTTCTACTGTCTTCAAAAATGAAGACGTCCATTCTGAGGAAAATGCTGTTGACTCTCCAAACCTTTGGTTTCTTTCTGCAAATTCTATATGTATACCTACCCAACAACATACTTTCTAGACATTGACTGGTCTAGAGAACATGTCGGCCAATAATGGCATGCTGTCTCTGCAGCCTTGTCATTATGGAATGTCACAATTTGGTGCAATATGGAATTCCACAACCAAACCCAGAATCTTCACCTGCTGGTAGGAAGGGGCTTCACTGTGCCAAGGTGGGATTTGATCCCCAGACTCCTGGGTGAGGGTCATGTGTCCTTACTCGTCAACCAAAGGGATATTACTGTGGTCAAGTAGAACGGGCACATAATCAGAGGTGTGGTGACAGGACTGTCAAAATGGGAAAGGGTCAAGAATTTAATATGGAGGGATGCAGAAAGTGGCCCAGAGGGACATTTCACACCTATAATTTTTAGTCCAGACTTAAAAGCAGCAAAGAAGTCACCCTAAAGACATCTCTGGGTTTTCAATCTGACTCCATGTACTTTGTCTAGTCACAGATGCCTTTATTTCCATGATATTGTAGCTTAACAGAAGTTGGTGTGTGTGTATATACTTCTAAAATGGGAGGGGTTAAAAGACAAGTAGGGGGGGCAGATAAGTATAGTGGTTGATGTGTACATTTTTTTCAAATTGTGACTAGTGGAAAAACATTTACAGTGGGAAGTGATGTATAAAGGGGAGGCAAAATGGGGAAAAGTGGATAAATTCTGCAATGAACCCTTCAGTAGTTTCAAAGTGTTAACTAGTTTTCAAATTTGTACCATTTGTATAGTTTTTGGATGAGTAAGGGGCAAGTCGCACTTGGCACGATTGGAGTATATCTTGGGTACAAACAGCGGGTGGTAATGTGCTTCAGGTTTAAACAGTGGCATAGTACCAGGCCCACATCCGGAGGTGGTCTACAACAGTTGCTGGCAGAAAAACGATTGTTATTCACCCACATGACGATGCGACGCCGCCTACATAGAAACTCTGTCCCCACTCGAAAACGAAGAGAAACGTCCTCAAAAACATGCAAAGCAGCTCATTGCAGTCTAACTCAGCAGCTTACAGCTCCCCATCAGGCCGATGTCAGAAAACTGAAGGTACAAAGCTTTATCAGCATGTTTGGGTGTATGTCAACATGACAATTGGCACCACCTGCTGGACTGGAGTGAAGCAGGCGCTGTTATGCAAATGCAGTCACATGACATTGAGGCACACTGGTAAGTTTCCAACTTTGCAAATGTGACCGCAGACAGTTTGATCCGGATTTATTGCTCCATGGCAGAAATCACAACTGTTCCCACAAGAGCTGAATCCAATTTTGTCCACCCCTTAACCCAAAGCTGAACCTTGGAGTGGCTTACGGCCAAAATACCAAAACATTTGTTCAACCAATAAACATTGGGGGGGGGGGAACCACCATTTGTATTAACAGTTTTGACACCGTTACAATCTCATGTTTTTTTTTACATAATATTTCCAGTTTTACCCCCCCAAAAACAAAGATGTCTCATCAAAATTTTAACCCTTTTAAACCATGAACTCCTGTCCTTGCAGGTGATGATTCTGCATGTGGAATCCAGTATTGCACTGGTGATGTCAGTCACAAGATTGCACATGCCATTATTGTCCAACATGTTCCAGACCATTCCATGTCAGGAAGATGTGTTCTGGTTAGTGTGCATGTAGAATTTGCAGAAAGAAACCAAAAGATTTGGACAGTCGACAGCATTTTCCTCAGAACATCTTTGTTGTTGAAACAAAGAGTGGAAATAATTCTAGGTTTGGGCAGAAGGTCTTAGATGGTCACTTTATTCATGTTGGATCAATGTTGTCAGCTTGGATTGATACAACATACATTCAGCAACATAAAGGACTTCCTCTGAAAATACCAGCTACAGCTTGAAGGAGACAACCTCAACATTCCCGTTGACATTGGTCTCGATAGTGTCCCAGTCAAAGACGTTTCCTCTTGGAGATCTCTCCCCAGAGAAAACATCTTTGATTGTGCTGTCTGGCAGAACATAGTCCCACATGTTGACGTCATTGATGTCCCCGACAAAGCTCTGGTCACTCTCGAAGCTTCCAAAGAACACATCTGGATCCTGTCCGAGGAGAACTCGGCCTCCTGGCTGGACAGTGTGGCCCTTCCTGTAGATTTTGGTCAGGCTTTTCCTGCCGTCCAAGAAGAGGGCCACTGCGCCTGAACTGGAATCCCAGGTGACGCACAGGTGGGTCTGCAGGGCGCCGAGTTCAGGGACTCGGAAGAAAGCCCCGTCTCCAGAAGCCAGGTAGAGAGACAACCTGAATACAGGAGGTCAATCTAAACACATGCAAGCTAAAAAGATGAATGAATTAAGGAGCTTTGCGTCTGTCCTCTACCTGCCATCCTTTTCCCGCCACAAATTCAGCTCATCGTAATCTTGAGTGCGATATGCAAACAAGATGACCTCCCGCTCGCAGCTGAGCTCTGTGGCCACACGCATGCAGAGAGTGAACGCTCCCAGGTTCATTGGTTTCTGAAGGATCAGCTCCACATAACTGTTGTTTGTCTCAGCAGGGAAGACCAGAGTCTTACAAGGAGTCCCTGAGGGACAAGAAACAAGATTTACACATTCAAAAACAAATGGATTCCCTTTGAGGGTGCTGGCACTATTCCATGAGTTGGTAAACTGCAACAAAAACTTGATTTAAACTAGACCTACCAAGTTCAAGTGACTGACCTTCATTGTTTGTTTGTCCCCCCCCCCCTTACTTCTTCCTTAGCATCACTTCAGTCGGGAATCCATGAAAATTTAAGTAGGGTGGCGTTTTTTTATTAGATTTACAAAGTGGAACAGAGCAGTGACATTGGATTCATCTACTGTTGAACTGGCCCGGATGAGGAAGCGGCTACAAGTTCCAGAAACAGGAACACGAAGCGTGATAATCCCCTATACACATACCCACACATGCATTCACAGTAAACTATCTTTACCTGAAACCACTTTTGCCACTTCAGAGATTTGAAGTGTGTAAGTAAGGTTTTGAAATTGCAGGCATACACAACATTTTATTTTAGGGCGACAGTGGCTCAGGTGGTAGAGCAGGTCGGCCAATGATCAAAGGATCAGCGGTTCAAATCCTGATCCCCCAGCCATTTGTCCTTGTGTCCTTGGGCAAGACACTTAACCCTCCTTGCCTCCAGTGGGGGCCTCACTGGTGTATGAATGTGTGTGAATGTTCCCGTGGTGGTTAGAGGGGCCATAGGTGCAAAATGGCTGCCATGCTTCTATCAATCTGTCCCAGGGCAGCTGTGGCTACATATGTAGCTTACCATCGCCAAGTATGATTGAGAATGGAAAGAATAATGGATCTACTGTGAGTGCTTTGAGTGCCTTAAAAAGTGTGATATGAATCTAATCCATTATTATTTATGCTCCAGCGATGGCAAATGGACTGTACTTATGCCTTTCTAGTCCTTTTGCTGACCACTGAAAGCGCTTTACAATATATGTCACATTCACACATGTTCATACCTCGGTAGGCACATTAGGGGATGTGGTTTCAGCCATCTCACAGTATGAGAACTTTATTTTTAATCACAGTCCATGAAGTAACATACAATTTAAAAATATGCACACAACAGTTTGTACAGACAAATCCATGCAAAGTTCCCTTATTCTGTTTGTCACAAACTCAACATCTTGACACTCAATATAGATCTAATGGATCTTTAACCATAGATAAAACACCTGCTGGCATAATTAACTGAAAACCGTGTTTCAGATCCACATAAAAATTTTGGTTTAACTGCTTGTCAAGCAAAAACCCTGAAAAATGCAACTCACCTGGATTAATCCTGGTTGATTATGTGTGAAATACTGGGCCCAGGTGAGTCCAGTTGAGCTGAGTAGCTGCTGGTGGAAAAGGAGCTTAATTAAGCTGGATGCTGAAGATACTTAAGCAGCAAGCTTCACTTTACCGTTCAATCCACAGATGACCACTAAAATGGATTATTCAGTCTTCATGTTCGTCATTGCCATCTCTGCTGTATCAGAAGGTATGTTTGTGCCTATTATGCTTCATTGCTGTTTAAAGGCAGTAACCGATAATCTACCTGAAAATGTAAATGCACAAGCTAAAGATCACTTGCACTGGTTGGGTTTTTTTAATCTAGTAAAATTTTAAGTTTTATTGCAGTAAACCAAATTATGCGACGACACCAGCAACCTCAAAGGCAAATCACTTTGTTCTAAAATGTGTAAATCTTGTTTCTTGTTCCTCAGGGTATCCTTGTAAGACTCTGGTCTTCCCTGCTGAGACAAACAACAGTTATGTGGAGCTGATCCCTCAGAAACCAATGAACCTGGGAGCGTTCACTCTCTGCATGCGTGTGGCCACAGAGCTCAGCGGCGAGCGGGAGGTCATCTTGTTTGCATATCGCACTCAAGATTACGATGAACTGAATTTGTGGCGGGAAAAGGATGGCAGGTAGGACAGACACAAAGCACCTTAATTCATTCATCTTTTCAGCTTGCATGTGTTTAGATTGACCTCCTGTGTTCAGGTTGTCTCTCTACCTGGCTTCTGGAGACGGGGCTTTCTTCCGAGTCCCTGAACTCGGCGCCCTGCAGACCCACCTGTGCGTCACCTGGGATTCCAGTTCAGGCGCAGTGGCCCTCTTCATGGACGGCAGGAAAAGCCTGACCAAAATCTACAGGAAGGGCCACACTGTCCAGCCAGGAGGCCGAGTTCTCCTCGGACAGGATCCAGATGTGTTCTTTGGAAGCTTCGAGAGTGACCAGAGCTTTGTCGGGGACATCAATGACGTCAACATGTGGGACTATGTTCTGCCAGACAGCACAATCAAAGATGTTTTCTCTGGGAAGAGATTTCCAAGAGGAAACGTCTTTGACTGGGACGCCATCGAGACCAATGTCAACGGGAATGTTGAGGTTGTCTCCCTCAAGCTGTAGCTGGTATTTTCAGAGGAAGTCCTTTATGCTGCTGAATGTATGTTGTATCAATCCAAGCTGACAACATTGATCCAGCATGAATAAAGTAACCATCTAAGACCTTCTGCCCAAATCTAGAATTATTTCTGTCTTCAAAAATGAAGACGTCCATTCTGAGGAAAATGCTGTTGACTCTCCAAACCTTTGGTTTTCTTTCTGCAAATTCTATATGTATACCTACCCAACAACATACTTTCTAGACATTGACTGGTCTAGAGAACGTGTCGGCCAATAATGGCATGCTGTCTCTGCAGCCTTGTCATTATGGAATGTCACAATTTGGTGCAATATGGAATTCCACAACCAAACCCAGAATCATCACCTGCTGGTAGGAAGGGGCTTCACTGTGCCAAGGTGGGATTTGATCCCCAGACTCCTGGGTGAGGGTCATGTGTCCTTACTCGTCAACCAAAGGGATATTACTGTGGTCAAGTAGCACCGGCACATAATCAGAGGTGTGGTGCCAGGACTGTCAAAATGGTAAAGGGTCAATTTAATATTGAAGGGATGCAGAAAGTGGCCCAGAGGGACATTTCACACATTTTTTTTTAGTCCAGACTTACAAAACAGCAAAGAAGTTACCCTTAGACATCTCTGGGTTTTCAATCTGACTCCATGTACTTTGTCTAGTCACAGATGCCTTTATTTCCATGATATTGTAGCTTAACAGAAGTGGGTGTGCGTGTGTATATATACACTTCTAAAATGGGAGGGGTTAAAAGACGTAGGGGGGGGGCAGATAAGTATAGTGGTTGATGCGTACTTTTTTTTTTTTCAAATTGACTTTAGTGGAAAAACATTTACAATGGGAAGTGATATATAAAGGAGGCAAAATGGGGAAAAGTGGATAAATTCTGCAATGAACCCTTCAGTAGTTTCAAAGTGTTAACTAGTTTTCAAATTTGTACCATTTGTATAGTTTTTGGATGAGTAAGGGGCAAGTCACACTTGGCACGATTGGAGTATATCTTTGGTACAAACAGCGGGTGGTAATGTGCTTCAGGTTTAAACATCAGTGTGACCGCGGCACAGTACCAGGCCCACATCCGGAGGTGGTCTGCAACAGTTGCTGGCACAAAATTATTCACCCACATGACAATACGCCGCCTATGTAGAAGCTATGTCCCTGCTTGAAAATGGAGAAATGTCCTCAAAAGCATGCATGGCAGCTTACAGCTCCCCATCAGGCAGATGTCAAAACTGAAGGTACAAAGCTTTATCAGCATGTTTGGATGGATGTCAACATGACAATTAGCACCACCTGCTGGACTGAAGCAGGTGCTGTTATGCAAATACAGTCACATGACATTGAGGCACACTGGCAAGTTTCCAACTTTGCAAATGTGACCGCAGACAGTTTGATCCGGATTTATTGCTCCATGGCAGAAATCACAACTGTTCCCACAAGCAAGAGTTGAATACGATTTTGTACACCCCTTAACCCAAAGCTGAACCTTGGAGTGGCTTACGGCCAAAACATTTGTTCAACCAATAAACATGGGGCGGGGGAACCACCATTTGTATTAACAGTTTAGACACTGTTACAACCTCATGAGGTTATTTCCAGTTTTACCCCCCCAAAACTAAGATGTTTTATTAAAAATTTAACCCATGAACTCCTGTACTTGCAGGTGATGATTCTGCATGTGGAATCAAGTATTGCACATGCCATTATTGTCCAACATGTTCTAGACCATTCCATGTCAGGAAGATGTTAGTGTGCATGTAGAACTTGCAGAAAGAAACCAAAAGATTGAGTCGACAGCATTTTCCCTAGAACAAACATCTTAGTTGTTGAAACAAAGAGTGGAAATAATTCTAGATTTGGGCAGAAGGTCTTAGATGGTTACTTTATTCATGCTGAATCAATGTTGTCAGCTTTGATACAACATACAGCAACATAAAGGACTTCCTCTGAAAATACCAGCTACAGCTCGAAGGAGACAACCTCAATATTCCCGTTGACATTGGTCTCGATGGTGTCCCAGTCAAAGACGTTTCCTCTTGGAAATCTCTTCCCAGAGAAAACATCTTTGATTGTGCTGTCTGGCAGAACATAGTCCCACATGTTGACGTCATTGATGTCCCCGACAAAGCTCTGGTCACTCTCGAAGCTTCCAAAGAACACATCTGGATCCTGTCCGAGGAGAACTCGGCCTCCTGGCTGGACAGTGTGGCCCTTCCTGTAGATTTTGGTCAGGCTTTTCCTGCCGTCCATGAAGAGGGCCACTGCGCCTGAACTGGAATCCCAGGTGACGCACAGGTGGGTCTGCAGGGCGCCGAGTTCAGGGACTCGGAAGAAAGCCCCGTCTCCAGAAGCCAGGTAGAGAGACAACCTGAACACAGGAGGTCAATCTAAACACATGCAAGCTGAAGAGATGAATGAATTAAGGAGCTTTGTGTCTGTCCTCTACCTGCCATCCTTTTCCCGCCACAAATTCAGCTCATCGTAATCTTGAGTGCGATATGCAAACAAGATGACCTCCCGCTCACCGCTGAGCTCTGTGGCCACACGCATGCAGAGAGTGAACGCTCCCAGGTTCATTGGTTTCTGAGGGGTCAGCTCCACATAACTGGTGTTTGTCTCAGCAGGGAAGACCAGAGTCTTCATAGGATTCCCTGAGAGACAAGAAACAAGATTTACACATTCAAACACAAGTGGATTCCCTTTGAGGGTGCTGGCACTATTCCATGAATTGGTAAACTGCAACAAAAACTTGATCTAAACTAGACCTAACCAGTTCAAGTGACTAACCTTTTTCGTTTGTTTCCCCACCCCCACATTGCAACCAAAAATAAACTTACCTGCCCATGCTGCAGAAATAGTGATGGAGAACAGGATGGCTGAAATTCTCATGTTTTCTGCTATCAGTGGAGTTAAAAGTAAAGTGAAGCTGGCTGCTTAAGTATCTTCAGCATTCAGCTTAATTAAGCTCCTTTTCCACCAGCAGTTAAGCCAGGATCAAACTACACGACTTTTTCCGTCGTTCACGATGGTCATATGTCACATTAACAGAAATTGTGTCATAAAATCGTACGGTGTCGTGTTACTCGCGAGTGGTCACACTACAAGGATTGCACCAGACAGACAACCGTCTGATCGTCGCGGGGTGTCGCAAAAGACAACGCGAAACGGGAGGCGGGACAAGCAGCTGTCAATCAGTCACTTGGTTTGGAGTCTCTGAATTGACTGTTTGGGTCACTTATGAAATGGAAAGTGGACGGAGACATCAGTTCCCTCCATTATTGTGACCGACATGACCTGTTTGTGCGTATTCTGCCTGTTCCAGTTGTTCTGTGGAGCGGGTTTTCAGTTGTAACTAAACAGGATTAAATCCATGATGCGCACAGAAAGACTCGCTGCTCATCTTTGAAAAACAGCTTTGAAAGAGAGAAACTGGGCTCTGATCGGCGCCGTTGCTTCCACCAGGTGCATCACGCACCGCGCGCAGGACGCCCGATGCCAAGCGAAGCCAAAACCATCAGTCTGACCACAGTCTGCTGCCACGAGACCAAAGTCCAGCAGACCCAGTGACGCTACTTTTAAAAAACTGGCATAAAGTGAAATAAAGTGTGTTGTTCTATACGAACGCATACAGGTGCGTCCTCACGTCATTCACTGAACTCCATCAGTTCAGCGCGCACGCTGGAAACCATGGCAACCACATGAAATCACACACGCATGATAAACTGAGAGCTGCGCAGTGCACAGCAGCATCGCTGTGTCTATTCTGCATCCAGTAGGTGTGTTCAGAGGGTTAATTAGCTTTGATGATCACGCGTAAAGTGGATAGTTACGGCTGAGTGCACGAGCGCGCATGGGTGTCATATTTGCTCATCTCATTGAGCGCAATGTCTGTTATGTTGCGGTGTTTTTATTTAAACAAAGTGATTTTTCTGTGATTTTGTCATTGATTTATTTGAGAGCGTCACATTCGTGCACGTTTACCTGCTGTGAACTACTGTTGACTATTACTATTACTGATATAACACACATATCGTGTGGTTATGTTTCGAGTTAATAAAGTAATGTTTTATTCAAGAGAGATACACCCTTTTTAATGTTCGTGGAGGTTTAACACTGTTGAAAATAAATTTGGCACACCCAGTCTTTCTTTTCTTTTCTTTTTTTTCTGGAGTAAACTGATGCCACAGCTCCATAAATCTCTCCAGCGCTCCACCGGAGCGGGACTGCGTCTCTCCTCCTTTCCTCCACTGTTATTTGTGTACCGGCGCACCTGAGCGTCTCTCTGGTAGAGGTGAAAGGCGCACTGTCCTCCTATTGGTCAATATGAGGGGACATGTCGTGGGACGTGTCACACTACACGGACAAAACCAAAAAATTCTGACACGCCAGTCTTTCTGCGTCGTGGTCGTGGAGCGTCGCAGACGCCAAATCGCCAATCGCTGATTGTGTCACATTACACGGAGCGAAGACACGACGTTCTGCGACCCGACGACGCAGAATCGTGCACGACAGTGAGCGACTGTCTGCGACGCCTCCGTCGGGCCAAAATCGGGCTAAATTCGTGTAGTTTGGACCAGGCTTTACTCAGCTCAACTGGACTCACCTGGGCCCAGTATTTCACACATAATCAACCAGGATTAATCCAGGTGGATTGCATTTTTCAGGGTTTTTGCTTGACAAGCAGTTAAACCAATAAATTTATGTGGAGCTGAAACATGGTTTTCAGTTATGTCAATATGTGTTTTATTTAAAGGTGCCATGACATGAAATTTCACTTTTCTGGGGTTTTGGGTGTATAATATGATCTGTTGTGCACTGATGAGGCCATGTGAATGTCCAGAGTGAGAATCAAAGTTCCTGTTTATGGTCTGTCAGCTTTGTCTCTCTGCTCAGAAACAGTTGAATCAGACAGCAGGCTATCATTCTACGTAGTTCTATCATTCTACGTAATTTAATTGCTCCAATAAGAGCACACTATCAAGTAAACAGCGCCCCCCTCTCTCTCTCCTAACGGTTTATGCACCGTCCGCTCCCCCCTCCCCTCCCTGTCTGATTCAGCTGCATGTATGGAGCTAGTAGTAACTTCTGTGCAGTCAGGTCTGGATTTTCAAACAAATGGAGTTAAAAGCAAACTTCTGCAGCAACACTGAGGGAGGAGGCCACAACCTTGTCATTACCTGTAAGTTTATTTATTTTCTAAATGCTGTCTTGTCTGATAAATGTAGCTGACACTGTCTGAAGTGCCCATGTTGCTAGCAGTTAGCCTTTAGCAAACTCCGACCTCAGCTTGACCTAGATTCTCCAAATAAGGTCATAGCCAAATAAGGTGTAGCCAATCAAAATGAAGTCAACGTGGTCTCCGGGTAAAGCTCCATATCATCACAGGACCCAACTGTATTACTGAGGAAGTGAGGTCTGGCGTTTCAAAACAATACTCCGCTGTTAAAAATGCCGTTTTTTTCTTTGGAGTATTTACATATGCAGTAATGCCAACAACATAAACTAGTTTTTAACTGCTATGTCATCACTCCTTTAAAGGGGAAGGTTTTTTTTTTTCATTCTGGACTTATTTTCTAGCATGAAATACGTTCATTTCCTCACCCAGACAGTTTTGGTGTTACTTGAATTTCTTCAGGAGATATTTAGATCCACTCCAGATCAGCGTATGTCCAACATGGTGATTTGTCCTTATTTACAGACATTTACATGTTATCGTGTCGCATAACAGTGATGTCATCAAAGCCGCTGCAGTAAAATGCCTGTAAATAAGGACGAATCACCACAAAAAAGCCACTTCATGCCACTGCGAGCTCACAGGGGGGTTTGACTCATGTTTCATAACAAAACATTGGTGAAATGAAGGCGTTTGTGGCAGATAATGCCTTGTTTAGAGGCTGCGCGTGTTGCCTGCATCACTTACATTATATTGGACATAGCTAAATATCTCCTGGGGTTATAAACGGGGTTCATGCTAGAAAATAGATCCATCAGATCTACATGAGTGTCAAGATGTTTACTTTGTGGCAAAAACAATAAGAGAACTTTTTTGAAAAATTATTTTACACCATGGAGAACAGTTACAGATACATTTTTAAAACAGTTGGACGGCTGAAACTGCATTCCCCCAATGTGACTCCCGGGATATGGACGTGTGTGTTAATGGCTGAATGTGACATGTAGGTTAAAGCGCTTTGGGTGGTCAGCAAAATGACAAGAAAAGTGTTATAAGTACAGTCAATTTACCATCGCTGGAACATAAAATGTTGTACATGGCTGCAACTCCAAAACCTTGTTCAACCAGTGGTAAGTGCTTGGTCTTTGAGAGAATGGATATGGAGGAGTGTCAAGAGGCCGCGGCGCATCGCCTGTTATTTGCCTGTCCTTCCGTGGCATATAGTAAAGATGCTGTTACAATGATCAAGCCAACTGAAGATGAACGCATGGACTAGTTTTCGAGATTTTGCTGAGACAAGCGGATCTTTGAGATTTAGTTATTAGTATTAGTAGTGATGAGTACACCCAGCGGGAAGCACAGTCACAGTATCATCATGCAGAATATGCAGAATAAAAGATGAGTGCAGTCATGCAGATGTAACCCTGTCTGTGCAAGGACTGGAGTAAGCCCACATGGCCCAAGATCGGGACCACCAGCAGCCACCCAAAGGTCCGGACCCCAACTGCTACCTACAGATGGACGTGCACCAACCCAGAGGGTGGTCCCAGCTGAAGTCCCCCATGGCCTGGGGACACAGGCCCCAGTAGACCAGGACCAGCAGCCACCAACCCCAATGAGGACCAACCACCCAGGACCGGCCCAACACGAAGCCCAGGGCTTCAGGAGCCCGAGAGCAGCCCCCCCAGACATAGACAGAAGGGCCGGCCAACACCCAGGAGGACTGGGCCCCCCAGACAGCCACCTGGCACGGGCCAGCACCTGCCCCAATGCTCTTGCCCCTCACACCAGGCACCAGGTCACCATCACTGCCACCACACCCCGCAGACACTCCTCCTGCCACCCCCCTACACATATGCACCTCTCGCCACCCCAACAGGGGATTATCACGCTTCCGTGTTCCTGTTTCCAGAACTTGTAACATTTAACCACTTCCTCTTCAGGGCCAGTTCAACAGTAGCTGAATCCAATGTCACTGCTCTGTTCCACTTCGTAAATTGAATCAACCCTACTTAAATTTTCATGAATTCCCGACTGAAGCGATGCTTAGGAATTAGTGAATCAAAGCGATTCGCCAGGGTGAAGGGCTGAACTTTATAATAAAACATGTTTGTCTCTAGCCGGCACTTCAATGATGCTAACAGCTGGTGTTAGCAGGCTAGCGTTAGCCAGCTAGCATTTGCTGACGTGCCTAACTTTGTGCGTCTGAAAACAATCATCTGAAAATCGGGTCTGTACCCTCCCGTTTCCAGCCGATCAACTGGGGACTGCCAAGAAGGGAGACCGCTTATAAAAGAGCATTTTCATAAATTTTTTGTATCAGACAAGGACGTTGTCTCTTCACATAGCAGCAGCTGCACGTTCACCGCTACTGGGTGAATGTCATGGCCTAAGCGGTCTCCTTTTTTTCTAATGCTTTATTGATGATAAAGGCCTAAGATCTGATTTCCAGATGCTTGTGTGTTTTCAAACGCACAGTTGAGCACATCAGCTAACACTAGCCTGCTAACGCCAGCTGTAGTATCTCACCGGCTACAAACAAACGTGCTACCTTGTTATATTATAAAAGTTTGTAGACTTTTATAGCGGTCTACTTTCTTGGCAGTCCCCATTGTTCCACTGGAAACAAGAGGGTATAGACCCCATTTTCAGATGCTTGTGTGTTTTCAGATGCACAAATTTAGGCACGTCAGCAAACACTAGCCTGCCAACGCTAGCTGTTATGTAGTTGCATCATTGACGTGCCGGCTACAAATAAATGTGCTACCGTGTTTTATTTTAAAGTTCGGCCCTTCAACCTGGAGAATTGCTTTGATCCAATATTCCTTAGCATCACTTCAGTCGGGAATCCATG